>BQMZ01000352.1:0-537092 GCA_036984285.1 Chlamydomonas sp. KOR1
GTAGGTTATGGGGCAATACAGCGTTTTGCCCTGGCAGCCGCCGCAGCATGGATGCGCGCAAGAGAGGCGCAGGGGTCGCAGAAGGAGCAAAAGCAGCGGCAGCAGCACGCGTTTCGGATAGCATGGTGCAGCTCTTTGAGTGAGGGAGGCCAGGTGAGTGCCAGACGGCGTCGGTGTGTGTGTTATGCTGCCCCCGATGTGACTGATTCACGTCTTGTTTTGGTGTCTGCTGTGGCTTTAGTCAGGTGGTCTTTGTGCGGGATGCGGGACGTCTCACGTCAGGTGGGGGAGTGGGCCTGTTGGGGCTGGTGCCTTGCACGCACACCGTGATCGGGCGGTACAGTGTGTGGCGTCGCCCACAGCTTTCTGTCATCGGGGCTACTGTGGATCTTGGGTCCTCTTTGCGTACGTTTGACAACAGGGGCGAGTCGTTAGGGTCCTGTCCCGCTGTGCGTTTTGCGCACAGGGCCGTGTCGGGGGACGACGTCAATTGGTGTCTGCGTCCGGCTCCAGTGACACGTGGGTATAGGCAGCCGCTGGGGGTGCCGCGCGAAGGGAAGGGGCTGGCAGGTGTAAGTGTGCAGCTGCAAGGTCGCGCTGAGGGCGTGGTTGCTGTCGTTGGAGCGCTGGGAGTGCCTGTGGAGTGCAGCCGTTGGGCGAGGGGAGGTGGTATTGCGCAGTGTAAGGTAAGGTCAGCGTGCTGATTCCATGTGCCCACTGTTGAGGCGGCAGCGGTCTGGGCAGCTGGCAGTAGCAGCACAAAGATGGCCAGGGAGCAGCAGCAACAGCCAGCAGCTTGGCATACCGTGGCAGAAAGACAGCAGCCACTTGGTGCTGGTACGGTCATGGAGGTGGCAGGAGGATTTGAGCCGCATGCGGCGGTCAGCAGCAGCCATGCAGCGCGTGTTAGTCCCGGCAAGGGCCTAACACGCGCTGCATGGCTGCTACCTACGGGCACGCAAGCAGCTGCAGGGGATCTTGAGACTCGCAGTGCCATGAACAAGCTGCTCCAATTTGCCTGGGCACAAGATCTCCTGCATCGCAACGCTCGCAGCTTACCGGTAGCCGCTGATATCGCCGGTCCAAGCAGGCCCACGGAGTGCCTTGACACAATCTGGCCCACGGAGTGCCTTGACACAATCTGGTGTAGCCTATCAGTTACAATCAGTCACACGACTCAGCTGCAGTTGACGAACCGTAAGTACCGCTCCCGCTCAGCTGCCGAGGCCCACCGATGCCAGCTGCGTACAGGAGTTGATGAGGCGTACGGTGTCCTGCTCATCTCCATGTGCGGAAGTCCACCGCTGCTATTTTAATTACCGTACTGCTGTATTCAACCGTCCTAGTAGTACAAGCAACTGAAAGGGCGCGTGCAGACGCATGCAGTGCATGCCGTACACTCTGCACCGTCAGCAGCCGCACGTCAAACTGATGCCTCGTCTTGCAACACCAACAAAGCAACAAGCCCTTTCCCCCGTATCAGCCACCCCAAGAGTACCGTACCCAGCACTACCAAGTCCGTCTGCCCGCGTGACATATGGCGGACACTAGAAGCCCACGCCAGCAACGCAACAATCAATTACCGACAACGCAACAACGCAACAACCGCCTACCTAACGGTACCGGTAGGACTGCAAACTCTTTATCTTCGCGCCATCTTCCCCATGCAGGCCTCCCCCTCCCCCGCTGGGCCCCTCCCTCCCTGCGTCTCTCCCTTGCCTCAGGTCCCCCCTTCAACCCCCGCACGCCGCCTCCAGGTCAGACCTGGGCAGCAGCGCCTGCCGCCCCCTCATGCCCGCCAGTGCCTCCGCCTCCGCCCGCCGCCCCGCCACCAGCCCCCGCAGCACCCCCCGCTGCCCCTCCCCTCCGTAGCTGGCCTCGCCGTTGAACAGCCGCACACACACCAGCTCGGTGGCGCCCGGCACCAGGCTATTACCGCCCCGGTTGTTGGTCGTGAAGCCACATGCTTGGCCGCCGCACGCCAGCATGACGCGGACGCCGCCACCGTCACCGCCGCCGCCGCCGCCGCTGCCCCTGCCAAATGCGACCGCTGCTCCTGCTCCTGCTCCTGCACCAGCTCTAGCTTCAGCAGCTGCAGCTATTGCAGCCGCCTGCAGGTACGCCACACTGGCAAGCACCGGCCCCACTGGCCTCGCAGCCGCTACCACCGGCGCTTCATGCTCGCGCCGCATCCAGCAGCCTAGCACTGACCGCCGCAAGCGCCATCTGCGATCATCGTCGCTGTCGCTGCTGCTGCTGCTGCCGCTGCCCCCCGCCCTGCCCCTGGCCGCCCGCCGCATCTCACCCAGCAGCCGATCCGCCTCGCGCTCTGAGACCAGCAATACCTCACCACCACTACCACCACCAGCTGCACCGCCACTGCCATAGCCCACACCACCTGAGCCGCCGCTGCCTCCGTTGCCGCCTCCCTCGCCCCCTCCCTCGAACACCAGCACTGCGTCCACAGGCCGCAGGTACTCCCCTGCCGCTGCGCCCGCCGCGCCGCCAACCGCATGCAGGAAGTTGCTCGTGCAGTACACCTGGCCTGACCAGGGGATGTCCCCCAGGCCCAGCGCCCCAGCGGCGGTGCCCAGGCCCACGTACTCCAAGCCAGCCGCCTTTGCCAGCTCCGATACGCACGTGGCGGACAGCGCCAACGCGTAGGCCCAGTCTGCCTCGGCGCGTGGCGGTACGGCGGGCAGCTGCCGCTCCACCTCCTGCTCCTCCTCCTCCTCCTGCTCCAGCTCCCGCTCGCACTCCTCATCGCCTGCAGTACTGCCGGAGATCACGTAATAGCCCTTGCCGTACTTGGACACGCGCGAGGCAATCTGTGAGATCCACTGGTTTGGGCCGCCGGGTCCCGCAGCCCCACACCGCTGCTCCTCCGCCCGCGCCTTGTCGCCCACCACCTCGCCCACCAGCCGCGGCACCTTGCTGCTGCCGTACATATCCTCCACATCCAGCAGCTCATCCTGTACGGCATGCTCCGGCCTGCCGTACGACACCGCAAAGTGCAGCCCCTGCGTGGCCCAGGGCAGCAGCCCCGCCTCCGTGGCCGCCACTGTGTTGCCCATGACCCACTGCAGCACAGCCAGCACCGAGCAGCTCCGGGCCCCGCCCTCCCCCGCCCGCCCCGTCCCACTGGCGCGTATCTTGTCCGCCACCTCAGGCAGACACACCATCTCCAGGCCCTGGCCCCTGCCCAGCAGCCTCAGCCGCCCCGCCGCCTGCATCAGCTTGTCCTTGCGCAGCCCTGGACCCAGCGTCAGCAGCCCCACGGCACGTGGCAGCAGCCGCAAGTCCGCCCCACGGCACCGCGCGTCGTCGTACAGTACGAACGTCTCGCGCTCAGCCACGGGGGAGGCGTGCAGCGGCAGGGTGCGGCCTGTGCGGTCCAGCACCACCCAGGAGCGGGAGGAGGGGTCGTGGTAGCACACGCCCTTGAAGTGGTGCTGGTGCAGCCGCGGCAGCAGGAAGAGGGCGGCGTCCCTGCGGTGCACAAAACAGCCGTTTGCAGGATGTAGGGTAGTCAGTTACAAAGGCTAGGCAGCGACAGGTTAAGGTCATGCGCGCAAGGCGTTGCCGCACGATTGTGAAGTGCTGTGGCCGACCTCAATTAAGCAGCAGCAACAAGGTGCTTCAAAGTCGACCGCCGCAGGCTTGCTCACCTGTTGCTAGCCCCCGCCATGAGCGCTCCGCAGTCCAGCAGAGCGCGCATCCCGCGTGCCGCAGCCAGTCGCAGCACAGCCCGCCACGGAGCCTCGTTATCCTGCCAAGGCATATGTAGAAGCGACGTTAAGCCGGTGTGGCACGAAGCAAAACGGCTTTCGGAACGATGTAGCGCGCTTACATCCTTACTAACACTATGGCTGGCGAACACAACACACAGTGCGCTAGCAGAACTTCACAAACTTTCTTACACATATCAACACGTCCTGCTACACAGCAACGCATGCAGCGGACAACGCTTTCGATCAGTGCTGCAGCCCCCCTCCACCTTCCTCTCCGCACATTGCCATGACCCACCTGCTGCTCCAGCGTGTGCACGGCTGCCGTACAGTCCAGCAGGACCTGCAGCATGCGGCCGTTGGTGGCGGCCAACTGCGGATACGGCAGCACGTGCTGCTGTACATGCAGCGGCAGCAGCCGGTGGTTGTCGTTGGTACCGGAGAAGCCCGCCACGTGGCCGCCGGACGCGTTGCGCGCCAGGTGCCATGCGGAGGCGGCCAGGCGCTGCGGGAACTGCTTGGTCTCGGAGGGCAGCAAGCAGAAGGCCAGCCAGAAGCCCACCACTGGCATGGTGTGCGACAGGTGGGTGTGCATGGTGGCCAGCTGCTCGGGGCTAGTGGGGTCCAGCTCAGTCACGAAGTTGCGCAGGGTGGCTGCGCGCGGCGGGGTACACCGAACACGAACGGAACAGGAGGTCATAAGTGTAAGCGCCGAGCTCAGGCGCTCCCACACTTTAACCCGGTTAAACACAAAGCCTTGACGTGGTAGAGCGGAACTTGGTCTTGGAGAAATGGTTGACATGCGCTTCCACAGGTACTACCGGTACTCCGATGCATCAAAGCAGGTCGTAGCAAGCCATCTAGCTACGGTAATTCGTTGGCTTAACCCACCCTCCTCAATGTCGCCACCCTCCACCGCCGCCCGCAGCCACTCCCGACAGAACGCCTCCCGCGCGTTGACCCCCATGCGCAGCAGCGCCTCCACCGCCGTACGGAACTCGTCGTACGACAGCCCGTCGTAGTAGTACGACAGGTGGGTCAGGACCAGTGCCACGTCGGGCTGCGCGAACTCGCTCCGCTCACTGGGCGTGTGGGCGGCGCGGTACGGCACGGCCAGGCGCTTGCGGGCTGATGGGCCCCTGCGCAGGACGGGAAATTGCACACAGCAGTCAGAGGCAGCCTTTGACAGGTGCTCAGTAGAAAACCTCATCAAGAGTAGCCTGAGCCGCCTTCTGGGTTCCAGAGCAGTAATAACAAGTGTCCGCCGCCGCCCGTATGCTCCAAGCTCTTCCCCTACACAACAGAGGTTGTGTGCAGCGCGACCACAGCACCTCCGTATCAAGCTACCCTACCCGCCCGATCGTAGGACGGCCTTAAGCCCCCAAGTTCCCATCTTCCTCTGCTCCGCACCTGTTGACGCCATAGTCCGCCAGGTGCCGCTTGGCCAGGCTGTGTTGAGCCAGGTTGTGCTGATGTATCAGGACCTAGTCGTTCTGTTTCAATCCACACCCACTCCTCCGTCACCCACCTGTTAACGCCATAGTCCACCAGGTGCCTCTTGGCCAGGCCGTGTGTTAGCACGTCACACGCCAGCAGGCCACGCAGCGCCAGCACCAGCGAGTGCCGGTCGGGAGTCAGGCCACGGGGCATGAGCGTGTCGCAGGAGACCTCCGGGTCGGTGATGCACAGTAGGATGTGCTCCTGCGAGAGGCAGCAGGAGTCACGTAATGGTGCAGAAAACGCATTAGGAGGCCTTGCTGAGGTGGGGCGGACGGGTGTACAGGGCTCATGCCCGATCAAGCCATCAGAGGGCGTCGCACCTTGGACGGGTGGTCCTCCAGCCACTGCAGCTCGTGCGTTGGGCTGCGGCACAACTCCTCCGCCACCTTCCGCCTCAGTTGCCCCACCGCCCTCTCCCCTAGCGCAGGCCCGGGCAGCAGCCGCAGCCCGCACCAGCTGCCCGGCTTGCCCTCAGCGCCCTGGCCCCGCTCCAGAACCACCGCCCGGGGCCCCAGCGCCCCGCCTGGGCTGCACATGGCGGGCGCGAGGCGGTGTACGGCAGCCAGGAGGGCCTGTACGGCAGCCACGCGCTCGGTCAGGGCGGGCAGCTGCCGCGAGGAGCTACACGCATACACCAGCTGGAACCTGTGGGGCGGGGAGGGCGGGGAGGGCGGGGAGCGGGCGGGGCGGCATTCACGCGCAAGAAGCGCTTGGAGGTGGCCCTTGGACACCACCGTGACTCCTAACTACAGGCGGCCCACTGGTCCCCACGTCCGCTTGGCTGGTCAGCCGCATGCACGTTCTTGCACGACAATGCATTTCCATGCCGGCAGGTATGTGCCCATGCGCGCGATGCCAACCAAGAGTTTGCATGCTGCAACCCGTACGCCGTACCTGTGGTGCAGCAGTTCGTCGCTCTCGTCCAGCAGGTCCAGGTACGGCAGGTGCCGTACGTCGTCCAGGAGGGCGGCCACCGCCGCCGCCGCCTCGTCCCCTTGCCGCCCCCTGGCCCGCAGCTCGAGCGCTTTGAGCTCAATGGACAGGCGGTGCTCGGGGGCCACCAGCAGTACGCCGCGCTCCTGCAATCGTACACCGGTATCAATGCAAATGCAGATGCGCACGTCAGCCCTACTACCGGTACATCACCACACAGCCTGCCGCCCAACACCATGGTTTGTGGTCCGCCTTCGAATATTCCGCCCTGCCCCGGCTTCCGGAACCCACCAATTTGCGCGTTTCCCTCTCGTGCAGACCAGCAACTTCCCAAACAGCTTCCTAGATAACTTCTCTACCAGCGTGCACCCAAGGTCCCAGGCAGCCTAACCCACCGCCATGCAGTGGCCCAGGCAGGCCAGCAGCCGCTCCGCCCCCTCCGGCGTGAGCTGCACGTCCCGGTGGAAGGGCAGGCGGAGCAGCTTGCGGCCCAGCACGCTAGCACACAGGGCAGCGTGCAGGTGGGCGTGCGCCTCGTCCAGCAGGGGAGACAGGAAGTGCAGCCGCACCTGCGGCGAGGTGTGAGGGTGTGGGCAACAGATCACCGCGTGTGACGACAATGGACAAGGGCACCTACTGTACAGATTTGGCGTGATGTCGTGCCTGGTGTAGGGGAAGCGGACCTGTACAGTGGGACCGGTACAGGGGAGGGCGATCAGGAGGGGGGCGTAGTTGCTGCCTGTGACTTACGGGGTATGAGGGTACGACAATCATCAGCGGAAGATCATTGCGTGTGACGACAATGGACGAGGGCACCCGCTGCACAGACTTGGCCATGTTGTGCCTAGTGTTGTGGAAGCCGGACCTGTGCAGAGGAGAGCGATCAGGAAGAGGGTCGTACCTGGTCGTGCTTACGTCTGCGACTTGCAGTCTGGTCCATGTGCAGCTTTAGGCATGTCAAGCCGTACGCAAAGGGTCAGGGCGGCGTGAAGGGCGCAGCGCAGGTTGGAGTGCATAGTGTGCGGGGGTGCCTTGTTTAAGATCACCGGGCGCCTCACCAGCCTGCTCCCGTCCGCCCAGTGCAGCACCAGCATGGGCAGGATGACACGTGTCTTGCCCTCCCCCATGTTGAGCTGCACGATGGCGCCCGGGTTGTCCATCAGGTGGCGGGCCACGACGTGCTGCTGCGGGCGGATTTGCAGCCGCCCCTCAGCCTCAAACGCCAGCCACTGCGGGTGCTGCGCCGGGTCCCACGTGCGCCGTACTAGCAGCTCCTGTGAAACAGGGCAGAAAGGCGCCTGTCAGTAACAACCGGTGGTAGTCTTGACCTAGGAAGCCCCCCTCCCGTAGGGCTGGACATCCACGGAATGCTGCTCACTGAGGGCATCACCCAAGGAGCCGAACAAACCCACCGCGTGCCAAAGCAACACTCATCCAAGTGTGCACCGATGCCACCAGCACAGTCAGCACCCCCTCCAGCACTCTCGCTTCTCAGCTTCAGCTCAACCCAGGCCCCCACCTGCACTAACATCGCCTCGTACTCCTGGCCCGCCTCACACAGGGCCGCCAGTCGCCCCAGCCTGTCCTCCAACACACACAGCTGCAGCCACAGCAGCACCCAGCCGTGCAGCCGCTGCTGTGCCGGCCCCGACAAGAAGGGGTTGAACCGCCCCAGCTGCTGCGGCTCCCATGCAGCGCGCACCAGGTCCAGCGGCCCAGGGTGCGGTACGGCGCCCGCCAGTCGGGCCAGGCGGAAGGCGGCGGCATGGCAGCCCGACGCGTCCGGCACGTGGCACAGGGCACGGACCAGGCGGGCCTCCAGGGTCTCGCGGTACCGCGTTGCCTCAGCCTGCGTACAGCATGAGGTACGGCACGTGCTCCTTTATTTGTCCGAGCAGCTCATTGCCCGTCTTGCATGGCCAATACATACGTGCGGGTACTACTCAGGTGAGCGGGTGGGCGTACTCGCACGAGCTGTGTTCTGCTGTGCCGCTGGAGTCGACGGTCGACATGTCTACCCCTCCGCCAAGACCAGGTTCCGCTCTACAACGTCACGGCTTTGGTATTAGACTGGTACATATACGTGCGGGTAGCCAAGGGTCTTCAGTGCAGCGAAAATGCCGAGGCTGCGTTAGTGGTAATGCGTACAGCTTCAACTGCTGACCACCATACCCTCAGTTCGTATGCCATGCCAGGGGCATAATCACTTTCTGCATTCCGGTACCGGTGACGTACCCGCCTATACAGGATGATCAGCTCCGCCCCTGGCGCCACGGCCTGCCCCCCCGCCGCAACCAGCTCCTGGTGCTGCCACCAGCTGCCCGCCAGCTCCTCGTGCATCTCAGCTTCCAGCGTGGTAGGGGTTAAAGTGGTGGCGCGTGCAGCACCAGCGTCCCTAGGCTTCGCACGGCCGCCACCAGCAGCACCAGCAGCACCAGCAGCACCGGCCGACGAGGCAGCGAGTGGGTAGGGCGGACCGCCGGCTGCCCCCCGCCCACCACTCCCTGCGCTCTTGTTGCTCCTCCTCGCTGCTGCCTGTGCCGGCAGCTCCACCACAACCACCAGCTCCGCCAGCCTGTCCTCAGCCCTCTTCACACAGTCGTGTGGCACAGGCAGCTCCCCAACCTCCTCCCTCCCCACAAATCGGCACGGCCCTAGCTGCTGCCACGCCGGCTGGCCCTCCCACGGCCGCCCCAGCCCCAGCCCCAGCACCTGCCACTCTTCCCCAGGTGTCAGCAGCTCACGTGGGTTAGGTCCCCAGCCGCACAACTCACTGCTGCAGCTGCCTGCAACCCCACCGTGCCACTTGCCGCAGTCGCCTCGCTGGCACGCCTGCACGTACGCAATAGCAGCGTCCTCATCGAACCGAGGCGGCGGAGGAGGCGAAACTGCTGCTGCTGCTCCTGCCCCTGCCCCTGCAGCAGCTGCATGGCTGCCCCCAAAAGCCACCCCCAGCTCGTGCAGCTGCCATGCGCTGAGCTCCAGCTCGTGGGTTAACAGGTGCAGGGCGGGCAGCATGTTTCGGCTGAGGGGGCCGATGGAGCGCAGCTGGACCAGCTCCTCGTGGCTTAGCGGGCCGTTGCCCCAGCACTGCCGCACCAGGCGCAGGGCGGTCTGTGCGCCCGTGCACGCGCTGAGGGGCTCCGGCAGCGGGGACGAGGTGGCGGCGTACAGGGCAGCCAGCTGCAGGCGGGCGAGGACGGAGGGAGCAACCAGGTGGCCGAAGCGGCCGTGCGCCTCGTAGCAGTGGGCCTGCATCGGTGGCGATCCGGACGAGGTGTGCGTGAGGAAAAGGGTACAGTAGGCAGGAGCAAAGAGCCAACTTTGGCTTGCAGAAGGCAACAAACGACAAAGCTGTATGATGCACCAGGATATGGCATGGAGTAGGAGCTGCACCGCAGCCTACGGTCGTCCCCAACCCGACAGGCTTGCCGCTCTGACCGCCCTCACCTTGAGCTTTGCGCTGCAGGTGCTCGGCACGCGCACGCGCACCAAGCCCTGTCCGGTAGCAGGCGCCGCCTCCGCCACCTCCACCTCCCCCGCAGGCACCAGCACCAGCACTTTGCCCCGTCGCGCCCCCAGCTCCCTGCCACCCTGCCCATGCGTGCTCTCCAAAACCAGGTACTGCTGAAACTCCGGAAGCGTATACGACACGTCATGCCCCGCTTGCTCCTCCCCATCCTGCTGCCCTGCCCCACCTTCCTGTAGCTGCCTCCACGGCCGCCCCACTTTCCTCTCCAGCTGCTGGCACCTTCCCAGGCTGTACCCGCTGTAGTCGCACGATACCAACCGCCCGCCCGCCAGCTCGAACTCTAAACCGTACCTCGGTAGCTCTATAACCAACCGCCCGCGGGCCGCCTCGCCGCCGCCGTTATCGTCCCTGACACCGCCTCCGGCTGCGCAGGTGTCGCCATCTGCGCCAGCAGGTCGCTTGATGTACATGTGGGTGTAACGGGGGTCCTCAAACTTGCTGCACGGCATGGTGCTGGTGGATGAGACTATATTCCTTGGCGCCGTCGACATGCTGCTGTGTATCATGAGCGAATCGGTCAGCTGGGACTGCGCCGCGGGCTGTAGCAGCTGTCGCCACGGAAGGCCACGCAGGTGTTGCGGCACGCGGCGGCAGTCATATGGCAGGCGGCCGTTGCGGTTGGCGGTTGGTGAGGTAACCGTAGTGCCGGCGGGGGCCTTGGGGTCCAAGGTGATGATGTAGTGGACGTCGTGCGACTGGAAGTGCGGCGGCCGCAGCAGGATCACGCCAAGGTCCCTGTGGCACGAGGGAATGGGCGGAAAGCACAAGGGTGTAGAGCGGAAGCCGATTGATCTGCCCCGCCCAGGTCGTGACCGACGTTAAAGGAGTCGTGCATATGCTACAGGTCCACATACTTGATGACACATGATGGCAAACGTGTGGCCATACGGACCGTAGGTGGAGGATGCAACAGCCAAAGGCAGCACGCAGCAGCAGCAGCAGCAGCAGCAGCAGCAGCAGCAGCAGCAGTAGCAGCAGCAGCCGGGACTAGCTGGTATAGTTCTATACCTTGGGTCCGTTGCTGCTTTCTTCTGGTGCCCCGATATGCAAGCCATAGCCCACACGACCACCAGCCCAAACCTTATCACCCTTCCGCCCACCCGCCCTGCCCCGCCCCCTCACCTGCACAGCCAGTGGCTGTGCATGCTCCTCAGCCGCACAGGCAGCTGGTCGCCCCAGCTGCCGCACCACGCCTCAGGCCCACCCACATCCAGCAGCTCTAGGGCCGCACCGCCACCGCCACCGCATGCATCCACGGCCTGCTGCTGCCGGCGCCATGCTGCTCGCCCTCTCCTCACCTCCGCTGCATCGAGCTCCCGAACGACTAGCTGCTGCTGCTGCTGTTGCTCCCTGGCACCCCCGTGGCGCTCCTGGCCCCAATGAAGAAGTCGTAGTGGCGGCCCGCCACGGGCTGCAGCGTCTGCATGACGCCCTCCCTGGTGACGCTCACCTCAAAGTTGGTCCCCTCCCCGAAGGTGCGCACGAACAGGGGGTGCTCCGTCACCTCGCGCGGCAGCCGCCCCGGGTGCCGGCCGTTGCACAGCACCGTGCCGTGCAGCAGGCTGAGCGAAAAAAGGTCGCCGGCGGGCCCCACAGCCTGCATGCTGGTGCTAAGGCAGCTGCTGCCACCACCGGCGCTGCTGGATGGTGCATTAGGAGGGGTTACCGCCTCCCAGCTCAGCCCGGTTGAGGGTATCAGCCGTTGCAGCACGCGGGCAGCTGCGTCTGTAAGCGCCTGGTCCGTCGCCAAGTGCGCCACCTCTCCCACACGCGACGCCATCACCCCCCGCGCCCTGGCCGCCATCTGCTGCAGCTCCTCCCGCGCCGCCTCGCCCTCCTGGAACAGGCACCCGTGGTGCACCAACGCCGCCAGCTGCAGCAGCTGCCCCACATCCTCCTCCTCCAGCCGTCCCGCTCCGTAACACACCATGGCCATCGCCCGCCACCGCACCTGCTTCGCCCGCAGCTGCGCCACCTGCGCCCCGTCCGACTTCCCAACCTCCGCCGCCACACTCCCCTCAAGCTCGTCCGCCACGCGGCTCGTCATCGCAGCAAAACGGCGGGCGACCGTACGGCACGGCTCGTACCAGTCGGACAGGTAGGCTGCCAGCTCGCCCAGCAGCAGTACGGCGGGGTGATCTCGGGGCGCGGAGTCGATCTCCTCGGCGTGCGATGCCAGCTCAGCACATAGCGTTGACAGCACACCGTGCTCCGCGTCCCATCCCTCCCGCCACACCGTCCAGCACGGCCTGGGCCGGTTGGCACCGCTGTACTCGCTGTCTTCGTCAAACGTCACAGGCCCGATGTGGTACAGCAGCTGCCGTACAAGGGTCTGTACGGCAGGGTGTGCCAGGGGCAGGGTGCGCTGGCGCAGGGCGGCGCACAGGTGGTGCAGCTGGCGCAGGGGGTAGGACCGGAGGGAGGTGAGCTCCAGGTAGGCGGGCTTGGACAGCCAGCCGGGCCGAAGGTCTGTGGACGATTGCAAGGAGGTAGGGGCACAGGGCGTGTTCGGGAAGTATAGCGAATGCGCGTTTGTAGGCATGTGGGTGGGTGGCAGGGCGCACAGACGCGGGCAAGAAGCTAGGTTTGGGCAAGCCGGGGTACCTTGCAACGGCTGCCAGCAAGCAATGGGCTTACGACCTGGACTCCATATCCCACTGACAGCAAGTAAGCGCAACAGCAGATAGGCAAGCTGAAACTGGGCTACACGTCACGCGCTCTCGCAACAAGCCGATGCTTGCAGCACCTAGGTTTCCCGCCCAGTCTGGCCCTCAGTCACGCACTGCCCCACATACAACGACATACCTTGCCGCGCGATGCCCAGGTTGCCCCTCTCCGGGTCCGTGTCCTCCGCCCCACTGCCGTACATCGGCATGGCCCACTGCAGCGCCGCAGCGCCCCTGGATCCCTCACCCTCCACCAGCCGCTCCGTAAAGCGATCCGTGATCAGCCTGTGGTGCTGCTCCGATGACAGCGCCCACGGGTTGAAGCAACCCGACGGAAGCCCCAGCCCCCCCTCTGCCGCGCAGCCGCTGCCCTGCCACCCCATGACCAACTCCATGCCACCTCCAGGGTACCACACGCCGTCCGAGGGCGAGTGGAAGTGGTCGACGTGCTTCGGGCCGATGTCTTTTGCATCAGGGGCACGGCCGGAGGAGCGGAGCAGAACCGAGCCCTCTGCCCCGTCGTTGCTCTGGGATGGTTTGGGGAGGTAGTGCCGGCTGTAGCGGTGGGTGTTGTAGTGGTCCGTGAGGGAGGTGCGCAGGCCGGGGGCGGACAGCGCCCGGGCCACATCGGGGTGGTCGGAGCAGGGGTGCGGCAGCAGCATCTGCTGCGCCAGGAAGGAGGCACGCGACAGGCGGCGCAGCAGGGGCGGCATGTGCAGGAAGAAGAGCCACGTGAGCGCGTCGTCACGGCACGTGGCAGTGTCGGGTAGCGGTTGGATGACGGGCGGCGGCGCAGCCTCAGCCTCTGACAGCCTCGACTGGGCGGCGCACTGCTCGCTTCGGTTGCTCTGCACCCGCCGCTGCGCTGCGTCCCTCCTGTTCCTCAGCGCTGTGCGCTCGCAGCTGCCGAAAAGGTACCCGCATTCCTGCAGCTCAGACTCTAGCTTGTCGTACTCTGCCTGACGCCGTACTCCCTCCTTCTTGAGCGCCCGCAGCTCCTCCCTCCATTCCGCCGCAAGCCGCTGTTTGCGCCGCACCTCCGTCCAATGCTTTCGTACCCTTACATGTGCATCCGCTGCCTCCTGCTCCAGGGTCTTCATCAGCTGGGGGCACGCCTTCGCGAACTTCCGCGCGAAGGCTGCGGTCGCCGCGCCCCCGTCCTCCAGCGAAAACAGAACCCTGCCGCTGTCGCCTCCCCCAGCCTGCCGCACCGCCCCCTGCAGGTAGCTGCACACCGCCAGCGCCGCATCCACGGCCTCCCTGCTGCCCAGCACCAGGTGCCTCAGCCCCTCCCACGGCCGCCGTCCCAGCACCCCGTACCGCAGCACCAGCGGGTGCGCCCTCCCTGCCGCCTCTTGCATCAAGCAGTACGCTGCCCACACCACCAGCACCTCCCGGCTGAGCAGCTCCGCATGCATTGCTGCTGCGGCGGCTGCCGGTGTGGCCAGGACCTGCTTCACAGCCACACGGTACAGGTCGACCACCTGCTCCAGGGCTGCCGCCTCGCTCCGCCTCAGCCACAGCAGGCGATGCTGGCATGCCCATACCCAGCACCCCACTCCTGCCTCCACGACTGCTGTTGCTGTTGGTGCTACTCCTGACACAGCTGCTGCTGCTGCTGCTGCTGCTGCTGCTGCTGTCGTCCTGTGCTGCCAGCTGCACCACCCGCCCAAACAGCTCCTGCTCCACACCCCGGAGCACCAGCAGCTGCGCCGCCGCGTTACCCTGCCCCTGGGCCTGCTGCCCTTGTACCACCGCCAGCACGTGGGCAAAGGAGCACCCAGGCGGCACCAATGGCAGGGTGCCTAGGTTGGCGGCAGCGCGCAGCTGGGCCGCCTGCAGCCCCTCGCCCTCAGCGGCCGGCCTTAGCGCAGGCGGGAGGACGCCGCAGGGGGGCTCTGTGGAGCCCAGGAGTGCAGAGTCAAGGTCCTCCGGGAGGGTGTGTGCCTGGGCCTGGGCTGTGGCGCGGCGTGCTGCCAGGGAGCGCAGGTGGCGGTGGCACTCCCCGCAGGCGGCCTCAAAGGCGGCGACGTCGTGACCCTCGGAGGCCAGGCCGGCGGCCTTGGCGGCGGCGCAGCGCAGCATCTGCATGGCGGCTGTGACGGCGGTGGGTGTGGCGGTGTGGGGAGTGAGCAGCAGAAGCTGGCGGCGCAGGAGCCACAGGTCCAGGTGCGCCATGGCTAAGCGGAACAGCAGGCGGGGTGGGTGGCGGGGGTGGGGGCGGCGGAGCCGGTTGGTGGCTTGCCCGGAGGGGTAGCCGAATCCGGCAGGGCCGTGCAAGCGTCGGTGTTGCGGCCGGCGGCCGACGTGAAGGAGTAGAAGTGCATTACCAGAACCTGTGCACATGGAATAGAGGACAAGACCGCAGCCCGAGTGTAAGATCTAGCGTTGACGTGGCGTACACTGTGCAGAACCCTGGTTGGCACAGGTTGGCAAGAAGCAGTTGAGGCACCGGCATGCATGAGACCATACGCCACAGTGTGCTACCCGTGTCCTGTTTTCTTCACGGCCTTGCATCACCCACTACACCCCGTCCCCTGCTGCGCCGGGCGCCACGTGAAACGAACGCATCCCTACCCGGCTCCCGCTCGCTACTCCCGGCTCAGCCCCAGCTGCTACCCCACCTGCGCCACCTCCCGCACCAGGGGCCACGCCGTGTCCCTCTCCACGTCCCCGCCCGTGTGCCGCCCCACATCCGTGAAGCCGCCACGAGGCTGGGAGCAGGGGGTGGTGCCCCTCCTGCTGCTGCCGCTGCTGGTCCCACCCTCCTGAGCCTGCAGCGCGTATGTGGCGTCCTTGACGAGGGACAGGATGAAGGCAGGGGTGCGCTGAAAGCCCTTGTCGCCCCGCTCGCGCTCCTTCTGCCTGTGGGTCTCCAGCTGTGAGATGTGCTGCAGGACGGCCGGCAGCTGCTCCGCGGGCACGTCGCCGCAGGGCAGCAGGGCGGAGGCTGGGCAGCTGGCGGTGTGCTGGTAACCGGTGCCGCGTGGGGTAGCACTGCGGGCGTTATAGGAGAACGAAGGACACACCGGTGCAGTAGAGCGTCACTTATTAACCCGTGTCGATGGCCTGTCCACGAGTTACAACGGACAGCAGGTGTGCACCATGCTGTTGCCCGAAACACGTGCAGCCGAAAGGCAGGGCAGCGCCATACAAGTAACCCACAGGTTCACGCAGCACGTGTCCACGGCATGCTGCAAATCCGACCTTTCCACCTCATGAACCTGCAAGAGCCCCTGCATACGGCACGCTCCCCGTGGACGGCCTCTGCCCACCTGGCGCTGCTGCTGCCGCCGTGCACCCCGAAGGCCCACTCGTCCAGCGCCAGCATGTGGAGAGACACGTGCCGTGGGACGGGCCGGCAGCCCACGCGACCCAGGGCGGCATGCGCCCGACATGTGCCGCTGCCGTCAGCACCAGCCGCAGCGCCGCCACTGCCACAGCCGGCGTTGCCGTGTGCGGCAATGGTCGTGAGGGCGGTGGGGCCGGGGAACGGTGGCCAGCTGCTGCCGTGGTGTTGCGGCTGCCCCAACGCCAGCAGAGCGCAGCCGTACTCAGGATACCACGTGACGGTTGACGGAGATGACAGGGTGGTTGCAGTGGCATTTAGGACGGTTAGGTCGTTTGGGTGGAGCTGGGGCCACAGCGGTCGGGTAAAGCTGCCGCTCGGGGCGGCAGTGGCGGAGCAGGAAGCCGATGTCCCGCAGGCAGCACCATTCTTGGACAGGGCCTGCGCAATGCCATTGGATTTTAGAGCGTTACAGGGCCATGCTAGTGTTGCATCCTACGTACATGCCTACGGGGCGTGTACCGGTGGTTACGGGCAGTTACACCTTGCGCGTTGCATGCATGGCCCACGTGCGGAACTGCCAGTGCGTAACGCTCGTTCCGTAACGCCCGTGCCTGTGAAGCACCCGCATCAAAGCACCCTTGCTGCTACGTAGCCGCAAGGCCACCATTAGGCATCGCAAATGGTCGAGTGATCCCTGTGCATGGCAACGCTGCTGCGTCTATGGAACGCAGGGGCGTGCGGAACATGCACTTTGTCACCAGTTGTGTGCATGCGTTGTGCCGCCCGCTTGCGCCTACCTTGACGAAGCCGGACACCAGCCCGCAGAACGACGCCACATCGCTATGCGAGCGCAGCTGGCTAGCCGGTAAATGCGTCAGGCCAAAGAGGCTGCCCAGTAGTCGGGCGTCCTCGCACCAGGCGGTGCCGGTAGCATCCGTGCTGCTGGTCGGGGCGGCCGCACCGGTGCGCACCATGCGATGAGGCCTGCGCTGGCGGGTGGGCAAGGCTCGCAGCCCCTGCCAAAAAGTGCACCGGGTGCTTGTCAAGGTGGGAGCATAGAGTCGCCCTTGGGCTTCTCCTGTTCGTTGGGTTCGTTAGGGCCAGTCAGCTGTGGGATAACCAAATTAGCGCGTGCGGAGTATTCAGCGCAGCGGAGCAATGTACACGAGCATCTCAAGCAAATACATGGCAAGCGCAACCACGTGGGTGTAATTGCATTCCCACTGCCCGAACATTGCGGTGGTTGCGTAAAGGGTTCATCGTGGGTTATGGGTCGAACCCCCTTAGGCTCGGGTGCCCGTGAAGCGGGGGCCCGCCACCCGTGAACCCCAAGAACGCGCGCCACCAAGGTTCCCAAGGTAGGCATACCAATTCTTTGGACTCCTTGCAGTTGGCTTCGTTGCGCTTCTGTATGTATCCTTCAACTGGCTGTAAACATCGTTCATGACGCTCTGAAGCTCTAGAGCGGGTGATCAAATCGCCATTTCACTCGTGTACGAAAGCTGCACGTTCAACGCACATGCACTTGGACGCAAGCGCAAGAGCGCAACAGCTCTGCTGGCGATTGTTGCGCCACGTGTGCCACTGCTAGTGCTTGCACAGGAAAGCAACGGCCCACCGCCGCACAAGGGCAAAATAAGAGACTTGCAACTGCAGCGCAAGCAACCGTGCTGGCGGGTTACGTCTCAAGAGCTCGATCTGCATGCCTCAGGGCTGTTTCCCCTGCATCCCGCACATCAGCAAGCAGCTCTCCAACACCAATGCGACACCCCATTATTGAATCGTTATCCGCACGCCCCGGACTTACTAAGTCGCACTCAAGTTGCTCCCGCACGCACGGACCGCACGTGGCCCTGCACATCAACGGGCGGGCAGTCCAGGGCGCTGCACCTCCTCCTGGCCTTCTTTCTGTCCGTAGCAGTGCTTGATTTGTCACTGCAAAGCATCCTTGCCTTCATGGTCTTGGTCTCCTCCCAACCTGTACTCGCCCACCAGCCTCCACGCCCTGCAGCTCTCATCGTCAGCCGGCGTGTACCACACCGCCACGTGCCGCACCTCGAACCCCGTGTCCACCAGCCTGGTATCGGAGCCCTCGCCGTACAGCCGCTCCGTCTCTTGCCGTACGATCTCGGCGCGCTGCTGATCGTCCAGGTTGCCGTACTTGAGGGACAGGTGCGGCATGTACGGCCCCTGGGGCACACCGAACGCCTCCCGCGCCTTGGCGGCGGCCTGCATTCACGTTATGTTGGGGCATGTGATACCGTGCTGGGCCGAGTTCACGTCGCATGAAATCATGATAAAACCTGCAGCGTGGCAAGCTACAGCAAATTGCTGTCAGGGAGGGGTTGGGGCTCGGGGACGTGCAGATTCCCGAGCTCATAGAAGCTGCGCGTGATGCAGCGGACACGCTCCGACGACAGCTGCATTACCCGTACGCGTGACGCAGGGTGGAGACGCCGGAGTGCAAGCCATGCCCATGACTCTTGAGCCCCAGCCTCCGCCCCTGCACCCCAGTGCCCTCTCAGCTCGGCAATGCTCTCCAGGCCCCTCATGATAACCCCAACCCCACCGACGACACCCATGGCTTGTACACCCGATGCGACGTGGAGTGTGCTGCTGATCTCATCCTGCTGGAAGACCCCACCAGTCTCTGGCGCCTCCGCCTCCTTGAGACACACGCACTGCTATTGTTGCCCTCACCCCCCTACACCCCAGCAGCCCCCACGTACACACTGTAAACGCCCACAGTCTGGATACTGCGCTTCAACCCACATGCGTGACCTCTGTGGTTGCTCTGCCGCCTTAAGGCAGAGGACTGCCCGTGTGCCCCGCCCCAACCCCCAAGCCCCCACATAGAGCTTGCACCTGCAGGTGCCACCATGACAGAAGCTAACCCACCTGCATGATGTCCGGATTCTCGGCCACCTTGAGAAACACGCACTGCCAGTAGCTGGATCCCGACTGCACGCCAGTGAAATTGACGCGGAACCTCTATTGGGCAAGGCAGGGCCGGGCAAGCGGGAGGGGCGGGGAGGGTGAGATGCCGAGCGTGAGGCAGCGGAGTTAGAGCGAAACTAGTGAGGACGGCTGAAGGGGCGGGCGAGCCAGGGGGGCACTTGAACCAGGTGTGAATGCCAAGATTCCCTCGGAATGCTCACCCGCATGCTGGTCGCCAGTCGCTTGGCTTTGAGCTCCATGCACCGCTCCCACCACCACCACCAACCCATCACAAACGGCGTGCCTGGCTGCTTGCTATAGGCTCTAGTAACACGCCCTTCGCACGCCCATCTGCATGCTCCTGGCCAGCCTGATTGGGGATTGTGCACGGCATGCCCTCACCCACATCTGCTACCAACAGCCCATCGCGGAAGGCGTCGTACCTAATACACACGCCCACCTGCATGCTCCTGGCTAGCTGCTTGGCAATGCGCTGCATGTCGCCCCACTCCGCCTCCACCAGCCCCAGCAGCGTCACGTGCGGGGGGAAGGAGGGCCCCGGGGGGTGCTGCGCAGCCAGGGCGTCGATCTCCGCCGCCAGCTGCCGCCCTAGGGCGCCGTGGGGCGACAGGAAGAGCGAGAACTGCTGCTGCGGGCCACCACTGATGGTGGTGGTGCTGCTGGTTCTACTGGTGCCAATGGTGGTGGTAGAGCTGCCGATGCTGGCATGGACATGGGCGGCGAAGGAGGAGGCCGAGGAGGAGGAGGCAGTATTGCCTTGGGCGGACATGGCTGGCTGGCAGGAGGATGTCAGCAGAGCTAGGGCGAGGAGGAGGGTGGCGAGGGCGGCAGGGGCGGGGGCGGCCAGGGGAGCGGCAGTGACCCGCAGAGCGCCCCAGCGAGGGGTCCACATGGCGTGGCACATTATGGCCCCTGCACGCGTTTCACGTGTCGGATGGCTGCTCCTCTTGATAAGGGCTATGTAAAGAATGGGGAAGTCCGGTTGGAGGTGACCTGTCTGGCCAGGAGATGGGCCTGCAAAGGAAGGGTGCACTGTGGCCACAAGGTTGTGGTGTTTGCGACGTGGAGGGCCCCTGTGCAGGGCTCAGTTGGTCATAATAAGGCTGCAGGCTGCCGTGTGCGTTTGTTGTCATTGCCAGGCGGGTGTTAGGTGCGGGCGCTCTGCCTAGGTTTGAAGCCAGAAGTTGGGGCGAGGCTTGGCGCGGTGCTCTTGTGCCGTAAGAGGGTTGAACGAGGCTGGCCCTGCCTGCCGCGCCTCGCACCTTTATCGGCGTGAGTAGCAGACTATAGATGGCAGTAAATTCTTTACAGGTAAGTCGTAGGCTGCCTCTGTTTGGCTTCTGCAGGTTCCGTTGGGAGCGCGGAGCAAAAACCGATCCTCTGAATTAACCGGAAACGCGCAAGCGTATGAGCATTGGTAGGCTGTAACTCAGTTTAGGTTTTGGTAAGATGTCACAGTTAACACTGCGCTCTCCTTTCACACAGGGGGGCTCCCGCCCTTGGATCTGCCTGGGTTGTCCCAATTGCGAGCAATCAAGAGCAACAGGACTGAAGCACACGGAGGGCAGCGTGCGGGGCAGATACAGTCAGAAGGGGTTACCTCCACCTGCTACCCCGTGTCGACAACCTGCGACAACCAACACTGTAAGCCACTTCGGGCACCGGGCCAGGCCAGTGATTGCCTGTTGTCACGTGTGTATCTACCACGGCAGTTACACATTGCCGTACAAGGCCTTCCCTGCCTCCAAAACCATGCGTTCCCGCGTCTCCCGTTTCGCCATCAAAACAACATCGTCAGTTCCACCACCAATAGTCCAAGTAGCCCCCGGATGCACACTGGGTACAACTGCCGCTTCTACACTCGTCCCGTACCGTACGCCCGTACCCCCGGCAGCGTCGTACACGATTAGGTAATCCGTTAGCCCTCATCGCCAGCCACCAATCCACTCACAGCGTCCACCGTCCCAGAACTCCACGCACTTAACACATCCACACCTACTCCTGCGCCACACCTCTGCCGGCCTGCTCCTGCTGCTGCTCCACCGCTGTGGGCGGCACTCCCACCACACCTCCCTTCCAACCACCCCCAACACACATCCTAATCCACACACACCTACGCCTTCTGCTGCTGCTGCTGCTGCTGCTCCACCGCCCTGGGCAGCACCTCCATCACGGCCTCGCGGAAGGTGGTTAGCGCCAGGTCCGCCTCCGCCGCGGACAGCGTGAGGGGCGGAAGGAAGCGCACGCACTCGCGGGCGCCGGCCGTCAGCAGCAGCATGCCGCGCGCGGCACAGGCCTTGGTGATGGCCTGGATCGGGGTGGGGGAGGAGGGGGGGGGGCTGTCAAGGCATTGGTCAGCGTGTGCAAAGTGCAGCGCGGGTGCAGCACATGCCTTGGTGATGGCCTGGGGTGGGGTACGCGGGGCAAGACGTGGGGAACTGTGTAAGGCGCCAGGGAATTACGGAAACGCCAGTGCATGGAGTGGGGTGGGGGATGTGCGGGCGAGGCATGGGTCAGCCGCGTGTGCAGGGTGCAGGGTGGGTGGGAAGAGCCCGGGTCGCCCGTGTGGGATGGAGTGGCAGTGGGAGGGTGCACGCACGTGTGCCAGGGCCGAGTGGGCGAAGCACAGGTAGAGCTCGGAGGGAAAGCAGGCTGCTTCTGCTGCTAGGCTGCTTGCTCTCCAAGCTCAGCCTCTTGCCTCGCCCATTCTGTCTCGGCACACGTGCGCACACGTGGCACTTGGCAACGCAATGTTCTTTTGTACCATCCCGACACGTCTCTATCCTCGTAGCTTTCCTTCATTCATGAATCCGGCACTCACCGACGCGACGCCCTTGGGTGCTGGCGTGGCCCTGCCGCCGCCTCCCCCGAACTCCACCCCCACCATCAGCCCGCGGCCCCGCACGTCGGCGATGAGGCCGGGGGGCAGCTCGCGGGCCAGAGCCGTCAGGCCTGGGGTGGGTGGGTTCCAGGGTGGGTGCACGTAAAACGCACTTGTGAGGCGTCAGGGAAGCACGGAAACGCTGTTGCCAGGGTGGGTAGTTCAACGAGGGCAGGCAGTTGCTTTGGGATTAACATGTGGCGCGGGACAGCGTGTCCGCGGGCCAGCGCCGTCAGGTCTGGGGAAAGGTGGTGCGCGGGCAGCATGACAAGGTGTAAATAGTGAAGGCAGCCAGCTGGAGTAATACGCAGGCTCCTGTCCGACAGGCCTGGGGTGGGTCAGGGCGGTGGGGCGGGACACGTGGCGTGTGCAGAGTGTGAAAGGCGAATTGGAGGCAGCGCGTAGATGAGCTTTGTGATGCCTGGGGCGGGGCAGCGGACAGCAGTCACATAAAGGAAGGACGCTGTGACAGGGATGTCAGGGGGCGGCTCGCAGGCCGAAGCCGGCAGGCATTGGGCAGGTTTGGGCTGCCAGAATGAGGCGGACAATCAGAGGGATGCGCCTGGAGAGGTGGGTGTGGCGCGTGGGTCGGCGTGCAGCTCGCGGGCAAGCGGCGTTAGGCTTGGGGTGGGGTGGGACGGCTGCACATGGAGGGACGTTTAGGGAGGTGGCTGCTGCACGTGGGTCGGGGTGGGCTAGCGCCGTACGGCCATGGGTGGGGTGTCGCGTGAGGAGATTGGCGTTGCGCAAGGTGTCGAGGAAACGCGTATGGAGCGGGTAGCTGCATTACTAGGGCCGTGTAAGGATGGCGTTGGATGGGCGCGGACAGGGGTGGACAGAGCCGGACATCTACGTGATGGTATCCCAACCAGAGCAGCACTCACCCTCCGTGAGCTGCCTCCCCCGCTCCGCCGCGTTGTCGCACAGGCGCTCGTTGTTGATGACGTCAATGGTGGCGGCGGCGGCGGCGCACGCCACGGCGTTGCCACCGTACGTGCCGCCCTGAGGGCGTGGGGTTAGGGTCACGGTGGTGGTACCGGTTAGTGGTGGGGTAGGTGGTGGGGTTAGGGGCGCGCCGTACATCGGTCCATGCGTGCGGTTTGAGGGTAGGTGACCGGCAGCTGGATACCATGTGACGGCTGCAACCCCTTTCATTGCGCTCTCATTGCACTAAAACTTGAACCTAGACTGCATTCCGAGCGCCATGTGCCATGTGGCCGGCAGGAAGCCTGCGTTGCGCCGGCACCCTCTCATCCCCCTTGACCACCCACCCGGCGGTAACGCAGCCAGTCATGGAGCACGCATGACGGCCCAGCATTTCGGGGAGCACCAGGCCAACGCGTTCCACCCCCTTCCTAACCACCTCCCCTGAGAACACTTGGTACTTAGGGGCCAAGCTGCACCTATCGAATAATGTTACGTGTGCACCCACCAGCGTCCCTGGCGGCATCTTGCCTGCTGGCATCAGGCTGCTGCGCACCGCCAAACGCCATCCCCCTACAATTCGAATACCCCGGGAAGTGGATTTCTGTACATCGGAAAATACTTATCGGCACCCACCAGGGTTCCCGGCGGCATCTTGTCGGCCGGCACCAGGCTGCTGCGCACCGCCACACCCGCCAGGGGATAGCCGCTGGCGATGCCCTTGGCGAACACCATTAGGTCCGGGCACGCGTCCGCTGCCGTACTGCCCGCTGCCGTACCGGTGGTGCTGCTGTTGGATGATGAGGAGGCCGGGGCTGTGGGCAGCCAGTGCTGGTGGCCCCACCAAGTGCCGGTGCGCCCTGCGCCCGTCTGGACCTGCGGGGTGGTGTTAAGGTGGCGGTGGGTGCGGGGTTCGGGTGTCGGGGCCTGAACACCGTACGGATCCCAACATGGCAAGTGTGGCTGGCTGGCACCGCACAGGGCTAGCACTCGAGGGGCGCGTATGCTGTGACATGGCGGCAGCGTTTTAGGATTGGGTTGCAGTTGGCTGGCCGCAGTGTGCAGTGCTGTGTAGGCCTTCTGGCGTGAGCGGCGCGAAGGCGGTGCGGCTGGCACCAGCCTGGGCCGCTTGGTCACTCTTGGAAAGGGCCACGTGCCGCCCGTGGAGACAAAGGAGGAGACCAAGCCCCGCGCTTGGTGCTGTGTGCTCACGCTCCCTCCCTCGTGGCCCTGTCCCGCAGCGCTCGTAAAGCAAGTTACTCGTGGTTACTTGGCTACATGCCAGCACACGTCCCTCTCACCTGGCCAGCGGTGAGCAAGGCGCCGTGAAAACGGCACTTGCAATAAAACGGCAAGTACTCCTGTAATGACACTGCGAACATGTAGTGCAGTCCGCATGCGCCCGCCCCACCTCGTCCGCAATGAGCAGGATGCCGTGCTTGCGCGTGAGGGCCCGCAGCCCCGCCAGGAAGCCCGGCGGCGGCACCACGAAGCCGCCCTCCCCCAGGATGGGCTCCAGGATGACGGCGGCGGTGTCGGAGGGGTGCGACTGCTGCACCAGCAGCCACTCCAGGGCCTGCGGCGGTGACAGAAAAGGTGTGCGTTGAGGAAGCCAGGTGTGAGCCAACACGCGTGGTCAATAGGGACGCTCTGTCCGGTGGAAACGCGGCCGTCACAGGGCCTGCGGAGCGTTGGAGGAGGGGGCCCTAGGTAGGGGGCCAAGATTCACCTTGCCCCTCTTCGCTCAATTCAGTGCAGAACGCACCAAGCGTCGCAAGCCCGCTTTTGCTTGCTTGCCGCGGAGGTTGCTCTCTGCGGGCCCTAACGGCTTGCACTACAGCTCATTCAACTGCATTCGTACACTACATCTCATTGCCGCTCTGCAGTCACCTCTCCCCCACCTCACCTCCAGCGGGGCCCCGCAGCAGCGCACCTCCCCCGCCTGCCCCGGCGCCGGGTATCCGCTGTGGCCCTGGACCCCCTGGGCCTGAGGGCGTGGGGGGGGGGAGGGTTAAGCGGTCGGAAGACAGACGTTGGGGGGGGGAGGGGGAAGGGATAAGGCACGATGACTTGGTAGAAAATCCCAATGAGGCAGGGCTGAACGGGAGCTGGGCGGGCGCTGTGTGAGCTGCAGACCCACCGACCGGACGTGCACCACCGGGTAACCACAACGCCACCGTGAGCTTGCAGTAGAAATCATGTACGGCAATGGGCTTCCGTGACTGACCTCGCAGTGCAGCTGTGCAGGCATTGGGGGTTCTGCGCTATAAGATTGACAGCCTCTCAGGGCGACTGCACTACTTTACCGCAACAGTATGCCCAAGCACCCTGTTCACCCAATGTGACAACCGTTGGTCAAACCCACCTTGCAGTGCAGGCAGTAGGGGTACTGCGCGATGTGCACGCCCGGCATGAGGGGGCCGAAGCCCTGGCGGTAGATGGTCTTGGACGACGTCAGCGCCATGGAGCCAATCGTACGGCCGTGGAAGCCGCCCTGTACGGACGTACGGCAGAGGGGAACGAAAACGTGTACGACACGGAAGCGTGCAAGTTGATCACGCGGCGCTTGAAACGCGGGGCTGATGTACGTGCAGCACCCGCAGCCACATGGCGGCAGCAGCCGCAGCAGCAGCTGCCGCCATGCCCTGCACCAGGAAACCCGCTGCAACTGCTTTTGTATGAGATCCTGACTGTGGCGATGTAGGCACAAGCCAAGCGCGTGCATTGTACTGGCTCTTACGTCGAAGGCGATGATGTTCTGCCTGCCTGTTGCCGCCCTCGCGATCTTGACCGCGTTGTCTACCGCCTCGGCGCCGCTGTTGGCCAGGAAGTACGAATCCAGCTGGGCGGGCAGTACGGCAGACAGCCTGTCGTACAGGTCCACCTGGGGACAGCCGTACGGTACGTACGGGGCGGTATTGCGAAGGGATGAGGAATGGCGTAGGAGGAGGTAGGGAACGGCCACGCCACAAACCGCCAAAGGTGCCAACCCCTTGCGCACACCACGGCGCCACACCCTTAAGCACCACTGCTCCGCGGTTTACGCAGGACTGGCCACTGCGCCACACACGCACACAGCTGTGCACCCCCACCGCGCCACACACGCACACACCCATGCACCCACACCGCGCCCACCGCATGGGCCCGTTGCTACATCCGCACCCACCGCCGCCTCGCGTGCCGATGCACCCTCGTGCCGAGCCGCACCCACTGCGCCATGCCGCCCTGCGCACCCCCTGGGCCCCCAGCGGTGTGCACCCCCTGGGCCCCCAGCGGTGTGCACCCCCTGGGCCCCCAGCGGTGTGCACCCCCTGGGCCCCCGCCTCTGGCCCCGCAACCGCGCCACCTCATGCCAGCCCCGTACCACACTACCACCCCTGCGACCTACGTGCGACCCCAAGCCCCCCGACAAGCTAACCGCCCTCCCGCGACGCCCTCACTTCCCCTTCTCCCCGCTACACCCCGCACCCGCCCACAGACGCACCGACCACCCATGCACCCACCATCGCCTCGTGCGCCCCAAAGATGTTCTGCTGCGCGTGCACCACCCGCCCAGCCTGCCGCCGCACAGCCTCCACCACGGCAGGGTGGCAGTGGCCCGTGCTGGTGGCGCCGATGCCTGGGGGTGGGGGCACGGAGCAGGGGGGCATGGAAGGGCTCTGCCTGGGGATGGGGGAGAGTGCGCACGTGCATAGAGCACGACGCAAAGGAGCTGTGGGCTGAGCTCAAGGCCGAGTCGCCGGGAGGCATGTAGCCCGTGCTGGTGGCATCAATGCCTTTATGTAAGGGGCATCGGCGGAAGGGCGAACGCGTGGCCACTGAAGTGTGTGTGGAACATTGCAAATTCAACATCGCCATTGGGCCGCCTGTCATTCGCTGATCAGGGTGTCATGTTCCAACTATGTCGCCGACAGCAGCACCCGTGGCCCCGGCACAGCTTGAAGGCCGCTGCGGCCCGCGTGGCCCCAATGTGCGAACCGGCAAACCGCAACCGCCCAAGTGTGACGGTAATGATGTGACAGTAACCGCCCCGTCCCGTACGGCACGCACCGCTGGCCATGTCCAGGAACTTGCGGCCGTCCGTGGTGTGAATCCAGCAGCCCTCGCCATGGCTCACGATTAGGTCCTGCAGCCACCAACGTCCGGCGCAGGTAGCAGGGAGGAGCAATGCAGTATTGCAGGCATGTCCAGATGCTTACAGCGTTGTGGAGGAGGGTCTGCATGAGAGGAGGTGTCCTGCAGCCCATCCATGCACAAATGAAGCGCCGTTGGCCGCCGGGGCATGCACGGAGGCGCACGTGGCATGGCGGCATGATGGCCGTGTGGTAGGCTGTGCGTTCGGGTGTTGTGCGCAAACGCGCCGGGTGGCATAGCGAATGTGTCTGGCCGTTGCTGATTACCAAACGGCATTCTCTCCCAGAGTGCATACATGCCCGGACCGGCACACATGCATGTCCGGAGCCACTGCCTCTGTACACACTCATGTCCGGCCGCTTGCCCACCACCACCACGACTGGTGTCTAGCTTCCTCCACGTGGCAAGGGCGCATGTGTGCTAACTGGGTTACCAGCCTGTACATCAGGACAAGCTTGCAAGGTGCTTGTTTTGTTGGTCGTGGGTTTCGGTAGTGGTGCTGCCGCTGTGCTGTTCTGTGAACAGCCCCACGGCGGAACCCTTGCCCCGGGTGACCAGCAGCGTACCCCAGTACAGACAGCCCCACCGGTGGACCCCATGCCGGACGCTCACATGAAATTTGATGACTCCCGGGGGAGTGTGCTTATAGAGGCCGTCCAGCGTCTGTCGAACCGCCGCGGCCGTCCCTCCTTTGAGAATTGCGGCCAGTCCCAGTCCCGCTGCTCGCGCGGCAGCCGACCCGCTGCCACCCGCTGCGGCAGCCATGTTCTCTGCTAAGCTATATATTAAGTCACTTTCAATTGGAAAGTTGCAGCGATGGCGGAGAAGCCAGATGAAGCTGTTCGTCGGTTGGCCGATAGAACCTGGTACAGATAGGACGTCAACAAGCTACAACGCAAGCACACGAAACTCTATCAGTATGCGATGATGTAAAGTAGCGGACCCGAATCGGCACCCGCGACAGGGCGACACGTGGCACGTCGGCTCATGCGCCGCCCCTGGCCGTGCCTGTGCCCCAGCCGGTGCTGTTCCTATGGACATGTCTTCAGTGAGGAGCTATGGCCCAGGACTGGGGTTCCTGGTTTGCGCTGGGGCACCCTAGGACACGGGAGGACACGGGAGTAGGGCCGCTTGCCTATTTTTTTCTGTGGCAGGTAAGAAGACGCCTGGAGGTGTCGGGGAGCCTTTCTGGGATGGTCGGCTGGGAGTAGGAGTTGGGAGTATATCGGCTGTGCCACGTCATGTGGCAGGGGGGTTCGGGGCCTGGCAACAATGATAAGCGGCAGCCGTGTGCCTCTCTGGCACAAGGTATCCACATAGTAGACGGGGCGTTCCTTGCGCAAGGGCACGTGCTCCAGCTTGCCCTCATGAGCTGCACCACAGACGGGTGCATTGGAAGTTGTTTATCATATGGCACCAACAGCACCCTGGTTGACCATAATTCACTGAGCAGCATCCCATGGGTGCTGCATTGGGGCATGGTTGGAGCAGCTCAGGAGACCTGGAGACGCGACAGGCGGCGAGCGACAGCTCCCGACAGGGAGCCGCCGAGAGAGAACAGGCGTTCACGCTGGAGTCAGCATGGTCAAATCGTTCAGCCTGGACTTCTGGGCTGTTGCGGACGCGATACTCTTACATTCCGGCAGTAATTGCTGCATGGGAGACCTGACCGTTTATGACGTGTGAAATCGGTTACCTGCCAAATTCTACAAGTAGAGCGCGAGAAATAATTCATAGCATAAGATACGGATTACAGTGCCTCAGTAGCCGCTGCCAAAAGCGTCGTGTCCTGTCCTTGGCTCACCTCCCGGAGTGCAGCAGCAACCTATCGACCGCTAGGCCTACCAAGTCGTTTCCTGTAACTATACCTCATATACAAGATGGACCCCACCAAGGTAATTGGCTTAGGGGAGTTTGGCGCCGAGTGGGATGCGCGTCGCCTATGCGCGTCCAGCCCAAGCACTTGCTCGCGGAGCGCGCTGCACGTGACTCAAGAACAAAGACAGCCCAAATTAGGGTGATGCAGCTTTTGATGCTTCCGGAGCTGCGACACACGTGGGTGTGGCAAATAAGCCACGCCAGCAACGGTGCTTCGGAAAGCCTTCCGCGACATTCGGACGGCCTATCACCCACTTTCGCAGCTACATGGTTGCAAAGAGGGTCCTGTAGGACAGGCCCGTGCTGATATTGCTTGGCTGTCCTCAGCTGAGCGCAGTTGCACTTGCAACATTCGTTCCGGTCACGGCCGCTGACGATTGCACACGGTCGGCGTGTCAGTTTCTGACCGCATCAGAAGACACAGGAGGACAAGCTCACTCGCAGCCCGACCTAATTCGGGACGGGCAGCTCCCCCAACTGCCGTCTCGCGCCCTTTGCCCCCGTCAGCAGCCGAACCACCACGCCTTCCCAGCCTTCTCAACCCAACCTGCACATCCACCTCATCATGCAAGCCTTCCATCCGAAGCTCACCAGTACAAACCATCTCCCATATTCTCCTCACCCATGTCCCACATTCTCCCCTCGGCAATGCTTCAGTCCCGGCCCATCGCGCCTGCTACAGCCTTATCCTTGTCTTAAGTCCTTTCCCGCCTTCCCGACCTTTCCCCGCCTTCCCCCAGGTCCGCCCCTCCTCCTCCGCTAACACCATGTACTGGACCGCCAATAGCGGCGCCCCTGTGTGGAACAATAACAACTCCATGACCGTGGGCCCCCGCGGACCCATCCTGCTCGAGGTGGGGTTGGTTGGTGCACAGGGCCATGGCATGCACCGCAAGATACCCATGCCATGGGGTGGCGCTGTACAGGGCGCGGCGCGGATCTGCGAACGCTTCGCAGTCACGAGGGGCATCCCTCTCGCTTAGGACTATGGACCGTGCCGCGTGGAGGTTCAGGGAGGAATCTTCAACACCAGCATACTAGTACTGCCCTTGTACCTTCACTCAGGTCAAAGTCAGGTCTCACCTGGAAGTAGCTGATCATGTGCATTAGCACACCTCGGTAACATGCACGTAAGAGTACACGCGCACCCTTTGCTACCGCGCCCCCAGGACTACCATCTGGTGGAGAAGATTGCTCAGTTTGACCGCGAGCGCATCCCCGAGCGCGTGGTGCACGCGCGGGGGATGGCGGCAAAGGGCTTTTTCGAGGTGAGCGGGCGTGCCTGGTGCCGTTGTACTGGCAGTTCGGGGCCGCTGGGATGTCAGTGACCGGGTGTCAAGTGGGGGTGTTGGTTTGCAAACAGGGGTGAGCAGGGATTGTGCGGCTGCGTGCAGCATCCTCCTCAGGGTGCTTGCTTGGCTGCGATTGCTCGGGGGAGGTGGTGGGGAGGTGGGGGGGATGCGGAGTGGCATGTAGGGAGCAAGGGACGGAGGGCGGCCGCCTAGGGCTGCTGCCCGTAGTCCTGCGGATGCGGTGTGGGTCATAGCGCAAAGGCGCCGCGAGGTATCGTGTGAGCTGAAAGTTGCAAGCTCGTTCTCGACATTTGCCGAACTGCGCCTGCCACTGGAAGGCTCCACCTACCGGACGCCCCCACGCGCCTCCCCGCCACCCGCCCACGCATCATGCATCATGCATTCCCCTGTCGATTTGCTTCTCTTCTGAACCTCTCTCGCCCCTTCCCTACCTCCCCTAGGTGACGCACGACATCTCCCACCTCACCGCCGCCGACTTCCTGCGCGCCCCCGGCGTTCAGACGCCCCTCATCGTGCGCTTCTCCACGGTGGTGCATGAGCGGGGCAGCCCCGAGACGCTGCGCGACCCCCGCGGCTTCGCCGTCAAGTTCTACACGCGGGAGGGCAACTTCGACATGGTCGGCAACAACATGCCGGTGAGGCAGACACGCCCCGGGCGCTCCGTGTGGTAGTTTCCGGCAAGGGCGCAGAGTGGTCGACCACCGGCCTGTATGGTACTCTCGCTGACGCGCCCCATGTTACTGCTGCCGTTCCGGCGTGCTGTTGCCGCGCAGGTGTTCTTCATCCGCGACGGCATGAAGTTCCCCGACATGGTGCACGCGTTCAAGCCCAACCCCAAGAACCACCAGCAGGAGGCGTGGCGCATCATGGACTTCCTGTCGCACCACCCGGAGAGCTGCCACATGGTGCGGGGCGCAGGGGCGAGGGGGTGACCCTGGCTAGCGGCATTCGACTAAGCATGCCTGCTGGACGTGGGCGTTTGTACGTGTGCACGGCGCAGTGCCGTGGCGCCAGTGCGCTGTGGCTTTTGGACGGTCTGGGTTGTCTACCGGTACGCATCTTTACGAGTCTGGAATGCGTTGTAGGAAGAGCTGCACACGCTGCGTCCCCGTAACCCCTCCTGCCGTCCCCCTGCGCCCTGTCCCTCAACCCCCGCTTTCAGCTGACTTTCCTGCTGGACGACGCGGGCATCCCGCTCAACTACCGCCACATGCCCGGCTTCGGCGTGCACACCTTCAAGCTCATCAACAAGGCGGGCAGGGAGACGTACGTCAAGTTCCACTGGATCCCCAAGTGCGGTGAGACACTGCTCCCCTCAGCAATCTGCAGCCCCTGCACCTGCTCTGCGTACTAGTTGAAGGCGGGTTGGCGACGTACACTGGTTCCGCGTGGTTTGGCTGGATCGCACATCGGCGACCTTGCATCCCTTTGACCTTGCATCCTGTACGACAGTGCCGGAGCACGTGCGCGTCCTACCGCCCAGCCCCTTGGCTCCAAGTTGAGGCTGACTGTAACTGACGCCGCCCCTGCCCCCGGCCCAACGCCAGGCGAGAAGTACCTGCTTGACGATGAGGCGGTGCAGGTGGGCGGCACCAACCACTCGCACGCCACCAAGGACCTGTACGACGCCATCGCGGCAGGTGGGTGCGGAGAGCGTGGGGTTGGGGGCGGGAGGAGGTTGCATGAGGTTTGGGAGAAAGGAGAAAGAGGGGGCAGGAGGGCGGCTGTGCGGGCAGGGGCAGGTGGACTGGTACGGATGCAGGGGGGCGGGAGGATGCCGGGGCAGACTGCGATGAGCGGGCAGGGGAGATAACATCGGCGTGTGGTGGTTTGCTTGCGGCAGAGGGTCTTGTGTACGCGTGTTTCAGTGATAGTGACTCAGCTCTCCTGCCAGGCATTGCGTTGCACTGCGCTGTGTCTTACCGGGCTTGCCCCTCTTCCTGCAATGGTGTGCCGTTGTGCCCGCAGGCGACTACCCCGAGTGGACGCTCATGATCCAGACCATGGACCCGGCGGATGAGGACAAGTGAGCAGCAAGGGATTGAAAGGGGGGAGGAACAGGAAGGTTGCGGAGGGCTGGCAGCAACGGGGTTGGCAGTAGTGACGGGTGGTGGCGGTTGCGGCGGCAATGGCAGCTCGGGTAGAGGGTGGAGGGTGTGGGGAAGGCATCTTACAGCTTTGCTCCACGTAGCACTGGGTCAGTGGCGCCCAGGCTTGACTTGGACCCGCTGGACGTGACCGGTCACACGTCGTCGTTGTGTAGATGGACAGCTAATACACAGTTAATGCACATCACGTATCCACCCCATCACTTCCCAGGTTCGACTTCGACCCGCTGGACGTGACCAAGACGTGGCCGGAGCAGCTGTTCCCCATGCAGCCCGTGGGCCGCATGGTGCTCAACCGCAACGTGGACAACTTCTTCAACGACAACGAGCAGGTGGCCTTCTGCCCAGCCATCATCGTGCCGGGTGGGTGGGGCGGCCGGCTGCGCGTGCGGGGTGCGGTGACGCAGGACGCGGGCGTGTGGGGCCTTGAGGCACACCGCGCTGCTGCTGTTGCGCCTGCCTGCGCACGGCTCTCCATTACTCCTGCTCCGGCGCCTGCTTCTGCTGCCATTGCTCTCACAACTTCATGCCTTGAACTGCTCACACCCGTTGTGGATTTCCAGTGACGCTGCGTACAAAACACATCCGTTTTGTGTTACATGTGCTGCTGCCATGCGCAGAGGCATTGTCTGCACGGACGACGAGCTGCTGCTTCCGTTGCTCATACCCGGTGTTGTGGATCCCAGTATCGCTGCGTACACAGAACTTATTTTTTGTGTTTAATGTATTGCTTCCATGCAGGCATCGGCTACACGGACGACAAGCTGCTGCAGACGCGCATCTTCTCGTACGCCGACACCCAGCGCCACCGCCTGGGCCCCAACTACCTGCTGCTGCCCGTCAACGCGCCGCGCTGCCCGCACCACAACAACCACCACGAGGGCTTCATGAACTTCATGCACCGCGACGAGGAGATCAACTACTTCCCAAGCAGGTGCGCAGCGCAGTGCACAGAATTACGTACGACGGAGTTCGTTTAACATCAAATGCACGAGGCCGCAAGGCTGTACCCAGGGCAAAGCCAGGCCAAGGATTAGCTCTACGTGCGTCTTGCGCTCACCTTGCATGAATTTGTTCCTCTAGCCAGGCCCCTCGAGCCTCGAGGCCACTAAAGCAAGTGTCGAGCACAACGTCCGCACGCTGGTGGTCAACAGGCGCCATGGCCAACCGCTCACCCATTCACAACCCTCTCTGACCCCCTAACCCCATCAGGTTCGACCCGGTGCGCAACGCGGAGCGCGTGGCGGCGGTGTCCAGCGCGGTGGTGTCTGGGCGGCGCGAGAAGGTGGTCATCCCCAAGGAGAACAACTTCGCGCAGGCGGGGGCGCGCTGGCGGTCGTTCAACCCGGACCGCCAGGAGCGCTTCGTGGTGCGCGTGGCGGACATGCTGTCGGACCCCCGCTGCACGCAGGTGGGTGGCGGCCGGTTGCACGTTTAGGGCTTAGGAACAATGTGCCATGATGCCGTGTCTAGACATGGCTGACAGTGTGTGCAGTGGGGAAACGAGTGTGTGCAGTGGGGAAACGAGTGGGTGCTCCGGTAACGGTTCCTTGCTGCACATAGCACGTATCAGCTTGGTGTAGCTCTTCGGCACCCAGGGTCCCACACGTCCGATTCTCATCCTCGTTCCTCATCACAAGCGCCGTCACCCCCTCTTGACCCTCTCTGTAACCCTCCCACGACCAACCCCATTCGTCTCCCCCTGCAGGAGATCCGCCGCATCTGGGTGGGCTACTGGTCGCAGGCGGACGCGCAGCTGGGCGCACGCATCGCCGCCAAGCTGCAGGTGGGCGCAGCGGGGCACATGGTTCCTGACGCTGCATACGTACCGTATTAAGCGCATCATTAGCTTGGAGCCGTGAGTGCTGGCATCACCGTTCAGTTGCACTTGGGCGCGGAAGCCTGTGCGTCCTAATCTTCTGAATGCACAAACAGCGAAACATGCCACCGAGAATGCGGGCATCGCCGCCAAGCCGCAGGGCGGCCCCGCCAGGTGCGACCTCTTTTCCACCCATAGTTGGCCAGCTTGCCAGTTGAGTTCTATGCTTGAGCGCCTCATACTGAGACATTTATGCTGCCTGGTGCTACCACGCAGGGCCGCGGCTGCCTGTAAAGCCCTGCCGGAGAGGAGTGGCGCCGGCAAGCACGAGGCGGGTGCGGGGCTGTGGGCCACGAGCAGGTGCCGTGCCGTAGGTTGGACCGGACCGGATTGCTAGCTTAGGAGCGGAAGCGCGGATGAGGGCTTCATGTGGTGCCACATTGAGGAGGGTGGTGGGCGGACGCAGGGTGCGGTTGGCGGGCTGGTGGGCATGTGGCGTGCGCAGGGCGGCGCTGGAGTGCGGCACGCACAAGGGGTCTGCGCGGATTGCAGCTGACGGGCTCTAGACGCCCGGCACTTGCCCGCGTGCAACCTGCATTCTTCCAACATTGCTTTACTATGAATGGCGCACGGCGGCGACGCCCAAATTGGGTATGTGATTGTCGAGCAGATCATCCACTGTGGACAATGACACGTGGTGCAGGCACGTACCGTGCACCGGCAGGCCGGACATGGGGTTAGTGACGCATACCTGACGTGGTGGTCGTTGACCTGGCTGCGGTTGTGCAGTAAGCGAAGGTTGCACGCATAGGCTGGTCGTTCCTGGTTCGTACCTTGCGCTCTGCACCTTCAGGCTGCAACAGTTGGTTTTGTCAGCTGAGCAGCTGAACAAGCACTGTATTTCTTGCGCTGCCCAGCTAATTGTCGGCAGTGCACGTTTTGGGCTTAGGTGTTTTTAGGGGGATTGCCACTTGGTTGCGAATCGTTGCAACCGCCCGTGGGAAATGTGTTGACCTTTTGGAGTGACGGCGCACATGTTCGTTTCTTGTAAGCTCTACCGTATTGCATGGAAGGTCTGGTACTGCTCACTCATTCCTCCATGTGTCGAAGAGCTGCAGCTGCATACCAGGTACCAGCCTATGCAGCCTGGCGACCACAACCGTGCAGTTTTATGTCGAAGGGGTGATGACCTGCGCCACAACAGTCCAGTGCTGTTTCTGATTGCCGGTACCACCTCCACTCCTTCAGTCCGTCCAAACTCCATACAAATTCCAGAACCTCATCCATACACATTCCAGTAGCTCAAGATTGCCGTGCGCTCAGTCACCGGTGCGTCCCTGATAATCAACCCCCAGCGCCACGTTAAGGCCTGGTGACCTGGACGCACTGCACGGACCACGCACGGATCTATATGTCAGGCCTCAACCAGCCCAGATCCTCGCGTCAATTCGGCCTGTCCCGAAACGTGAAGCTGGTCAATGCAGGTTGCATGCATGTTAATCCACAGTGAATGTCAAACTGGAGCACATAGAGACACTCCGCCCAATTCAACGTTGCAGCAACCACCCCTACCCTTGCACTCAGTTCTGCTTGCGTCGATGCATGCACGCCCTCGCCGCCTTTCCGCCTCTTGGCTTCCGCCATGTTCAGGCCATGTTCAGGCCAAGTCTTACGTCCCACGCGCGGTCCTGCCTTCCTGCTGCCTCCACCAGCTGCTGCTGTGGCCTGAGCAGCTGCAGCTGCAGCGCATGTGCCCCTCACACCAGCTCGTGTATAAGCACCCCCAACCCCGTGCTCCCTCCCTACGCCATGCGCGACACGGCCTGCACCTCCAGCAGCTGCTGCCCCCCTGCACTGCCGCCGCGGACGGTGGCCGCCGCCTGCCGCTGGGCCATGGCGGCGGCACGGGCCTTGTTGCGCTCCGTGAGCGTAACCTGGGGAGGGGGCAATGCGGGGATATGGGAGTGGACATTCATAAACGCGTGTTGCTCTCCGAGTTCGTGCAGTTCAAGTTATTGAAAGAGGACAGCGCATACCATGAAACCACCAGCATCAGACGGACACCCCAATGCCGATTGCATAGTTACCCGTCCAAATCGAAGCCGTGGCGTTGTTAAGCGGGACTTGCTCCCATGCGCAGTGGGGAGGACCCACAAGCCCGCACCGCGCCACACCTGCAGCCTGTTCTTGACCACCAGCAGCGAATGGACAGTGGGACAACCCCCAGGTGCACCTCGCCATTTCCATGCCCTTCTGGCCACTCTGCACAACACTAATGCGGAAAGCACCGCCCGCCACGCCGGCCGCACCTGCAGCCTGTTGTTGACCACCAGCAGCGGGTTGACGGGGTTGTTGAGCACGTCGTCGTTGACCGAGATGCCGTCCAGGTACTGCTTCAGGATGGAGCGCAGGTCGGCGTTCTCGCGCTCCAGCCGAGCCTTCTCCTTGTCGATGGCGGTCTTGTCCAGCAAGGCCTGATGGGCGGCGGGGGCAGGGGAGCAGGGGAGCGTGTGCGGTCAGTCAACAGCGTGCAAGAAGTGGTATCATCTTGTGCGCCCGCAACGTTGGGTGGTTGGCGTGCAGCGCTCCACTATAGATACCCCGTGCGACATGACCGAGAATAGATACAAGCACATTCTACCCTCAGCCCACAACTCGACCAATGCAAGGTGTCAAATCCCGGCACGTGCAGAGCACCCACGCCACCACGCGCCCCCAACCCGTATCCCACCTCACCCCTGCCCCCGAACCTCGCCCCTCCCCACTCAGCCCACCTTGTTGTAGCGCTTGAAGAAGCGGTTGAGGTAGTCCCACTCGCCCACCTCCGCACCCGACGTCGGGTCCAGCCCATAGCTCGAGTACTTGGGTTTCCCCCCCTTCCCCGCCCTCCCCCTCCAGCCGCACCCCCAACCCCCACCGCCCCTTGCCCCCGCCCGCCGCCACCACCTCCCTCCTCCCCTCCCTCCGGCCGCAGCCCCAGCTCCCCCAGCTGTGCTGCAGATGGCTCCTGGTCCACGCTCGTGACCACCTCCCCCTCCTCGCCCTCCTGCTGCTGCTGCCCCTCCTCCTCCTGTCCCTGCTGGGAGGCTGCTGTCCCCATACCGCCGGTCCCGGGCGCGGGCACCGCCTCCCCCGGGGCCCAGAAGGGCAGCACCTTCTCCTGCTCCGTCTCGTACTTGCGGGCCAGCTCTGCCAGTTTGAGGATGTTCTCGGCAACCGCCAGCTTGCCCTGCAGGATGCAAACGTTTTGGCACGAGTTCAGGGAAAGGAGAGGGTCCTGCTAATTGTATGTTGTGATTGGTTGGTATAAACACGGTTGCAAGATGTGGCACAGGGCCCCAATTTCAGGTCCTCAACCACCGCGAACTCGCCCTTTGGCAATGTACCAGGGTCGAAGGACAGCCCCAATGACGCAGGAAGGCGGCAGCTTAGACGTCTGTGCGGCCCTGGGCCCCACTTTGAGCGTGTCCATGGCCGACGGAGACCCATGTGTCCCGACCCTCAACCCTCTGCCCGTATCATGTTGCTCGGTGCCCCACCCTCCCGCGGTGGTCCCGGGACCTCCCGCCCACGCCCCCCACCTTGAGCGTGTCCATGGCCGAGGCCGACGCCAGCGACAGCTGCTTGAGCCGCTCCGCCTGCCCCGCCCTGAACGCGTCCATGCTGGCCTTGAGCTTGGCGTAGTGGCGGCCCATGATCTCCTTCTCGTTGCGCAGCGCGCGGTTGCGCTCCTCCCACTCGCGACCGTTGGTGGCAATCTTGGTGCGCCAGTGCTGCAGCGCCTCCTGTGGGGCCGGGACGCAGAATACAGCGAAAGCAGGACGTCAGGCAGTGTTGAGAATGTTTGTTCATTTGGGATACGCATTTGTCTGGGGCGGTTGTGCGCCAGTGCTGCTCTGCTGCAGCGCCCCCTGTGCAGCACAGGGAATAGCACAACACGGGACATTAGACAGTCCGCCGCGTACCATGTGCGGCATGGCGCGCAGCACAGCAAGCAGCACGGCGCGCGCGGCGGTGCCGCGCGCAAAGCACAGGCCGTTGATCATCACACCTCCCCACACACACCTGCAGGCGGACCAGTTTGCGCATCTGCCGCTCGATTTTGAGCGCAGCCTTGGCGTCGTCCTTGGTGAGCGTGCGGAAGGTGTTGGTGCGGTGCTCCGTGGACTCCAGGTACGCCTTGTGGGCCTGGGGGGGAAAGAGGGGGGAAGGGAGGTAACCGTGTTGGGCACAAGACGTTAAGGCTTACCCACTAGCGAGCGTGTGGCCTTGGGGTTGGGGAAGGTGTGCTCTGGTGGGGGGAGGGCATTGCAGGAAGGAGATGGCAGGCACGAGGGGCGGGAAGGAGGTATGCAGGGGCCCGAACATGGCTACACATGTGCCCAGGCGCACGGGAGGCTGTTCTGCTTACATCCGTGCATGCCACCGGAAGGACTGAGCCTAGCAGCCCGGATTCTGCGGCTTCTTCCATTGCCGCTGCCGCCGCCGCTGCAGCACACGTTCCCGCACCAGCCTCCACCTCGCCCCGCCGCCCCACCTGCTTTGCGCCCACTCCTCGCTCCCGGCCCTGAAAAAGCAGCCTGAATCCCCTTCCTCGCCCCCCACCTGCTCGAAGTGCTTCTCCAGCTCCTCAACCATCAAGAACCCCTCCCCTTTCCCAGCCCCTCCATGAACATATACTTTTACACCTGGTAGTACTCAGTTCTCCTAGCTTTCCCCCTCGCTCTTCTCCCACCTGCTCGAAGTGCTTCTCCAGCTCCTCGATGATGCCCTCCAGCTGGATCTTGAGCACATTGTACTCCTCGCTGTTGCGGTTTTTGATCTCCTCGCGCTGCGCCTCGTAGTCCTGTTGTGGAGGGGAACGTGAACAACAGTGTAGGGCTTCAAGGAGCCAAGGACACGCTTGCGGCAGGAAAACAAGACATAGCACCGATTTGGTCGTGCTGCGCCTTGCAGTCCCGAGACGGTGTGGGCGTGTGGTTTAGGGCGTAACTGTGAGGACGGCGACACAGTGCTGGTGAATACTGCCGCAGGTCCTCTCCACACCACCCATGTGCCAATGGGTGTCCACAGGCGCAACTGACACCCAGTTCCGGCCCTGATGCGCGCCCCCTTGGTGTGCGGATGCCCTTTGAAAGTGCAGGACCCACCCCTATTCCCTAGCTTGCCACAAGAGCAGTTTACATCCCACCCCCTTTTCCTACAGGTACACATAGTGTACTGCAAACTCGCTTCCTCCTTGCCCGCCCACCTGCCGCAGCTCCGCCTCTGCGTCCGCGAACTCCGCCTCCATGGCCGCCAGCATGTCGCTCATGTCCTTCTTCTGCCGCGTGTGCGCGTTCACGATCTCGGTGCGCTCCGTCTCAAACTCGTCCTCCAGCGCACGCAGGTCGGCAGCGAACTCAGCCTCCAGGGCGCGCATGCGTTGGTACTGCAGCGGGGGTGAGGTTTCGGGTGGGGGGCATTAGTACGCTCTGCTATGCCTCATTGCACGTGATTGACGCACTTGAGTCGCGAACATGCTTGGTACAGCAAGGGCGAGGGTGGGGGAGCCGGGCCTGGGGGCGGCTGTCCACCACCAACACGTGCAGCTGCACTGTCCCTAATCCACACCACGCTAACCCACACATGCTTAACCCACACAGCCCCCACCTGCAGGTCCATCAGGTTGTCCACCACCAGCATGTGCGACCGCACGGCCAGCGAGTACTGCTCCTCTGCCTCCTCCAGGTCGCGGTCCAGCATCTGGAGGGGGTGGGAGCGGGAGGGGGGCAGGAGTGAGGGTACAGCGACAACGGCAGCGGATTCCGGCAGGCAGCAGCAGGGCAACATTGTAAACCACCGACACGGACGCACGATCACGCACTCCAGGTCGCGGTCCAGCATCTGAAGGGGGTGGGGACAGGAGGGATGTTGGCGACAGGAATGCATTGCAGACGGACGAGCTCTCTAGGTCAACATGGTTGCCGATGCCTTCTATGCCATATACACACCCTGGCGCTAACACACACGCACTGCCCCTGCCCCGCTCACCTGCATGATGGCGTCCTTCCTGTCCACCTCCCGCTCGTGGTTCTGGCTGAGGATCTCGATCTCCCGACGCAGCTCCTCCACTTTGGCCATGCGCATGATCTTGCGCCACTGGTTGTGGATCTTGATGCCGTTGAGGTGCGCGTAGCGCTGCTCGCGCAGCTGCCGCTCGCGCAGCGCCACGCGGGCGGCCTCCTGTGTGGGCGCGACGGGACGGTGAGCGGCTAACGGCAAACAGCAAGCATGGAGAGACAGGTACGGTACGGCGTATGGAAGACCCGTGGGTTGAGGTGTGTGTGTGGTTCGGTGTGCGTAGCGCTGATGTCGGAGCGGCTGCTTAGTACCAAGACACCAACGCATTCGCGAGCAGCGCTTGCACTTTCAAAGCCGCCCTTGGTGCCGCGCGAAGGACATGCGCCGCGCTGTGCAAGGGACCCCGACCGCCCCGCAGGACGGAGGATAGGGCTCAGGGGGGTGGGAGGTTGTCCCGGATGGACCCGGCCCTGGACACGACACCGCTGTTCCCAAGTGGTGTACATGTAAGGGCCCAAGACCAGTTCCGTTCTACAACGTCCCGGATTTGGTCTTAGACTGGTGTACTTGTAAGGGTACGAAGAGCAAACAAGGGCCCGAGCTCCACAACCGACCTGCGCAAGCGGCCCAACCCTTGCCCCCCGCCTGTTGCCATCCATTGCCCACAGGTGGAGTTGCCATACCACAAAAACCAGGGGATGAAAACCATGCCCTAGGAGCCATCACAATATCATGCGATGCAATCGGCTGGCGGGCTGAGATGTTCATGCCTGTACGGCATGCACCCGCAGGCCACCCCTACGCCAATGTGCTGCACGCCGGCCCGCCCTGCAGCCCGCGCCAGGCCAGCTGCGACCTCAGTCCTCACACACAGCCGTGCCCTATGGTTCCCAACTCCCTCCGGCCACATGCAGCTGTAATCATCGCTTATAAAGTGCTACCAAGATGCCCCCGCCATTGCGCCTCACTCATCCGTGCCGCCCCGCAGCCTGAAGCAGCCCAGGAGCAGCCGGACGAGGCCTTACCCCACACACAGCCGCGCCCAGCACTCCCCGAATACCAGTGTGTTCAGGCCGCTCGACTTCAGTGCTCCCCGCTAGCACTGCCTGACGTGGTACCCCGGTCACCCCTGCCGTGTTTAAGTGTGTGCGCGTAGTGCGTGCGAGTGAGAATGTGGTTTACACCGCTGCACCGCTCCGAAGAGCCGGCTCACAGCACGGAGGCCCGCAGCAGGCCTCAGGCAAGAGAGCTACCAAGTTGCTCCCTGGAGCACGCTCCCCGCGTTTGTGTGTGCGTGTCCCGATGTCGGGCGTGGGTTGCTGGACCGCTGTGTTGCTCACCTGAGCTTTCCGCTCCGCCTCATCAGCCGCAAGCGCTTCCATCTCCAGACGGATTTTGCGCTCCTCCTCAGTTTCATTCTCTCGCACCTGTTGTAGCACGTGTTAGGGAGCGATCTGGGTTAGCTGTAATGAAGGGCCATGGGGACAAACGCTGTGTGCCGTGTGCTTGAGCGCACACTGCCTATGACGAGGCATATGTGGAGGCGACAGGAAGGACGCTGGGTGTGTGCGGCTGCACGTGCAGGGATGCATCAAGGCAACAATCCATGCCTGTGCCATCAATGCGTCCCCCTCACGTGCACTTATGGGCCGTGGATTGCCCATGCCGTGTGTGATAGGCTTGATATGCTTCATGACTACCGTATGGAGGCGTAGGCGGGTGCACAGGTGGCACACATACCTTGGACGCTCCCTTGACTTTCTTGCCGACTTTCACCATTTGTCCGTTTGTATGTCTAAATGATAAACACTACACAGCTCGGCGGGTGCGCCCCGCCGGGCCGCTAGCTCAATGCCAAGGCACCCGAAGTCCAGCAGGATCAGCCATTCGATAGAAACATGACGATAAGTACAGGCCCAAATAATTCGTGTTTACCCAGTTGATGCGCGGAGCCTGTTGCGATGGGTTCGCGACGCAAGGTTCAGACACCAAAAATGCCCTAGTTAGACGCTTTAGGTCTAGGAGGTAGTGACTTTGCGGTGCATCATATCGGTTATTGTTATGCGTTTGTAAGGGGTGAGTTTCCTGCAACCGATGCTCTCTAAGGCGAACCCGTACACCCAATTTACAACCCAGCCGGACAAATGCAGCTTGTGTACCATTCAATCCGGCAGACAATTCCTGTGGACATAAACTGTGTGGTGCTGGCTAGCCTTCAACGTATGCCTTACAGCAGAAGCAACAACGCGCTCATCACAGCGCAGCGGGCATCGGAGCGTTGACGAGTTGGCGATAGCCTCTCGCCAATGTTGAGAGAGTTTTTCCCAGGGAGGCGACAAGGGAACTGTTGCGGAGCTTGGACCAGTTTGAACCACTGCGTGCCTCCGTCCGCTTGACACGTGCGGCGTCCGTGCACGTCGGCGACGTGCCGCCTACACCTTGACTGCCATGCATCAACCCTGTTGTTCCAGCAGTGGTAGCAAAACATATTCTTGCTGCTGGAAATGGACTAAGAACACTGCGAACTGGACGTTACTGGACGTTCAACGAGCCCTGAGCGATCCTTGGCACCCACCCACGAATTCCAAGTCCCTGTAACCTTCTCACGAAGAAGAAAAACAGCTCCAGCCCCTTCCACGAAACAGCACGAAAGCCCCTGACTCTGGAACCTGCTGGTGTCCGGAGCCAGGTGCATTGGGGACGTCACATCCGGCCATCGGCTCTACGTGTCATGGCCCGCGGAGGGCGGAGCGCCACCGGCAGGCCTCCAAGCCCCACACAGCACACAGGCCGCCTCCTGCACTGCCACGGACCGCTGGACCCGTGGTACCTGAACTCGACCGTTGCGTTGTGTCACCAGGTGCTCACTGTATAGTTGCAAGCCAAGCTCGGGGACGTCTCATCCAGGTGCTCAGTGTAGGACTGTCAAGCGAAGCTCAGGAACGTCGCATCCACCAACCCGGTCTCACCCGTGACTGGCCGGTGGTCCAAAATTTGGGCAACTTCGAACCTGCCTGACGAGGCTGTAGGACACTTACATAAGGATTTACGGCATACCACCGGGTTCCTCTCGACGTCTTCTTGCCATTTAGTGGGTCGAGATCCTTATGGACCTGTCCTACCCCTGTCGTACAGCGCCTGCCGTACAGGGGGTAACAGCACTCGTGCAGGCCCCTGGCCTATTCTGATTGCAGCGCTGACGGCGCCTGCAACGCTCATACTACTTGTTTATTACCTACATAAACGTTCGGCCAAATTTCAAGGCGCTTTGCACCTTCGCTGGGGGCAATACACGTGGCCAGCCGTTCGCGGGTGTGGCGTGTCAGTCAGCAGGTGTCTTTATTTCGCCGCGATGGGTGTTCTGGACTCGCCATTCGCATTTTCTTGTCTTATATATTGATGCGCAGGACCTTGAGGACTCACTTCAGCCGAACTGGCAAGCCTCGCTCCTTCGCATGTGTGCACCATGCTGAGCCACAAGAGAGCACAGCGGGCTCCGCAAGCCCCGCGGACTACTCCACTATCGCTACACGTAGCAGAATGTCCTTTGCAGGGTCTCCACAGAGGCTAAAGCGTAAGCTGTGTGCGGTTTGCAGGCGAATGAGCCCTGATGTTTCGCAGCCACAAGCGATCAGAGCCTACAGATGCTTATATTCAGTCTTAATGACAACTACAAACGTACTGAAGTGCATCTAAGAAGGTTTGGGCGTTGGACCACAATCTCAGTATGGCACGTGCCAGGTGAGACCGGGTTGGCATCCACGCTGCCTGCCGGACAGGCCAGGGAGTGGCTGCCTGCTGTCCTTTCACCCCTGTTGACCCCGCCTGAACCCGCCCACAGCCCCAGCAGGAGCACAAAATCAGGCGTGCGAGGGTAGACAGGGGATACCCAGGCTGGACCACCACCGTCTTCCGGAGGGGTAACTCGAGGACGACTGCTTGGGCCTACCAGAGCCCACCCGTACCAGCGGCGCGGTTGGCACACCTCAGCCTAGTTCCTGCTGGCTATCCTACCACTGTCTTATTGTTTCGGTCGTGGCAGCACATAAAGTCTTATTGGAACAGGGTAACACGTCGCAACGGTGACATCGGCGTGCATGTCTTGCGCCTGACGTTGCGAGGTCTGTGTATGTCATAGGCTGCTAGCAAGATGCCTCCTCGCAGACATTCTGCTAACGCTCAACATCGGGGGCGTGGGTCGAAACTCGATACCCTGCTAGATGTAGGCAGGCGTGCACTCACAAGCGCCTACAGTGGTAAAGTGGACAACGCGTCCTCATTAAAGCTCGCAGTCGTTGAGCGTGTCGCCAAGGAACTTGCCGATGTTCTGGCAGAATGGCCGTCAACACCGCATCCGGAGGTGCAGGCTCTGTGGATACATCCAGGTCAGGACACCGCTGCGCTCATCGCCCTGTTTTCCCTGGCCCTGCGCCAGTCCAGCTCGCTCGGGACTGGTGACAGCCCCAGCCCAGCGTACGCCAACATCCGTCAGAGCCTCTGCGAGCAGTTCTCCATGTTCCGGGCCAATGCGTATCTCCAACACCTTATACCAGCACACGCGTTCGACCTTAAAGGCTTCTGTGCGGAGCTTCTCGGCCCGGCTCTGCTCAGGGCAGACACGCTTCAGTGCTACTGCGGCCTTTTGGCCGAGACCGCTGAGCAGCTGGCGCCAACGGCAGCTCAGCTCCTCCCGCGGGCTCCCGGCGCTACAGCTTCAGCACCGACGCCGCTGCTACCCGACCTGCAACGCGTGCATGACCTCCTGCGAGAGCCCGTGGCCGTTCTTGCGGTGCTGGGCGTCGGCAGTGGCAGACACACCCGCCTGCCGCCAGCTCCTCATCAGCGCGCGGGACAACATCCAGAGCACAGGCCTGCTGGAGCACTGGGCTCGTGTACTGCTGCTGGGCACTGCAGCGGCTTTCAGCGAGCTGGCCAGCAGCAGGCAGCTGCGCGAGGCGCAGACCCTGCAGGCCCACATGCTGTACAGGATGGCCGACATGCACAGGCTTCTCAGGTTGGACTGGGCGGACTTCCTGCGGGGCCCCTGCGCCTGCACCCTGGCCTCCATCCATGTGGCCCGGCTGTGCGCCACCCTGGACGGGGGCACCGCGTTCGGCGCGCCGAAGCCCCCGCTCCTGGTCCTGCCGTTCATGTCCACCGAGGAAGCGTCTATCTTGGTTCACCGTGCCAGCGAGGCAGCTGCCATGGACGACGCCTACACCTTCGAGTGCAGCGGTTTGGTCAGCCTGATGCCCGAGCTGCACACCCTGAGGGCCTGGTTGAAGCTGCTGTCTGAGGAGCTTCCGAAGGCCCCGCCTTACCCCTGCGCAGCTGCCAGCAGCGACGCTGGCAGGCAGCAGCCTGCGGGGCCGGCAGCGGAGGTTGCGGGAGACGACGTCCAAGCTGGCGGAGAGGGATCACGACAGGGGTCGAGCGGCAGCGCGGCAGCTGCAAGCCCGGCGGCACCCAGCAGCAGTGCTCCACGGCCGCAGGGTGCAGCAGGACAGGCTGAGCAACCGTCCGGTGCTTCTTGCCTTTCCCCGCGGAATCTGTCCGCGACCAGCGCCCTGTGCCTGCGGCTGACCAAGGGCGTGCTGGCCCATTGGGGCCGGGCCGTGCCTGGGCTGCAGGTGGACACGGCACACCGCAACCAGTTGGACACGCACCCCGTGGTGTTCCCGGTGCAGAGGAAGTTTGTCCCCCGGCTGCCCAAGGTCAGCGGATCTGTGGTGGTGTTCGATGCGCTGACGTGCTCACGCCTCGCGCTGTTGCCCAGCCTGTGGTGCATGGAACGGTTAGGGGGCCGTACACTGGCGCGGGTGCGGGCGTGGTGGGAGGCGTACGTGGCGGCAGCAGAGCACCCGGAGGCGCTGCTGGTGGCCGTGTCGGAGCAGATGGTGTTCCCCAAGCGGACGTACTTGGGCCCAGGTGAGCTTGGTCGCAAAAGGCCGGGGCAGGACGGCGTGAGCGCTGCGTAAGGGCCTTGCAAGCCCGAATGATCTTACGCCTGTTTGGCCCTGCGTGCGCCGTAACAAGATTCATGCATGTTGCGTTGGGCTCTGAAGGCGTGGGCCGGCGGTTGAAATTTCCGCACATCTGCACAGCGCGGTGCAGACTGTCAAATGCGAAACCTTGTCATAGTTGGGTGGCCAAGGACTGTAAAGCATAGTCTTCAGATCTGCTGTGGGAGGGGCGGCGTGCGAGCAGGAGTGAAGAAAGGTCGCCAGTAGTGAAGCAGTGATGCATACAGTACCCACAGACCCTCCACCTGTTGGCATGCCACCACAGCACACGGCGTCCAGCCGTTTGCCACCCTTCCCCCCAAACACGTGCACAGGCGGGCCCGTATGACGTGCGCCCCGTCCGTGCAGCACCCATGAGGCATCCATCCTGGTCACATCGGGCCATGGCTTTCGCTTTGTCGACTGAAGTACTCTCACAGCGTTACCGTGACCCTCTGCCGCCGGCCACACCTTCTCACACACGTTCAGTGTTGTATTGTAAACTGCAAGTCGATAAAAAAGAGGACGGTATTTACTGTACCATTCGTACTGATTGTTCAAATGAATTTCAACGCTTTTCCCCCCTTACCCTGGCCCCATACGCCCAACAGGTTTGTCCCGTCGGATGTGTGCGGATGCGGCCCTTGCGCTGGAGGCCGGCGTGCTGCCCTGCGTGTCCCGCCTGTTGAACCGAATGGGCCAGGGCCCCAGCGACGGCGCCGTGTGGTGCCCCCCGGACTGCTTCCTTGGGACTGCCCCCGTGTGGCTGGAGCTGATGCTGTTCGGCCCACCGGCCCAGGTTGGCGAGCTGCTAACGGCCCTGGCCCAGCGGCTGAAGCAGGTACTAAGCGACCTGCGGGCAGTGGTGCCCTCGCTCGTCGGGGGGCCCGGCGGGAGCGTGAGCAGCAAGGACAGGCGGGCCATGGCGATGAGGGTGATGGGCGAGGCCCTGGCCTTCGCCTCACGTCGCATGTGCAATTCCTTTGGGGGCGCGATGTGGCTGCTGAAGGACTCCCTTCAGGAGCCCGAGGAGCTGCAGGCGGAGGAGGTGCAGGCGGGCGTGGCGGCTATAGGGCGCCTGTCCGGTGTGGCGGCTGTGCTGCTGCCGGCCGTGTCGGAGGTGGTGCGCGGGTGCGTGAACCTGTGGCAGATGGCGGTTATGGCGCGGGAGGGGGAGGGGGTGCAGCTGACTCTGGCCGCTATGATGTACGTTCTGCCGCCCGCGCACAACGTGTTGGAGTACGCGCTCGCGTTGTTGGCCGCGCACGCCTGGGCAGTGGCGGGGGGCCAGCAGCAGCAGCGGAGTTGCGGGGACAGCGGCGGCGAGCCGAGCGGAATGCCACCGTTGCCGCAGCAGCAGCAGCAGCAGCAGCAGACCGGCGAAGGCAGCAGCGGTGCACAGTGTGAGAGGGAGGCTGCGGGCGGCGGCAGCAGCAGCGGCGGCGGCGGCGCTGGTGCAGGAGGGGGTGTGGTAGCTTCCTCCCCGTGGAGGGCGTTGCTGCTGCAGGACATGCAGCTGATGGAGTTCCTGGGGGCTGGGGTGTGGCTGTCTGGCCGCTTGGAGGCGGGGCAGAAGGCGGAGGCGGAGGCGGGGGTGGAGGTGCCGGCCCAGGGCGGTAGCTCGGCCACCGGGGGCCGAGCAGGGCGCATGCGGACCGCCCTGGTCTGGGCGCTAGCGCTCGCGGCAGCTGCCTTCCCGGCGGAGTTCCGGGCTGCGTGGGGCGGCGGGGGCACAGCGGCGGTGGTTGTGTTGGGTCCGCATGGCGCGTGCAGCCACCCGGTGATGCCTTGTCACCCCGCTGGCCCCGGGCTTCCTGCTGTCTTCGGCGGGCTGCTGGGTGCGGACGGCTTGGGGGACGGGTTGCTGACGGTGGCCCACGTGCTGGGCGGCTGGGACCCCTCACCTGAGGACGTCTGGGGCGTAGCGTGCAACTGCTGGTGCACAGCCGGCAGGCAGTGGGTCAATCACGACTACACACCGGACGAGCTGGTGGCGCTGGTGGAAGCGATGCTGCCGCCAGCAGAGGCACGGGCTGCCGTGGCCGCTGCCCCGGCTGCACCGGCTGCTGCACCGGCAGCGGCTGCTGCTGACGCCTGACGCCCCCGCAGGCTTGTCTTGTGCATGTAATGGTAGCAGCTGCTGCTGTGTCGGCGTGGGCGTGGCCCCTTTCTCATGCAGGACCTGCCCGCATGGAACAGCTGTGGGGGTTGGGGAAGTAGCCGGGCATGGAGAAGGTCGGAAGGCGCGGGGAAGAGAGCGTCTGCCAGAGGGCAGGAGCTGGGTAGCAGAGCTGGAACGGCAGCGGGGGCAACGCCGTGGCAGGGTTGTCGAGCTGCCGCAGTGTGTGCGTGGACGTGGCCGTCCTCGGATGCAGAGGACTGCTTGACCTTGGTGCTCGGCACGGCTGTAGGCGCTACATGGCTGGGGCCCTAGCTTAGGCTGTCCGGTGCTCACCTTGTGGGCGATCGTAGCTGCTGCCTCGTGTGGAGTCATGCGCAGCAGCTGCTGCTGTGCGGGGTTCAGTGCGGCCCCCACGAGTGTATTGGCTGCCCCAGCTGGGTGCTCAGCACGGGCGTGTGGGCCGCGTATCTAGGGGTCGGCTGCACTCACTTCTTGCAATGAACTAGGGGGTTATGGACAGTCTATGGAGCGGCGGGAGAGAGTGCTACGCGTGCCGGGGAGCAGCAGCTGGCAGTGCTTGATACGGGAGTGGGTGCAGCGCTGGGGTACAGGGGAGCTCCCTTGTTCCGGCAGGATTGTCGCGACGCTGCTATTACATAACGCGGTACTGCACGTGCCCACAGTGATCTTTCAGGTGGGCTTGCGCTGGCTGTTTCTTGGTGTAAGTGACTACGATTGCGAGGCGGCCGAGAGGATGTGCATGTGTGCGGGTCGTGTTGCTGGTTGCATATGCCTCTGCAGGTGACGCATGACGGCTGTAGGGCCGTTGCCTAAGGTGAACGAGCGTTCATTCGCTGTAGATGGTGCTATCAGATGTTACCGATTACTTGATGTGCCGTGCGTTCTTACGTGCGAAACTGCATATCGCTCAGGCATCGTACGTGCGCCTTGCTGATCCCTGGTGACTTGCTCGTTGACGCGTGCCGTTTATGGTACAATGATTGTCACTGTTTGTCGTGTGGCCAGGGAACGGCCGTGGTTGGACTGTTGCTCGCTTGTTATCTCCTTGTGGTAGTGTTCCCCTTTTGGGGACCTCTCGCCCAAAGCTTGCCTCCTCGGGACGGCATGAAGTAGTAACTGTGTTTTTATGGGCTTGCGGTACACGGTAACCTTGGCACGTCGGGATGTGCATCCGGTACAGACTGCTACTGCCATGGTACATGTCAGATGTACGGTACGTAGTGCCACACGTGCAGCTGCCGTGGTGAGCTTGAGTCAACATGTGCCATTGGTGTCATGTGGGTGCAGGGTGGTGGGCAGCAGTGTGCTGCTGGTGATCTGGCTTTGAACGATGACACATTCATCTCCACGCACTTGTGAAGAAATATGTGCTAATGGTACAGTCTTAGTCTATTGCGAGGGCTTACCGTGCAGGTTGAGCCGGGTGAGCTGGCAGGCCGGCAGATGCAGATGCGCATGGGTGGCGTGCGTGAACCGAACGCGTGTCGCCTTGCTCAGAGGACCTGAATACTGTACGTGTTCTTGCGAGCGTGCGGGCTAGCCCTGCGAGTAACGTCGGTCCTGAGGACAAGGCTTTGAGTTATGCGAGGCACATGCAGCGGAGTGTATGCACGTCGCCTGGAATCAAGCATGTCCCTGGCGGCGACACCACCCACCAGGGGAGATCCCCTGGCACCCCTGGTGAAGACCAGAGAAAGCCGCACGTGTTACGAAATCTGCCTTATATTTTTATTTCTTTCTTCTTTCTTTCTTTGGATGTCAGTTTGCATTGTGGGAGCGCTGGTGAAGGCACTGTTTTCGCGCGTTTCGCGCGAAGGTCGGTTGCCAATGCAACTGACATCTACAGCCAGGGGCCTTTGTGTCATTCGCTCGAAACGCAACCTGTTTTGTCAATATCTCATCGCCTTTAGGCTGCTAAATGGCCTAGGAGCCTCGGCGTTCCTGTCGCTGTACGAGGTGACGCGACCCTTGGTTACCAGGTGGAATACCAGGCGACTCAGCGTGATACTCACAGAGGCACACCAACGATATTCTCGAGCAACACACCTATAGGTAATACTGCAGTCTTACGATGCGTGCTTTCAGTAGCTCGCGCGGCGCGTCCCCAGCCATGGCTGCGACACGACTTGCACACCCCACTCCTAGTAGGCTTTCCTGCCAGCTGTCTCATGCGCCGGCCTACTCCAGCAACTCCACGATGTCGATATCATTTGGCTCTGCAGCCTCGGTCAGGAGGGAGTCCGCAGCGCGCCCGTCCCGCAGGGTCACCGTCATGGCTAGGCCCATGGTCAGGCTTACTGGAAGGCTGGTTGCACGCAGCAGCGGGGATCGCCAGGGCGTCCCGGACTGCCTTGGTGATGGCAACGACAAGGATATCTGCGTGCTCCGCGTCATGCGCCCCTCGGTCTTCAAGCTCGGTCGCGTCAATGTGCCCGGGGACCTGGCCAAGGTGCTTGACCCAGACATCGACGAGAAGGTCAAGTCGGCCATCACCATCAACGCAGCCGCATCGCACCCCAAGAACTCCCTGCCCGCCCAGTGCAATCTCGGTCACCGGCAGAAGAAAGCCGGGGCGTCGGAGCGGTTCTTTGATGGGCTGACGGCCTACTTTCGGGCGAATGGGGTGGAGCCCGATCTCGACCTCGTCCTGATGAGCAGCGTCGCGCCTGCAGCAGCCAGCAGCAGCAGCAGCGGTGGTGGTGCTACTGGTGGTACCGCTGACCGCCCTCAGCTCTCCATCCGTGTCATCAGGGACGGGGACCTGCCAGCGGCCACGCTGTACAACCTGCGCAGGGAGATGGGGAAGGGCCAGGCGTGGGTCGGCCGCAGGGCGGACCTGCCCACCTTCATCGCCTGGGCAGCCCGCCAGCCCCTGCCCGAGGGCTGGGACTCCCCTGCCTCGGGCGGGGCTGCGGGCGCGGTCCCGCTGCAGAGGAGGAAGCCGGAGCCGCAGCCCAAGGGCGCTCCGAAACCGGAGCGGCCTAAGGAGGCGGAGGAGCGCATCCAGCGGCGGCGGGAGCAGCAGCAGCGGGTGATCAAGGAGGGTTCGGACCGGCTGCTGGCCGCGGGGCTGAGCGAGGAGGACGTTAAGGCGGTTGCTGCATGGCGGGCGGCGACGCACAACCGGCGGGTGGTCCGCATGCTGACGGAGCGCGCGTTCCGGGCCGGCAAAGTCAACGTCCCGTCGGAGCTGGTGGGGCTGTTCTGCCCGCCGTGGACCCCCGGGGTCAAGCCGGAGCCGGTGCAGGTGCCCGCACACGTGGTGTCGTACGGCGAGCTGCTGCCGTACGTGATGTTCCGCGGGTCGCCACGTGCGCGGCACGGCGGGTATGTCGAGTGGACGATGCAGGGGCTGGGCGGGTGGCTCAAGGGGTCGAGAAGCACGACGGGGGATGCGCTGCTGGTGTGGGTGGAGGAGGAGGAGCAGGAGGAGGGGAAGGTCAAGGAACGGCTGCATCTGCACCTGCTGAAGATGGCGGCGGACGTGTCGGGTGCGCTGATGGAGGAGTTGGGCAGCAGCGCGTGATGGTGTGGTGCGCTGAAGCGAGCGAGCGGTGGCAGCTGCATGTTGATGCACGTGCGTGCACTGCATGCTGATGCACACGCATACGGTACACATCACCGTGGCAAGGCCCTGCATGTGTGATTTGACACGCTGTGGCTGATGCTGGATTGACTGAGGGAGGCCTGGTGTGGACTGCTGCGAGCCTGACATGTAGAGATGCACAGGGTTTTGGGTGGGCGCGGGCTGAAGCGTGCCACCTGACACGTGCCTATGAGCGAGCAGGCTGTGCGCATTATCCGTGTGCTGTGTGCAGCCGCGGTACCGGTAATGAAGGTTGAGATTAAGCTTCTGGCAGGTGGGGTTTGGTGAGTGTGCTCTTGACTACCGTATGATGCATTTGGTGTGATCACGGCCTGTCGTACGGTTGTTACACTGCTACGCCTGTGTTTATCTTGAACCTTGGACCTGCTTGGACAAACACTCTTAGCACTCTCTTTTGCATTCCGCTTTCTGGTGTTAGCTGTTGCAGCGGGAAGTGACCTCATGAAGCTTGACGTACACTATGTTTGATCCATACCACACCTGCACATTACTTGTCAATGCCGAGCGAGTTGCATGCTATGCGCAAGGGGATGCCGGCCGCGCCACGTGCACGTGTGTTTCTTTGCTGTTTGGCCCCTGACGTGACAGTCTGTAAGACAACCCTGTAAGACCGTAACTGCATGATGGCGGCGGTGTGGCTCCGTGCCAAAGGAGTCGGTGCCATGCCACGTGTTGCCTGCGCTTCCTGTGACAGCGACACGTGTACCAGCTCAGTCACCGTTAGCCAGTTGCAGCAGCATATCATCTCAATCCCCTGTGCAGTGTAGCAGAATGAGGTCAGACGGTGTACGTTATTGGTTCAAGGGTTAAACTGGGAACTAGGGTGAACAAACAGCCTGCAGTTTCGGTGCAAATTCGGAAGGGAACGTGCAGCAAGCAAGCTTCACGTTTGTGGGTGGACGGTGACCAGAGTGGACCGCCAGCTTGCCACCGTGTACAACAGCAACCTGCAGCAACATAAAGTTTGTAACAAGTACCATACCTGCCGGTAGAACAATGTGCCCTGCGCCAGGCACCCAGGGCTGCGTCAGGCACTCAACCGCACTGCGGTTGCGATACCGTATTCCGGCAGGCAGGAGCAGGGGAGCTCCCCTGGGCTTCAGGTCTGGACGGAGCAGTCAAGCCAACGAACCCAGCCTCCTTTGCCAATCCAACCAGGTCCAACGCAGCAGGCTCGCTGGTGCGCAAGACACGTGGAAGCTTGAACAGGGCACTGTACATGGCGGTGACAGTGACGTCGTGCAGCCGGTGGCACTGCAAGGGATCTCCTCGGCAGCCTGGGGTTCAAGGGCGCAAGGCACGCAGCGAAGTGTGTCCACTAGGGCCCGCGTGCGCGTGGGGGTACGACCTTGCACTTACTAAATAATCTTTTGATCTGCAAGCACGCAGCAGCGGTGCCTTGTAGTCGGGGCGGGACTGGAACTCAATGGCCCGCCGACGCACAGGGAGTCTCCTGCCAGACGCCGCGGCCGAAGTGTGATTCAGGGTTCTTTTTCGCTCAGAACGCTGCCATATGCCGAAGAGGTTGCAGCTCGTGCAAGGCCACCTTGGATATGGCGCGCTAGTATACACGTGAACTGTGGATTGCGCCAGTAGTCGTTGAGCCTCATCACACGACGCTTTTGACGGGGCGATGGCGACAGTGGCCCTCGCTCTGGCTGCTGCGCTACTGTTGTTGCCTGCCACGCATGCGATAGACTGCTATGAGTCCTATCAAAGCGCAGACTACCCGTTCTGCGCAAAGTTTTCATCCTCTGCAGCTCTCCACTGGCGCATCGTTGGCACCGATATTATCTACGCACTGGATCTCGATGGAGGTACGCCGCATAAAAGCCTGGACCGTGCCAGTAATGCACATCAACCACATTGCGGCAGTCCGAGCGCACAGGAGGGCGGGGGGTTCGCCCCAGGTTCGCCCTGCTTCGACACTTGACCCTCCCTCTCTCGGCCCCGCCCACTCACACACTCCCGGCCGGCCCACTCCCTTTGCTGGCCCCCCATTCCCAACATTACACCACAACGCCCTTAGTCACCACCTCTGCGCCTCACGCCGGCCTTGCGCGCTCCGTGCACACACCTTGGCCCCCGCCCTCCCTCCCTCCCTCAACCTGGCAGAGTGGGACTGGGTGGGGCTGGGCCTGAGCGAGGGCGGCATGCTGGGGGCCGACATCACCGTCGTACAGCTCGACCCCGCCAGTCAGACCTGGTCTGCCGCTGACTACTTCGCTGCCCGGTACGGCAGGCCCGCGCTGGACGAGCAGCAGGACGTACAGCTGGTTGCCGCTGAACGCGCCGCCAACCGCACACGTGTCACCGTACGGCGGCCGCTGCACTCGTGCGACACGGAGTACGACCAGCAGGTGCTGTACGACACGGCCCAGGTGCTGATCCACGCGTACGGCAGGGGGCCGTTGGCCTACCACGGGCCCAACCGGGGGCAGCTGGTGCTCAAGCTGCGGCCGCTGGAGGGGCAGCAGCCGCAGCAGGGGATAGCCACGGAGGCCAGGACCAGCACGGAGGGGTTACAGGTGGGATGTGCTGGTGTGGTGCGGTACTGTTTGGTACCGTGTCGTGGTATGTAGCTTTGGTGATAATGAGGCTATGGTTGAAGGGCGTCAGGGTGATCTGGTTATGGGGTGAGGGGTTTGCAGAGGCCCTTTGGCGGTCGGTGTGGGGGTGCGGGGCCACGGCCAGAATAGAAGCGGTGGGGACGGGAGGGTTCGGCTGCACAGCAGCCACGGCAGCCGTGCGGGTCTGCTGGTGCGTGGGGGCTGGATGGCGGATACTGGATGAGGCATCGTACTGGTCTACTCACTCAACATAGGCAGCCCTGCAGGGTCCATGCACCAGGGGAGCGGGGTACTGTATGCAACTCGGGGTGCCGTACTGGTGTCGGGCGCCAAAATGGGCGGGGCACCCCCTTTCCGGGGCCCAAACGTCTTGCACTTATATGTAATCATGTACTGAGTAAATGGAAGTGTTGGGTTCCCAGTTCTGCCACTCACGTCGCTCCCCTGCCATGCACCCCATGGTCCTGGGAAACCCTCCGCCAAGACCAATCAAGGTCCGCCCAGCAACGGCGCGGCTCCTACATATCCAAACTGGTCCGTCATGCACCTCTGCTGGCAGTTGTAAACGCACCCCGGTTGTGCGCGATGTGGCCAACGGTCCCCCTTTCCCACTTCCGTTCCCCTCTGACAACTCACGCGTGCCTGAAAACATGACCTGCCCTTGACCTTTCCCTACGTCGCCAACAACCTGGCCCTTTCGTGTGCTGCTACCCGCAGAGCCTTAACCTCCTGGCCCCCAACTACACGGTTCCCACAGCCGAGACCACCTACATGTGTGTCAACCACGAGATGCCCTCCGACACCAAGTACCACATTGTGTATTACGAGGCGGTCATTGCGCAGCCTGCTCTCGTACACCACTTCACCGTCTTCTCCTGCGCCAGCAGGCCGCCCACGCCCACGGGGCAGGTGAGCACCCGCTGCCGTGGGCCTTGCTGTGTCAATCTCATCGTTGCTTCCCGTGCAGACACCCGCGTTTTCAAGACTCTCTGACGCCTTACACCATTCCTCGCGTTCCCACGTGGCAGGTGTATCAGTGCTTGGGCAGCATGCCGCCCGAGTGCGAGCACTTCTACATCGCCTGGGGGGTGAGTCTCGTACGTCGGTTGTGCCAGTTAGCGCTGCTAGCGTAGTACATCTTGCTGCCTGTGAATGGGAAGGAGTGGGCAGCGTTGTTAGCGTCGTACGTTTTGCTGCCTGTGGATCTTGAGGAGGGGTCTGCGTGTGTAGCTGAGTGAGGAACAGTTGGGCTCACATTGAATGTCGTGGGGCGGGTCAGCAGGCAACATCCCAGCTTATGGCACACCTTATGAAAGGTCATTAATCACGGCCTGGCGCACAGTCCTGCTGCTAGACTTGCTTACGACGCACCCGCTCAGACGTGCACCTCAAACGCGTCTGCCAGCACTGCCAAAGATACGATGAAACGGCACCACACACCAACTACCACCTCGCCCACGCTCCTGCATGCCTTGCAGCCTGGGATCTACACTGTGGCGTTGCCGCCGGAGGCAGGGGTACCCTTTGGTGCGGGCACGGACGCACGCTATGTGGTACTCCAGATCCATTACAGCAACGTCGAGGGCGTGCCAGACCTGGTGGGTGTGGGGGTACACCGTGCGCATTGAGCGGTAGGAATGCAGTACAGGGCTAACGAAGCGTGTACGACACATGATGACAAGCTTAGTAAGGCAACATCCGTAGCATACAGGCACACGGGTTGCGTACCAGGTCCAAGTGTTGTACCCTGGTCCGTGTGCGGCTTACCCGCACATGCAAGGGTGCACAGCACGGGTCGTACCGCCCGAAGGGTACAGGGTGCTGGCCGGGCTTTGGCTTCCCGCTGGCCTGTCCTCTCCCGTCTCTTTACCTGTAAACCTTTCCACAGAAAAAAGGGTCCATGGGCTCGTGGCCCGGTCTTAAGTGAGCGAATGGGTGTGTGTTGCGTGGTAGGATACGTGCAGGCATGATGCGGGCTCGGCAGTCAAGGAGGTGTGCGAGTCACGCCGTTGCCTCTCAACTTCTCCCTCGCCCGCTCAGCATGTGTGCGCACACATGGCCCAATGGGTAGCCAAGGACTCCCTTGCCTGCTCTCCGGCTGCCCACGCTTCGCCTGAACCCACCCCAACGCCTCCAGGTGGACAGCTCGGGCCTCAGGGTCTTCTACACGCCCTCCCTCCGCCCCAACGACGCCGCCTTCCTCGTCCTCGGCTCCAACACCATCGCCGTACCACCGGGAGCCCCCTCATGGTCTACCGTGCCAAACCTGTGCCCCGCCGCCTGCACCCGCCAGTTCCCGCAACCGGTCACGCTGATGCAATCCGTCTACCACATGCACATGACGGGCAGGAGCGTCATCACGCGGCACATCCGCAACGGGGTGGAGCTGCCGCCGCTGGGGCAGCGGAAGTACTATGACTACGACGTTCAGGTGAGCTGTACAGAACTGCGCCACCGTACGGCACGGTACGAAACTGACATACCCCGTGCAGCCGTGCTGTCTTGCAACACTGCAACAACCTTTCTTCTCCAATCTCCGCGCATGTGCTCCCCCGGTCTCACCCTCACCGAGAATGGGCCGCACATGCATGGGACACCGCTGTTTCTCTATGCCGACCCCCCTCTGTCACGCAGGCTCCTGTGGACATGCACCCCAACCTCCCACCATGTTCCCTCCAACCTCCTTGCTTCCGCGGCCGCACCATCACCGGGAATGGGACGTGCATGCGCATGAATGGGACAGCGCTCTACCTCCATGAACGCGCTGACCCCCTTCCTTACGCAGGCCCCTGTGGACATGCCGCCTGAGACCCGGCAGCTGCTGCCCGGCGACGAGCTGATCACCACCTGTACCTACAGCGGGGTGGGCCGTACGGAGGTGACACGTGGCGGCCAGTCAACGTACGAGGAAATGGTGCGCTGGCCGCTGCGTTGCGTGTCGTACGGATTAGTTGATAGTGCAACACGTGTGCTCATACGTCGTCGTCTGCTGCCGTGTTGTACGCTAAGCCCCTCGCGCCAAGCACGCGCAGCCACGCTTCACGGCCGTGATCCATCCCCGGCACATGCATGCAGCACGTGGCGTACGGCTTTGTCTCCCTGCATGGCCCCGGCGCCAGTTGCATTGCTGCATAGTAAACGTAGCACGATGCACCTGCGCACACGCGCTTTCCCCTACAGTAGCTTCTTTCCCCACTCCTTGACTTGCAGACAGTGCCTGCATATCGCCCCTCTCCCGCCCGCCCTGCGCTGACTTGCCGCTCACCACCCCTCCCCCGCCCCTTCCGCCTCTTCTCCCACATTGCCCTTCTCCTGCCCTGCCCCTTGATTGCAGTGCTACAACTTCCTGGCCTACTGGCCCAAGGTGGATCGCGTCAACAGCTGTATGGACCAGGAACCTGCTAACTACTACACGTGTGGGCGGCAGGAGGAGCTGGCCGCGCTGCGCACAGCCACGCAGGCGCAGCAGTTCCAGGCTGTGCTGGTGGGTGTTGCAGGGAGCGAGTTGATGCGTAGGCGGGGGCGTGATGTGGGTTGCACTTGGGCCACACCTGACCAAGTAAGACGTACGCCAGGGGGTGTATGGCCATTAGGAGATACGTGTAGGCACGTGTGCTACAGCGTACCGGTTTGGGCTGCGCGTCATGCACGTGTGCCATTCTTGCGGTGAACGGTAGGACACTACCTGGTAGAGTCAATCCGGTTGCATGTCTTGAATGCTTGCGATGACCCTGGAGCCCCTGGCTCGTATACGGGTCCTTACATGCTGGGTTCCGGATCCTACCATGTAAGAAACAACAACCGGTTTGGAGGGCACATTAGCTACGCCAGTGCGTGCATGGGACTGTGCAGCGCTGCCTGAAAAGGAGCTGATCCACTGACCTCATGGGTCAACGTGCAGCTTATACTGGTGGTCCGCGGTGCATATATGCATGGGGTATGTGTTGGGCGTCAGGCCGAGCTGGTGGGTGTTGCGTTGAGCGTGCACGGGACGCAGAGGCACACTGGCGCGCACACCATATCCAGGCGGTGCTGGTACATGTGTGAAAGCCGACGCCGCGCAGAGCGCGATCCCGCGGGGTCGGAGCGTTGGGCAGTGGGGGAGCAGTTGTTGCTGGGTGTGTACAGGTAAGTTCGGTTGGAGTAAGGGGGAAGCGCGAGCAGGAGCTACCTGGGGCCGCTGAGCTCCCTCCTGCCTCACCGGCCGCTGCGGTACACTATCCCTCCTCCTGTGCTCCCTCCTCCGCAGGACGGCAAGATCATCCTCAAGGGGCCCACGCCCGCCAACCTGACGTTCGTGCCGTACAACCTGTCGGCGGGCTGTGCGCCGTTGGCCGCAGCCGTGGACGGGCTGGCGCCCACACCCCAGAACAGCGGCGGCGGTCTTCCCGCGGGCGTACCCGGCAAGCCTTCGGGGGCCTCAGTGCCCAAGCAGGGCGGCGAGACGCCTGCGAAGGGGTCCAAGAAGCCCTACAGCGCACGGGGCCGCACGCCCGGACGCGCGCAGCTTATCATCCGGGGCCAATAGCATGCTTTTGCAAAAGCTCACTTGGGCTGCTGCCGCCGCAAAAACAGTCGTGTATGGTGCAACTGGGCACGTTAGCACACGTTGGTGGTGGGTCATGCAGGGGCGGAGGCGAAGGGCAGCGGCAGGGCTGCTGGCGTGAGGGCGGCGGGCCGGACGAAAGGCCGTTGCTTCCCCCACCGCGTGTGAATTTACATCTACCCTGGCATGGACGGTGACCGTACTCACAACCGACGCATGTATGTGCATACATGTGACATATATATGTACGGCAAGCGCTCGGGGCGCTGGGGGTTGGCGCGTGCTCCTTACCGTGGCGTGGGAGCAGGTGGGAGTGGAGGCAAAGAGCCCCGGCTAGCCAACCGCCGCGTGGACCCCTTCTCGCATTACGGTGGCGTGTGGACAAAGCTAGGGGCGGCTCCAAATGCGGGTTTGCCTGGCAAAATTTGGTTTTCAAACTTGGCGCACCCGTCTGTCTTGCCTTTGTCGGCACGTAAGGAACAACACGAGGTAACCCGGCGGTTGGGCAACCAGCGCCCTAACTGCAGTGCCACAGCGAAGTGTAATTCACGATGAGCTCTGCCACTTTCCCTAAGACGACAGCATACACAATGCCCTTATGCACACGGGCAAACGTGCGTAGTGCTATAGAGCACAGTCCGTATTTCGCGGAAATGTCGAGCTTAGCGGCCCTCACCCTGGCTACCGCGCTCCTGCTGCTTCCTGCTACTCTCGCGTCAGACTGTTATGAGTCCTATGCAAGGGCAGACTATCCGTTTTGTGCCAAGTTTTCGCCCATGGCAGCTCTTCACTGGCGCATCGGCAGCACCGATATCACCTATGCACTGGAACTTGATGGAGGTATGGCTCCGAGAGGCATACGCATAAAAGGAAAGAGACTAGATGAACGACGCGGTAGCGTCAGCTGCGCGAGCGCATGGCCTCTGTGCCTCGACCTTCGTTCACCTGCGGTCTGTCCACCGACTGCACAGCTGGACGCTGCACCCCTGCAAGCCTGCCCAGCCCCATGTCACAAGCCTCTCCGCCACCGTCCCTAATACACGTCGGCCACGTGCGCCCCACTCACACACCTTTGCCCCACCTCTCGCTCCCTCCCTCCACCCGGCAGAGTGGGACTGGGTGGGGCTGGGCCTGAGCGAGGGCGGCATGCTGGGCGCCGACATCACCGTCGTACAGCTCGACCCCGCCAGTCAGACCTGGTCTGCCGCTGACTACTTCGCTGCCCGGTACGGCAGGCCTGCGCTGGACGAGCAGCAGGACGTACAGCTGGTGGCGGCGGAACGCGCCGCCAACCGCACACGTGTCACCGTGCGGCGGCCGCTGCACTCGTGCGACACGGAGTACGACCAGCAGGTGCTGTACGACACGGCCCAGGTGCTGATCCACGCGTACGGCAGGGGGCCGTTGGCCTACCACGGGCCCAACCGGGGGCAGCTGGTGCTGAAGCTGCGGCCGCTGGACGGGCAGCAGCCGCAGCAGGCCAGGGCCAACACGGATGGGCTGCAGGTGGGTGGACATGGTGCTGATACGCAAAGGAGGCTAGGTGTGTTTAAAAGGGACGGGCCCCAGGTGGATGTGGCGGTATGGGATGCGGGATTCCAACAAAGCCACTGCACCTGCCGTACTGTGCCGCAAACACGAGCTCTCACGTGGTACCCCGTAGGGCCGCGGAAAGGGCTGATACCTGGCACACGTGAACCCATCCTGCACGCAGCGCCGTGGTGTTGCACCATAGTGAACCGCATGCGTGCACCTGATCTCCAGCGCACCTGGGTTGGCCGGTGGCCTCTGCCTGCAGGCGCCGTGTGCACGGTACGACACTGTGATCGTACGTATCGTGAGGCAATGCGCAAAAGCTGCCAGACCTCGCAGCCAGCTCGTAGCCGGCGTCTTTGTGGAGCTGTATGCGGCGGGAGAGCATTGCGGTCAGGCTGCACCTGTCCGCGCCATACATACACACCCACCATTCGGCTGTGGTCATTAGTTTGGCTACATACACACCCACGCGCCTTGCCCGAAGCTTGTCCCTCTAGTCACATGCTCGGCCACGTACGAACCCCTGACCCCTCCCGAACTCCAACGACCCGTTTGCGTGCCGGTCCAACGCGTTGCAACGCATTCCAACGCACTCGCATGGTGGATGACGAACAGGGTGGCTGCGGCCAAGGCTGCTGCGGCCCTGACCTGTTCGCGGCCCCCCTGTGCTTCATACCGTCTGTCGTACGGGATGACCTGCCTGTACCCTCCCCTCTCCGTCGCCACCAACTTGACCGCCCCGTGTGTTGCCACCCGCAGAGCCTGGACCTCCTGGCCCCCAACTACACGGTCCCTACAGACGTGACCACCTACATGTGTGTTAACCACGAGATGCCCTCCGACACCAAGTACCACATCGTGTATTACGAGGCGGTCGTAGCGCAGCCTACTCTCGTACACCACTTTGTTGTCTACTCCTGCGCCAACAAACCGCCCACGCCCACGGGGCAGGTTTACAACTGCTTGGGCAGCATGCCGCCCGAGTGCGAGCACTTCTACATCGCCTGGGGGGTAAGTACGTTCTTGCCGTGCACTGCTTACGCCTGTGAAAGGGGGTCGAGAGAACGGGCCTGTGTAGATCGATGCGCGGCGCAAAGCATTTCGGAGTTGGTCACCAGGCAACCCGCAGCGGACAAGATGGCCTTAAGTCAGGTGCCCATGATGTGCTCCGTGCTGTTCGTCCTGGCGGCGACCAGACCAGCAAAAACAGTCATTGCAATGCACCCACTCCATCTCCCAGATGTGGACCTACGATCCGTCAGTCAGCAAGACAGACAGACTTGCTGTCCGGCATCCGAACCTCCAACTGCCAAGCGCTACCGACCAACTACCGCCTCGCCCACGTGCATTCCCCTGCAGCCTGGAATCATCTCCGTGGAACTGCCTCCAGAGGCGGGGATACCCTTTGGTGCGGGCACGGACGCGCGCTACGTGGTGCTGCAGATGCACTACAGCAACGTCGAGGGCGTGCCGGACCAGGTGGGTGCTGGGGCACACTGACTGCGATGGCGCGGCGTGCATGGAGACAAGGGTGGGTTGGCAGCAAGGTGGGGTGTGCACGGCGCGCCATTCTTCCCCTGGCTCTTCCGCGCTAGGTCACAATTACAAGTAAGGATGCCAGAGAGCAGGAATGAGAAGTACTATGCATCCATGGGCCTGCATGGGCGAGGGATCCCTTGCCTAGCCTCCGGCCTTCAGTGCGTAGCCTGTGTCTTTATGCTACGGTACGTGTACGGCCCCGTGCAACTCTCTGTGACGTGAGCAGCGCGCCCGCAGGATGAAAAGCGCAGCTCTCCCCTGCGGCTTCCACACCTGCTCCCTTGCTCTCGCCGCATCACAATTCGTGCACCCAGGGCATGCATTCACAGACCTAGCACACAGCCCGCCCCTGCTTGTGTTGGCGGACGCACGGGATGCATACCTTCAACCGTCCCTACACACACGCAGGTAGACAGCTTTGACCCCCGGATGGTGTATTCAGGACAGCCATTACGCTGCCCTGCAGTTGACACGTGCCTTTTGCACCCTGTCTCCCGCCTCCCCGTACCCCTCCCCCAGGTCGACACCTCCGGCCTCAAGGTCTTCTACACGCCCTCCCTCCGCCCCAACGATGCTGCCGTTATGGTCCTGGGCTCCAGGAACATCGCCGTACCACCGGGAGCTCCCTCCTGGTCAACCGTGCCCAACCTGTGCCCCGCCGCCTGCACGCGCCAGTTTCCGCAACCCCTCACGATGATGGGCTCCGTCTACCACATGCACATGACGGGCAGGAGCGTCATCACTCGCCACATCCGAAACGGGGTGGAGCTGCCGCCACTGGGGCAGCGGAAGTACTACGACTACAACGTACAGGTGAACAGTACAGTACGTTTCCGTACAGCACTTAGTAAGACGCGCAACGCTGGTCACCTTGTCAGCTGTCCCGAGACCCGCTCAACATACTTCACGCCTTTCGGTGTACACGCCGTACATCGTTGCTTGAGTTGAAGACCACCGCTGATCTCCTGGTGCAGGCCCCCGTTGAGATTCCGCCCGAGACGCGGACGCTGCTGCCGGGCGACGAGCTGATCACCACCTGCACCTACAGCGGGGTGGGAAGGACCGAGGTGACACGTGGCGGCCAGTCAACGTTCGACGAAATGGTACGTCGTACGTCGTAAGGTGTGCGTACAGGTGCCGTACGGGGTGCTTGGTAGGAATGACACGTGGCATGTGCACACAGTGCAGTGCTGCACGCGGCATCGGGCATGCCAAGGAGGCCACCACATGGCATGCGGTACGGCTGGCACATGGCTGCGGTGTGCAGGGCGTGGCGTGCGGTGTGCGGCAGGCAGCGTTACACGCGGCACGACAGCGGCTCTGCGCCAGGAGCCCTTCCTGCCCGCGACACACCGCACGTTCTCACGCCGCACACGCTTTTCCCGTACCTTTGCCACCTCCCTTGACCAGCACACTGCGCACTGGCTCCGTCCCGCTTGACACTCCCGCCGCCCCTGTGCGCACGAGCTGCCCGATTGCACTTCTGATGCTTGTGGTCAAATCGGGTCACACACCCCTACAGCCTCGGAGCACTGCCCCTCTGCTTTCCTGCCCCTCAAGTCTGCAGCTCCCCGGCCTGCTGGCCCCACTGTGCCGGGGCCTTGCGGCATACCACGTGCCACGTGCCACGTGCCACGTGCCAAACACCACACACGTCCTGGCACCTCCCTCGCCCCCCATCCCACAAGCCACGGCAGCTCCCGCCTGCCCACCACCGCTTGTCCTCCTTCCTCCCGCCCCTTTCCACAGGCGGTGCTCTTCCATGTTTCTTAAACTCGCCGCTCGGCGGTGCTCCCCTGCCCGCCCCATAGCCCTGCCCCTTGGCTGCAGTGCTACAACGTTCTGGCCCGCCCGGCCCCGCCCCGCCCCGACCCTAATGCCCCGCTCCCGCATTGTCTTCCACCTTCACCTTCCCTTTGCAGTGCTACAACTTCCTGGCCTACTGGCCCAAGGTGGATAAGATCAACTTTTGCATGGACCAGGAGCCGACCAACTACTACGCGTGTGGGCGGCAGGAGGAGCTGGCCGCACTGCGTACAGCCTCTCAGGCGGCGCAGTTCCAGGCCGTGCTGGTGGGTTGGGGCGGGCAGGTGTGTGGGGCATTGACATTTGGCGTTTCGTGTTACATTCCAGGTGGTGTGGCCACACGGTCCTTACTGGTCCCGACCACACATATCAGGAATTTTCATCATGTAGCGTTAGGTTGCTGTTGTGCAGCAACAAGCAAACGTCCAGCCTTAGCAGGGCAGGAACCTTAGCAGGGCAGCGGTTGGCAGGTGCATGGGCGGGTGGGGGTTCCGGCCGTGCAAGTGGGTGCACGGGAGCGTGCTGGGCCGTCAGGCAAGGGAATCCGGCTGCGCGTTGACGGAGGTGGCGACGCCGGGGGCACGCATGTGGTACATGGGGTGTGCTGGGAGTTGACCAGGCCGTGTTAGTCGGCGGCATGTGGAGCTGATCACGCTGCGTGTGGCAGCACAGGTGCTGCAGATCCAGGCCGTGCTGGTGAGTATGGCACGAGGGAACGCGTGAATGTGTGTTGGGTATTTGGAGGATATGTGAATGAAAGCTTTGCAGTGGTATCAGGGCACAGCTTGATCGACAGGTTGGTGCTGCTGGCTTCACGGAACGTACGACGCGCCCATGCACTCCGAGCCTCATCTCCCCGGCTAACCCCCGTGCTGCCATGCCTGCCCCCTCCCTCCTCCTGTGCCCCCTCCTCCGCAGGACGGCAAGATCATCCTCAAGGGGCCCACGCCCGCCAACCTGACGTTCGTGCCGTACAACCAGTCAGCGGGCTGCGAGCCGTTGGCCGCAGCCGTGGACGGGCTGGCGCCCGCACCCTCATCATCTTCCCCCTCGCCCTCCGGGGCCCCAGCGCCCGGGACCAACGGCGGCGGTCGTCCCGCCGGCTCGCCCGGCAAGCCCTCGGGGGCCTCAGTGCCCAAGCAGGGCGGCGGGGTGCCTGCCAAGGGGCCCAGTAAGACGCCCTACCGTGCAAGGGGGCGGACGCCCGGACGCGCGCAGCTGATCATCCGGGGGCAATAGCATGCACTTGCAAATGCTTGCGTGGCCGAGGACCATCATCCCATTTAACCGTGCGTCTGCGCTCTCTGGCGCTCTGCTGTAAGCCTGCTGATCAGCTGGCTGAGTATCGCTAGCTACCGTATTCTTCAGAAGGGCCCTTCTGGTATTCTTGGTGTCGGGCGTTGTGGCAGCTCGCTTTACCTGCGTCTCAAAGTCTATGTTGCACGGGTAGGGTATCAAGTAGCAGTTGGGCAGTTTGGTTCACCGCGCTCTTGCAGCAAGTACCTTTTGCACCCCAGGCATTCATTACATGCACGCATACGTGCGGGCTCCTCCGCGTGATCACGCCTTTCTTTATTAACTACTGTTTACACGTGTCCAGAGGGTTCGGATGCATGGCGTACGCAGGTGGCTGGGATTGCGAGCTCTGTAGTAGCGTGGTAGTAGGTGTGCTACGGCGTGCTTCCCGATGTGTGTGGCGGTGAAATTGCGTGATATTAACAGGAATGGCGTCGGGGCAAGGGAGTTGCAGGGTTTGTGTGATACAGGAGATGCGCTGGCGTGGTGTGTGGCAGCCGTGGATGGGTAACGGTGGATATGGAAAATGGAAACCCACGCGAGCCATCCCGTTACCACACGGCAGAGTTGGAGTGTTCTTGGTGCTGGAGTGGTATATGCCGGTCCTGGCAACGTGGGAGAAGGGGGTGGGGGTAGGGGTAGGGAGCTGTGCGGAATAGCGGACCAGCTGGTGGGTGTCCAACTGCTGGTGGCCTTCTGGTCATCTGTACGGCATTGCTCCCCATGTGAGCTTTGCTTCAGCACGCTGCACCTGACGGCTGGGCATGGTATCCGCCTCTGTGCAGGCGCACCTCAAACGCATGTGAGATGTGACGCATGTGTGCAGGACCGGGGTACGGATGTGGTGTCCTTTAATGGTGTGACCGCCACTTGTCCTTCGTTGTGCCATGCCTGGTGATGAGTTTGGCCTTGCGCTGTAACAGAAGGCCTGTGCAACCGCCTGCCGTTCAGAAGTCACAGTAGGCAAGGCTTCTATCCTCCTGGAGGGCTGTTAGTACGGAGTTATGAAAACGCAAGATTTTTGCAACCTTTTCGTAAATTTTCCGCCCTACGGGCGGATTCTGACCCAGAAGCCACGAAACTAGGTCATCACGACGCCCATTTTTTCGAAATCTCTCTGCCCGGAGGGTGTTTCCTTTTCATTAAAATTCCCCAATTTCGTCAAAGTTTCGAAAAAATGAAAGAAGATAGAAGCCTTGACAGTAGGACAGGGAGGCGACCTTCCCAGCTTCCCTGCTGCATCTGTGTGAGATAACGAACACGTGTCGCGGGGAGATCGCAGCCCAGAGAGCCCCGGGCTTGCCATGAACGGCTGCACGTGGCATCTGGGGCACGCGTGTACGTGCAAGTGTGCGTGAGTCTGGCCAGCAAGCCCCGTGTGGCACTCATTGCATTGTGCATCAGGACGTCCAGGGGAGTGGCTGGCCAGCGCTATCTGCGTTCATGTTTGGCAGCAGCAGGGAGCATGACAACGACCGAGGCGCGAGGGACAATGCACCCACATGCCGTGCCCATGGCAAATGCGCGTCCCTGCACATCATGCTGTGCTGCAGCATTATGCAGCAATTATTGTTGTACATTGGGACGCCCGGCCTATAAACGGGCCTGCTGCCTGCCTGTGTCCAGCTGAACTTTGCGGGCTTGGGCGTCTCCAGTTCCCTTACAACGAGTATCAATTTCAATACAACAGTTGTTACTGAAGCAATCAAGAGCACCGTCGTTTGCACCGTCCTTCGCACTGTCCCGAGAGCAACTTTCCGACAATCAAGCCTTGGCTCTTCCCTTCTCACCAAGCACCTTTCATCTAACTAGCCAGCTGTGCAATCGGCATATATTACTGATACTAATATGGGTGGACAGGAAGCGTTGGCCTTTTGTCCGGCACCGGCATCAGCGGGGTCGGTGGAGGCAGCGGTGCAGGGGCGAGCCAAGTCTTTGCAGCCCCAAGGCCTTGGGCCAAATCCAGTATCTCTGCGGCCCATACTCCCTCGCTGTGCGGGCCGCACCGGTCTTATGGTCGCAGCGCAAGCTGTTTCCCTCGGCTGGCGCGCGAATGCGGGCCTTCTGCGAGCTCCAGCGATGGCAGCAATGTCTCTAAGCACTCAAGCGCAGCAACCGACGTCACCAAAGCCAGGCTTCGCGCCTGGGGCTCCGGCGCCAGGCACCCCAGCAGCAGCAACACCTGCCCCTCCTCCGAAGCCCCCCACGGGAGGCGTTCCCCCGCCTCCCCCCGGGCGCCGCCCCATCCTCCCGGGCCCTGAAAAGGAGCTGCCAAAGAGCAAATGGTCTGCGCTGGGCTGGGCCATACCCCTGATTGGCCTGCCTGTCCTGGCCGCGGCTTACAACTACCAGCAGGTTGGTGACGGCCGTGGAGCTCTGCCATGCTGCTGTGCTGCTTGTTCCCATCCTTATGCATTATGGCATCAGGGTTCGGAGCACGCACAAACACTGTCTCAAAGTTTCTGGTTGCGCGCAGTGATGTAGAGCAGCTGACAGGTGCCGCTTGCTTCGCCATTTCAGGAGTTCGACAAGGAGTGGGACGCCAAGGTTTCTCAGGCACTCAAGGAGGTGCGCAAGCTGACCCAGCCAAGCCACAAGAAGACAGCCACACCACCAGCACCTGCACCGCCAGCTCCGACGCCCGCCAGCACCCCGGCAGCTGCAACAGCGCCCACGCCCTCGCTGTCACCCTCGCCGCCACCTGCACCCGCGCCAGCACCGCCAGCCCCTACGCCTGCAGCTGCAGCTGCACCCCCATCCGCTAGCCCGCCTGCCGCCGCCCCTACACCTGCCGAAGCTTCCCCGGCGCCTTCCTCACGCAGCCTCGCTGGCAGCGAGCAACCTGCAGCAGCAGCGGCCCCCACGGCGAGCACCGAGGCAGCAACGAAGCCCGCTGCCGCACCGCCGTCGGCCGCTGCTGGGGAGGACGCCGCCAGCAGCCGCGCCGCGGAGCCAGCGGCCACACCCTCCACCGCTGCTGCCGTCACAGCCGACGCGGACGCGGACGTGGACGCAATCCTGCAGGCTGTGGCGGCGGCACCGCCGGCTGCGGTGGCCGAAGGTGATGCCGCTTCGGCGCCGGCACCTGCCGCCGCCGCTGCCACGGCAGCGCCCCGTGCACCGTCCGCCGCTGTCGCCGCCGCCGCCACCGCCGCCGCCGTGGCGCTGCTGGAACCGTCGGCGGTGCCGTCGGCGCCGCTGCCGGCGGAGGCGGCACAGCTGGGGCTGGAGGCCTCGTCGTACGACCTGAGCCCGGTGGGGCTCGTACGGCACGCGGTTTCGGAGGCGGGCCAGGGGTGGTGGACTGGGCGCAGTGGCCGGAGCGCTACGCCCAGGCGGTGGCCGACTCGAGGCTGGTGTTCGAGGCGCTGAGGGCGGTGGCCAGCCACCACAGCAAGGAGCTAGACAAGGTAATGGACTTGTGTTTGTGGAATTACTGCAATGCACCTGTCATGTTCATAGAAGGGGCCTGGGTTTCGGAGGCTTGCACGACATGCTTCTGGACCGCAGGAGAATGGGGAGGCAGGCAAGGGGCACGGTGGGGGTCTGGGGCCCTGGCGACAGCACGGGGTTGGCGGGGACTGGGCGGGGATGGGGCACACAGGTGTGGCTGGAAGAGGGTGGGGTGGTATGATGTGGCGCTTAGGCTGGGCTCTGTCCTGCGCCACGCTGTTCCCTTGTCGTATCTCCCCACCTTGTTCTTGCATATCCCGCGCGGTGCCCTGCTGCGTTGCTCTAGGCTGCCCCTGACCCGCTTGTGTCCCCGTGGTCGTTTGTGTCCTCCTCGCCCGCCGCAGGTCCGGGCGGAGGCCGCGGCCCACAAGCAGCGCGCGGAGCAGCTGCAGGTGGGCCACGGCAACCCGCAGGGTGCACACAAACCGGGTGTTTTGTGCGGTACGCGCGGTCCCGCTTCAGGGCAGCTCAGCCTGGATGAAAACGGCGGCATGCACCCGCTTCAAATCGAGCAATCGCGTTGTATGTGCGCGCTTGGTCACGCGACACGTGTCTTGCGCCATGCCGGGGGAACGCTTTTGGGCGTGTGCGTGTGCGTTGTGTAGTCCTGTGACAGTGCGACAAGACAGCATGTGCTACAAACAGCATTAGGGTTGAGTGGTTGCAGCAGCATGGGGACCATGCTGCGAGGATAGGGACGACACCTGCGACCATCATCGAAGTTGTTGCACATTGCACGTGCGTGTAAGCGTACGTTCATGTGAATGCATGTGCGCACGCGTGCATGTATGCGTGTATGCGTGTGCACGTGCGTGGGCGCAGGAAGGCTCGCCCTGGCCGGGCAGCCGGCGCCACTCTGGCACGTGTGCTGACACGTGCTCCTGGGTGCACGCGTGCGTGTGTGCGTGCACGCAGGCGGAGGGCGAGGCGGCCGTGTCCCGCTTCAAGGCGCTGCTGCGGCAGTACCAGGAGAGCACCAAGGAGCTGCTGGAGATCGAGGTGGGGCAGCAGCCGGTGTGGCACAACGCAGCCTGAACCCTAGGCCTCTTTTCTGTTTCATCGCCCCTAGCACTCGTCATATCTCCAGCGCAGTTGGTGCGTGCGCTTGGGCAATTGCTGCCGGCGGAGAAGTGCACTCCTTTGTGAATGCACTATGAGCTGAACGCCATGCCCAACACACTGTTTCCCGCTGTCGTCACAGGTTGGGCTGTAATGTAAATCCAATGCATGCGTTACCTGCATGCCTGGCACAGTGTGTACATGCGTCTCGTCGCTGCAGGCGGAAAAGGGCACCTCCATGCTGTGTAGGCAATTGGACGGGTGCGGCAGGCGCAACACAGCGCGCCTGCTTGCATCGCTACAATGCAGACACGGATCCCGTATCAGGCTCACATTGCCTGCATCCCGCACCGCACCCGCTCACTTGCAGACGCCCAACTCTATGCGCCCTGCACCCACCACCCCCACAGGTGCGGCAGGCGGAGAAGCGCACCCACCTGACGGCGCAGCAGGCCCGGGTGGCGGAGACCAAGGAGCGGGGGGCGGCGCTCGAAGAGGTGCGACCCTGGGTGGTGGCAACTGCTGTAGCACGAGTTGTGCATCGGGCGTCGGGTTGCATACCAAGAGCTGGGGTTGGACTGGCTCCGGCCAAGGCGTGGGGAGCAGGCGCTGGAGGAGGTCAGCGGAGCTATGGGGGTTGTTGGTGCTAATTCCTGGGAGTACGCTGTCCGCAGCGCCCTCTCATTCTGTCTGCATCCCATGTGCAAGCCCACCCCGAGCTTGTCTCTCTGCCGAGTAGTGCAGCTGCGCAGCCGCAGCTGCCAAACGTTTTCGCTTCTCTGGTACATGGTTACTTGAGTTTGTTGCTGTTGTCACACATCCTCCCGCCGCACCCCCACGCAGCTGCGCGTGGCCCTGGGCGCACTTTCCCTGGCGCACGAGACGCGTGTGCGGCAGGCGGCCGCCAGCCAGGCTGGCCATGCCCTGGCGGCGGGCGCGGCGGCGCTGGCGGCGGCGGCGGACAGCGGCGCGCCGCTGGAGCCGGCGGCGGCGGCGCTGCGGCCGCTGGCGGGGCAGGACGCCGTGGTGGGGGCGGTGGTGGAGGCGCTGCCGGCGGGGACGGTGCCGACCAGGTGGGTTGCTGGTGTGCTGTGGTTGATACTGCATTGGGTGGTGGGGGTGATGGGGAGCTCGTTGATGGTGCAGGTACATAGTTACAGGCGGTGCCCAGCATGAGGGCGGGGCAGGAGAAGACAGGAATGGTCGATCTGTTCTTTGTGCAGGCAAGCGTGGGGTATGGCGCGGTGGGGGTTGACGGGTGTGTATGTGTGTAGGTATGCAGCCGGGTTGCATGCCGACCTGGGCCTAGGGGTGTGGTGCCTGCATCAGCTGCAGCGATGGCGAGGAGCTACTGTGGTGACGCGCAATCCGCCAACGTGCAAGGACCAGCCCTGCGCCGTGAGGTGTGCTCGTCCGCAACCATCTTGCCCGGATGGCAGCCCTTCGGCAGCTCGTCCCGCTGCTCTTAGCCCCGATTCTCTTGTGGCCCCACCAGCTGCAACACTGCTTCTCCAGTTTCAGCTCATGTCCCGCTGCCAATCCTCGCGCGCCCCCAGGGCCGAGCTGACGTCTCAGTTCCGGCGCCTGCGCCGCGACCTGTCGGCCCTGAGCCACCTGCCCGACGGCAGGGCGGGGGTGCTGGCGGTGTCGGTGGCGCGGCTGGCGGCCATGCTCAAGGTGGGGCGGGGTGGGGCTCTGGTGGTTCATGTCACTTTTACAAGTCTAGTTGTCTAGTTGTACATGTCATGCTCAGGGGTATTTGTGCCATGCAGAGGCATGCTAATGCCGTTTGCCTGAAAGGGTACAGGCGGTCCTGCTGGCGCGGCGGGGGCCACGGGTGGTGGGCATGCTGGTGGTGTGCTGGGCATCTCGTGTTTCATCGCGTGGATTGGCCGAGGTAGTAGTAGCAGGTCGGTGCGGCCATTGCAGCGGACGCAACCGGCAGGCATTGCTTCAGGCAAGGCCGGCTGCCCACCCGATGGGAGTTCGCCGACCCGATCTCCCGAGTCCTTTGTGTCGATGCTCTGGTCTTACCCACCCCTCCCCTGTGCGGCGCCTTGGGGCCTGCTCTTTGAAGTATACCATGCCCGGCCCAGCAAGAAAAATTTGCAACAGTCCTACTACCTAGGTAATACGCGGGATAAATGCACAGCGAGACGCGCACAGGCACGCGCACGCAACGCGCTCAGGCCGGGCCGAGTTGAGTTGTGCGTCTCCTAGCCCTGATAAGAACCTAGCCCATTTCTTCCCGCTCCAGGCCGACGAGCACGATGCCGTGCGCGCGCTGGCCGGCGTGTCGAGCGGCGGCGTGGACGCGGCGCTGGCACGTGCCGACCAGCTGCTGGCGGACGGGCGGCTGCCGGCGGCGGCGGAGCTGCTGGCGGCGGCGCTTGACGGCACGGCGGCGGCGGCGCTGGCGGCAGACTGGGTGGAGGCGGCGCGGCGGCGGGCGGCGGCTGAGGCGGCGGTGGCGGCGCTGAACGCGCACGCAGCCGCCATGTGGGCGTCGTTGGCGTGAGGGGAGGCTGGTTGGTTGCCTGTTGGGTGGTTTGCGGGAGGGGGTGGGTCGGGTGACGTGGTGGTGAGAGGGTGATGTCACCAGGACCAGTGTGGGGGTGTTGATGGATCGATCTGGTGAGGCGCACCCTGTGCAAGGAAGAGTGGAGCGGCGGGCGGGGTACCTCAAGATCTGGTGGTGTGGATGGCAGGGGTGATGTATGAATGCAGTTGCGGGGTCACAGTAGCATATTACACAACAAGGACTAGTTACAAAGCAAGCGTCAAGGAGCATGTGTAGTGACGAGTGACAAGTATCGAGCACCGAGGCAGGCTGCGGCTGTGAGCTGTAGGAGCGTTGCGAGGACTTCCCGTAACTGATGCTGAAGGAGAATACACCAGCTGTGTCTGTGGCCCCACGACCCACACGGGACAGACGGTTCCGTGCGCACGCGAGTGAAATGCAATGCATACCTGCATCGAGGAGAAGAGTCGCCGCAGGGCTTGGGAAGAGGGAGGGGCGCACAGGCTACATATCAAGGGCCTGTCGAACTGATGCTGCTGCGCTGCTGCAGGGGCAAGCTACAAGCAGGGAACCAGAGCCTGAGAATGAACCCAGTGATCAGCTGACACCAGAGGCCTTTGCTGCTAGTGCGAATGCTGTGTGCCAAGTTATCTACGATCTAGTGGTTGCAGGAGGAACCCCTCATGCTCCTAGGCTGCTCAGTGGGTGTGCGACAGTGTTCCGGTCTTCGACAATATTACGAATTTTCCGGCCGGCGAGGCCGGATTTTAGAATTTTTTAGGCCAAAATTGTAAGGGAATTTAGAATTTCCTTACAATTTCCAGCCAAAATTGTCAGCAGTACTTCGACAATTTCGGAAAGCCTGGGGCCATAATTGTAAGCAGCTCCGGGGGACGCGACGACCTTTGCTGTCACCGGCTCGGCGTGGGCGATGGGTATGCATCGTACATGGAAGTTACGCGATTTACAGCTAGCAGTGGATGGCGGTGTTGTGAGTTACGGCGCTTGCTGCCAAACCACAGCTTTAGACCCTGTTGCTTGGTCAGTGGACAGACGCTGTGATGCATGAGAGGGGGCGGTGCAGGCAGGCACCTACGCTTCCTGAGATATTGATGCTGCTGGAGGCCTACTACTGGCCTGGCGTCTTGGGGCAGGGCTTTGCGTACGAGGATTTGAGGTACGCGTAAAGCGCGAGGAAACCGTGTGGGCGTCAGGGAAGCACGGAAACGAGTTTGGGGTCAATTTGCTGCTTCGATGCGTGTAACATTGGGGGGTCTGGGGGGCTTGCCCCCCAGGAAAAAATTCTGGCTTACAATTTTTACCGCCAAAATTGTAAGCAGTACTGAGACAATTTTTGGGACGGAGGGCCCAAAATTGTAAGCGCTTAGGATTTTGTACTGAAGAAGACCGGAACACTGGTGTGCGACACTCTACATTACTACAGAGCACGTGCAAGGCTGCTCAAGCAAGGCAACAAGTGCTCCGTCCCCTATGCTGTCAATCCGGCTGCTTGTGGTGCACTCCAGGCTTACCCTACGCAAACACTTGCTGACCTCGCTGCTGGGGAGTCAGCTGCCGCCAGGCTGCTCCTGACCTGGCTTTGGCGTTACCCTCGTGGCACGGGCGGTAGCTGACAGTTGACAGAAGCACCTTGAAGATTGGGCGAGTCGCTTATTCCTGCACACATTTTACAATGAATGTTACGTTTTCCTCCTCGTCCGGGCTTGCACCAGACTACGCCTCTCCAGGCCTGTCGTGTCCTTGGACCTCACCGGCCCTTGCGCCACGACAGCACGACTGCCTTAGGCCTGATAGAACAGAGTGTATCAAGGTAAGGAATCTCAACTACCAGCGACTTCAGGTCGACTGGAAATGGCTCGCGCCAGCCAAGCATTGACTAAGAGTAGTACTGCTGCTGCCAAACGCGGAACCAAACGTGGAACCAAATAATGATCGTTGACCACGTAGTCACTCCAGCCTCTAACGGTACTTCTTGTCATGTATAATACATACAAATCATCATGATGACTTGGGCAGTTACACTGCAGCTTCATGTGTCCCACTGCGCTGCACCGTGGCTACGCACTGCAAAGGACCTTTGCGAGTTGACCAGCCCCCAGCAGTGCGCCGACACGTGGTGACCATGGCTCTGCAACTACCGTACCGGTATTCAAGCGCCTCCCCTCCATAGCGTTTCGGTGTCAACCATATATAGTACATAGGGCTCGCGTTTATGTCGGTTTTGACCGACCCCATCTCGGACCCGAAAGCACCAGCAAGCTTTTGCATGCAGAGGTACGCTACTGCCCCCTGATGATCAGCTGTGCACGCCCAGGCGGACGTCCGCTTGCACTGTAGGGCTTCTTGGGCCCCTTGGCAGGCGTCCCGCCGCCCTGCTTGGGCCCAGAGGCCCCCGAGGGCTTCCCGGGCGAGCCGGCGGGACGACCGCCCCCGTAGGTCCCGGGCGCTGTGGCCCGGGAGGGCGAGGGCGAGGGCGAGGGTGAGGCTGAGGAGGGTGTGGGCGCCAGCCCGTCCACGGCTGCGGCCAAGGGCGCACAGCCCGCCGACTGGTTGTACGGCACGAACGTCAGGTAGGCGGGCGTCGGTCCCTTGAGGATGATGTTGCCGTCCTGCGAAGGCGCGAGCAAGGAGGGAGGGGTTAGGGTACCGCAGCTAGCCTTTGGTGAGGTACTCATTGGACTGTAACTAACTGTATTGGACGCAGACAGGTGGAAATGGAGGAGGGAGCCCCCCGTCGTAATCCGGCTCCCCTTGCACCATATCCTCATTCCAACCAATGTACCCACCGACTGCTGCCCCAAAATCCACAACATCGGCCCCGCCGGGCCGCGATCCTATCGGTCACGGCACACGGCTCCCATGCACCTACCAGCACTGCCTGGACATGCTACGCCTGCGTGCTGCTGCGTCCTATGCGCGCTGAACGCAGCACCCACCGGCACAGCCTGATGCCACCACACCCGCACCCACACCCCATGCGTGTACGCACCACAAGAACACCAGATTCGGCTTCACCTTAACTCATGTGGTCAGAGGAACATGATCGACAGCTCCTTGTCATCAAGCAGCCTTGCTTGCACAACCACATGCACGCACCAGCACAGCTGGTGTGGCCGCCACAACGGTAGTACACGTGCCTATACGTGTGCCCCATGATGGCCTTACACCCCCTGGCGTACGTCTTACTTGGTCAGGTGTGGCCCTAGTGCAATTCAAATCACGCCCCCGCCTACGCATCAACTCGCGCCTTGCAATACCCACCAGCACGGCCTGGACCTGCTCGTCCTGCGTGGCCGTACGCAGCGCCGCCAGCTCATTCTGCCGCCCACACGTGTAGCAGTTGCCCGGCTCCTGGTCCATGCAGATGTCGACCCGTTCCACCTTGGGCCAGTAGACCAGGAAGTTGTAGCACTGCAATCAAGGGGCAGGGCGGGAGAAGGGCAATGTGGTAGAAGGGGCATTAATGGCGGGGCGGGGTGGAATGGGGTGGATGAAGGTGAAAGACAATGATGGAGAGGGCGGGGGCGTTAGGGGCGGGGCGGCCGGGCGGGGCAGGGCGGGATAGAGGGGCGGGGCGGGAGAGGGGCAGGGTAGACAGGCTCTGTCTGCAGGCCAAGGTGGGCCAAGGTAGGGGAAGGACGCTACTGTAGGGGATAGGGCGTGTGCGTCGTGAGGTGCATCGTGCTGCGTGTACTATGCAGCAAGGCCCCTGGCTCAGGGGCCATGCAGGGACACGCTGCCGTACACCACGTGCTGCATGGTACGTGCCGGGCCTGGATCACGGCTGTGAAGCGTGGCTGCGCGTGCTTGGCGCCAGGGCCGTAGCGTACGACACGGCAGCGGACGTCGTGGCGTACGTGTACATGAAATCTGCGACCGCGCAACATTTTTAATGCCATACCGTAGCAAACCCGTACGGCAGCGGCATGAGCAACGCAGCGCCCAGCGCCACACGGTCAACGCACCATCTCGTCGTACGTTGACTGGCCAAAACGTGTGACCTCCGTACGGCCCACCCCGCTGTAGGTGCAGGTGGTGATCAGCTCGTCACCCGGCAGTAGCGTCCGCGTCTCGGGCGGCATGTCCACAGGCGCCTGTGCAAGGAATAAGGAGGGGTATCATGCATCGCGGCAATGGTGGAGGAGCGTTGTCCCGCGCATGCGTTACCCTTTCTCTGTTAGGGCGGAGGCCGGGGAAGCAAGAAGCTTGGAGGGAATCGGTAACCACAACTCCGTGAAGCGGCACGGCCGTTACGTACTTGTCAGTACTATTACTACTTCGTACCGCGCCGTGCCGTACAGGGGGTGCAGTACCGCACTGCTCACCTGTACGTCAAAGTCGTAGTACTTCCGCTGTCCCAGCGGCGGCAGCTCAGTTCCGTTGCGGATGTGTCGCGTGATGACGCTCCTGCCCGTCATGTGCATATGGTACATAGACTGCATCAGCGTGACGGGTTGCGGGAACCGGCGTGTGCAGGCGGCGGGGCACAGGTTGGGCACGGTAGACCAGGAGGGGGCTCCGGGTGGTACGGCGATGGTGTAGGAGCCGAGGACCATAACGGCAGCATCGTTGGGGCGGAGGGAGGGCGTGTAGTAGACCCTGAGGCCGGAGGTGTCGACCTGGGGGCGTGGATGTGGGTTCAGGGAAAGCGTGGACAGCCGGCAAGGGAGTCTCTGGCTGACCAAGTCGGGTATATGCGTGCATGCTGCACTGGCGCGGTGGAAGTCTGGAGGCAACGGCGCGACGCACACACCGCGCACGCCTCCTTGACTACCGGCCCTTGTCCTACATGCATGCTTCGTCATGACGTCATCCATGCCACGACACTCCACACCATCCCCCAGCCGCCCACTCAGGGCCGGGCCACGAGCCTATGGCCTCTGTCAGTCTGTGTCCTTCGGATGGCATGACCGCTGCTTTGCACCCCGGCGTGTGCTGGTAAAAGCACAGGTGGCTCCAAGGGAGCTCGCCCACAAGTGGACCCCCGCCACAACACGTGGACCCGTATCCAACGCGCGTGCCCGTACGCCACGGGCGTTGTCTTCCTAAGCCTGTCGTACAAGGTTCGTGACCCCTGCACCGCATTCTCACTCCTCAACACGCATGGATGCCCCCGCACCCACCTGGTCCGGCACGCCCTCCACGTTGCTGTAGTGTATCTGCAGCACCACGTAGCGCGCGTCCGTGCCCGCACCGAAGGGCATCCCCGCCTCCGGAGGCAACACCACGGTGTCGATTCCAGGCTGTGGGGCACACATGGGCGTGGTGCGGTAGCTGGTGTGTCGTGGTTTGCAGTTGGCACTTGGCGCCCTTTCTTTGAGTCCTTACTAATGCGTTGCTTGCTGATCAGTCCCACAAACGTTTAGTAACCGCCTCAGTGCTAACCACCCTGCTGCACACGTGTTCCATCCTCCAGATCCCATTCACAGGCACATACAGAACATGCCCACGCGAGCCACAAGCAACGTCCAAGACTCACCCCCCAGCCTATATAGAAGTGCTCGCACTCGGGCGGCATGCTGCCCAAGCAGTTGTAAACCTGACCCGTCGGCGTGGGCGGCTTGCTGGCGCAGGAGTAGACAACGAAGTGGTGCACCAGCGCCGGCTGCTCTATGACGGCCTCGTAATACACAATGTGGTACTTGGTGTCGGAGGGCATCTCGTGGTTAATACACATGTAGGTGGTCTCGTCTGTGGGGACTGTGTAGTTGGGAGCAAGGAGGTCCAGGCTCTGCGGGTGGCAACACACGGGGCGGCCAGGTTGGTGGCTACGGAGAGAGGAGGGCAAGCGCAGGCCATGTGTTCAAGCAGGCGTGTTAAGCCAAAGGGGAACGGAATGGAAGCCAGGGGGGCCGTTGTCCACATTGCGTGCAAGAGGGGCGCATTCTGGCCCATTGTAAATAGGAGGCGTGCCGTTGGTGCACAAACAACCTTGGTCGTGATGTGCGGAGTGCATGCACGATTGCCATCGGACTCCTGCAGGCACCCCGTGCTACCACGGGCACCTCGTGCACCCAGGTGCAACGTAGCGGCTGACGTGGTGTGCGCCACTTGAACAACAGAGCGGATCATGGAACAGGTATTCAAGTTCCGAACCCTAGCTTAGTACGGCAGGTGTGGACGCAGTGCAGGTGGTCCGCGCGGGTAGGCACCATGATGACGCAGCCCGCCGACCGCTGCTGCAACCTCCAGCAGTAGTAGCAGTCGACTAGTGCTACAAATCAATTCAGTAACCGTTCACAAACCTTACTCCTCGGCTGCCGTGACTGCTGTGCCGAGCTGCCGACCCCTCCTGCTCTCACTGCTGCTGCCCGCAGCTCCCCAGGTCTCCCCACCGACCGCGGCCAGAACCGCCCCCAATGCCCTCGATCCACAACCACATCACCCTGATGCCCGTCGACTACGGAGTAAATAGCCCCATCATTACCCAAGCTACGTGCCACGATACGGTCCCGACTCCCAAGCAATACCGCACCACACGCACCAGCACAGCCCACCTGCAGCCCCTCCGTGCTGGCCCTGGCCTCCGTGGCTATCCCCTGCTGCGGCTGCTGCCCCTCCAGCGGCCGCAGCTTGAGCACCAGCTGCCCCCGGTTGGGCCCGTGGTAGGCCAACGGACCCGTGCCGTACGCGTGGATCAGCACCTGGGCCGTGTCGTACAGCACCTGCTGGTCGTACTCCGTGTCGCACGAGTGCAGCGGCCGCCGCACGGTGACACGTGTGCGGTTGGCGGCGCGTTCCGCCGCCACCAGCTGTACGTCCTGCTGCTCGTCCAGCGCAGGCCTGCCGTACCGGGCGGCGAAGTAGTCAGCGGCAGACCAGGTCTGGCTGGAGGGGTCGAGCTGTACGACGGTGATGTCGGCGCCCAGCATGCCGCCCTCGCTCAGGCCCAGCCCCACCCAGTCCCACTCTGCCGGGTGGCGGGAGGGCGGGAGCAAGGGATGGAGGGAGGATGGGGGCCAAAGGCGTGTGTATGCGTCACGCATAGCCGGCATGGTCCAGAGGTGGTGAATAAGGGCATGGTGGTTTACAGGTGGGGCGGAATGGGGGCCCTGCAAAGGGAGAGGAGGGGAGCCTGTACGAATGAAAGGGCGGGTCGCACAGTTGGAAGGTTCAAATGTCGCAGCAGGGCGAACCTGGGGCCTCCCGCCCTCCTGTGCGCTCGGACTGCCGCGGCTGACCCAATGAATCAATGTGCACTGATGGCATTGGTCAGGCTTGTATGCGGCGTACCTCCATCGAGATCCAGTGCGTAGATGATATCGGTGCCGACGATGCGCCAGTGAAGAGCTGTAGAGGCCGAAAACTTTGCGCAGAAGGGGTACTCTGCGCTTCGATAGGACTCATAACAGTCTACCGCATGCGTGGCAGGCAAGGACAGGACCGCAGCAGCCAGGGCGAGGGCCGCTAACGTCGCCATCGCCCTCGTCGACAGCGTCGTGTGAGGCACAACGACTGGCGCAATCCACAGTGCCCGTGTGTGATAGCGCGCAATACTCAAGTTGACATTGCACGAGCTGCAACCTCTTGGAAATATGGCAGTCTTCTAGTAATTCACAGCCTTGAGTCGCCAGCACCGTCTGGCAGGAGACTCCTGGGCGTCGGCAGGCCATTTGGATCCAGTCTGGCCCAACTACAATGCACCGATGCTGTATGTCTTGCAAGAGGGTGATTGTCCCGGAACGGTGGGTCAGGCTGGCCCTGTTCCTAGATGGGCCCGGATGGGCCCAGGATGGGCCCTTGGCCCTTGGCCAACCTCCATCTTCATCAACCCCGGCCACGCCCCCGGCCTAAGCTGCTGACCCGCCCCTGACCCTGACCCCTGAAAACCAAGCTGCTGACCCCTGAACCCCGAGTTGCATCTTATCATGCCCTCCGTGCACCGAGGTGTGAAAGCACTCTCGGCTGGTTGTAGCTGGCTTTTTGTATTCCTGCACTGCTTTTAAATATTGTACAAGCTCCCAAGTGACATTGCGATCTTTTTATGTGATCATCAAGTCTTATGTGCGAACTAAGTCAGGTTCGCAACAACGGACCAAAAAAGCGCTTGCGCGCGCACCGGAGTGTCATCCCTCAGACGAAGTCACTAGCTCACTACACTGTGAACGAGCCCAGCTTTGACGCAAGCGGACATTGAACACCAATCCACCAAACAATTTGATGTGTGCAACGCCCTAGCTGCAGTCGGCAGCCTGCAGACAGTGATCGGCCTGGAACCCTTGATCGGCCGAGGCACTGTGTCAACAACCCCCATATGGTTGCATACCGTTATGGTTGCATACCATCAGGCGTCTAGATAGCCACTGCAAGGGCTGAACCTTGCTTCTGCTCAATGTCTTGCAGGATCAGAGCATTTTCATTCTAAGTGCAGGGCTGTACCGTATGCCTTGCAATATCAGACGATTGTTCAGTGCAAGGCCCCTCGTGTGCGCACGTGAGCCCTAGTGGACACACGTTGCTGCCCACCCAAACGCACACAAGCGCTTGCGTCACATCCCACCACCCTCGGGGAACTCCCCAAATACCACCGGCTGCACAAAGTCACTGCCGCCGCATGTACGCGTTGGCCCTGGTTACTAGTCGTTGAGGGTGTTGCGCGCGGCGTTTCCTTAGAAGCAGGGTGTTCTGCCACTCTTTATGACCCCGCACCTCCGTTAGCCCGGTACCATTGTGAAGGTAGAAGGTTATACGTTAAGTAAGTACGTTACTCCACGCGCCATTCACTCATGCCTGCCACGGATGGCTCAACCATCTTAATGCAGGTGCAGGGCGTCCAGGCCCTGGCCTCCGTGTTGCTGTCCGAACGGGAGGCGCTCAAGGGCTTCCATCCTCTCGCAGGTGAGCTGGGACCGCTGCACACAAGCTACCGCTGCAGACAAGCTACCGCTGCAGACAAGCTACCGCTGCAGCATGGTTAACGCAGCAGCGGACGTGGGCATCACAAGCCTCTTGCTCCACCGCACCCCACGCCACCCCAGCCTATCCCACACCGCCCCGCGCCGCCTACCCCGCGCCCGCCCACCCAACGATCAAGAACCGACCCACCCTGGCGCCCCCAGACCCGCGCACCACCCGGACAAGGCTAAGGGAACTCGGCAACTCGCCCACCCACCCGCCCCAGCTGTAAGCTAGGCTGGAGTCGCCGCTGACGGCGGCTGTGCTGTTGCGGCGGACGCTGTCGCTGCCTGGGATCGCGTGTACGGCCGCAATGAGGGAAGGCGGACGGATGGTGGGATGGGGAGGTGGGGGTGGCAGAGCCGTGTGGTAGCGGGTGAGGAGGGTGCGGAGGAGGCGGGGGCCCCAGGGTGGTAGGTGCAGGAATGGCACGCTGTGCCAGTGGTAGAAGAGGCGGAGGGCGGCTCGAATGACGGAAGAGGGTATCCGTACGAGCTGTGCAGGCTGCCGACGAGGCGGGCGGCGGCGGTGGTGAAAGCGTCGAGGGTGGAGCTGTGCCGGGCGTACGCAACCAGCGAGTTCATCGAGTTGATGACGATGTTGCGTTTGCAGTGCAGGGAGATGGACGAGGCGAAGATCATCTAGCGGATGAGGGGGAGGTTGCAAAAGGCGGGGTACTTGCAGGGGTGGTGTCGGCGTGTCGCAGATGGTATGGGCATGCTGAGCGACAGCGGAGCCCATGGGTGGTTGGGCTCGAGGGGACAGCTCCCGTGACGAGGTCAGCTCGTGGAGTCCAACTTGTGGATCGGTCATGCACTTCTGGTCATGGCGTCATGCAGCTGTGGCTAGCGGCAGCTGCGCTGCGCAGAAGAGTGTGGGTTGCAATTGTCATTATAGGCGCCGTTTATCCACGTGCCTGCATACGCGGCTTGTTTGGGTCTCGAATGAAGCAGGGCCCGTCGTGGCGCTGGGCGACGTGACCCGTGTGCCACCAGGGGAGCTCCCTGGTCGCAACACCCCGCAAGGGGCGTAGTGAGTGAGCCAATGAATGTTGACACAAATCCATCTTTATCGCTTTATTTTTGATGCAGAGCGGCAGCGTAGTTTGGTGCGGCAACACCACATTCGCGCCGCATCAGGCAGGCCGTTCGGGTAGCGCTGGAGCTCTCTCCGCCTGCAACGCTCCCTGCACTTGGTCTTTCTATAATCATAGGGAACATAGATATTTGGACCACAGCAGTAGAAGTGCTTGCTGGGCGCTTGCCACCGCAAACAGTGCTGCACCACCAGACCGATACAAGCTCGCTACGCACGATTCCAACCACACCAGATGCAATATCGTGCAATTACATTTCTTTACGAACAGTAGGCTGTATGCGGTAGTGGTAGCGCTTGTGTGTCCCATAGTATTGCCCCAAATTGCCCTCTTCGTTTCCAGCGCCGTAACTCACTAGCTTCATAAACGCCGCTTCATACAAAGATGGTCTACTTCTTGCAAGGCATGAGCAAAGGGTTGCCACAAGACGCCCGCTCCCGTCTCACGAAGGCTGCCGTCGGAGCAGGCGTCGCAATTGCAGCCGCTAGCGCCATGAATGCAACCCGGAAAGCGTCCCGTGGCGGCACACGCAATCAGGAGCAAGCCAGGTGCGGCGCAGCGCAACCTACTTGCGCAGTCGCAACACACCCGTTTGTGCGTTGGCTTGGGGTATATCCCTTGTGGCCACAAGCGTGTACGCAAGGGAACGCCGCCTGGAATTTGGGTCATGCTCTTTACCCCCCTTGCCTGCGCAATCCGCATTCAGGTCCAAGTTCCTGATGCCGCAACCTGTCGTGGACGCCATTTGTGGAGCAGTCGGGGAGGTGTCGCAGATTGTCATCCTTTACCCCCTTGAAACCATCAAGGTACGAGTCCACGCCCCGAAGACACGCTTGCTTGTTTGTATCACCCTAGCATTTACTGCGGGTCCCACATATGCCAAGCCTGGCACCTGGCTGATGGCCGGCTACGCACGAAACCACGCGATCCGCACCCCTTCCCCGCATGCCATACCAGCACAACGCCACCTCCCCTGCCCCTCCTCCCCTCCCCACTCCCGCCTTCCCATCTCCCACTCCCCCACCCAACCCACATCAACCCACCCTTTCATCCCCTTCAACCCCCTCCCTCCCCTCCATTTCCCACACCCCTCCCTTCACGCCCTCCTCCCTTCCCACTCCACGTTCCCCTACCCGCCGCCCCCGCCTCCCCTTCCACCCCTACCTCAGGTCCGCTGCCAGGCCGACTGCCTGTCGGCGCGTGCCGTCATTGCCGACATGACGCGCAACGGCTGGGGCCCCCACGTGATACGGCAGCTGTACGCCGGCATCGGCTCCGCCGCCGCCTTCTCCGTCGTGGTGGGCGCCATCCACTGGCTCACCTTCTGCACCGCAAAGCGTGCGGCCCTGGACTACATGGTCGCGAACGAGGGCAAGCAGCAGCAGCAAGGGAGGGCAGCAGCAGGGGATGTGGCTGCAGCAGCAGCGGCGGCGGCAGTGGTGGCGGCGGAGGAGAAGAGGGCGAAGAAGGGCAAGGGCAGCCACCAGGGGCCGTTGCACGTGAGCGCGTCGGGCACGGCACGTGTGCACGTGAGCAGCGGGCACCACCTGCACGACGAGGAGGTGGTGCTAGCGGAAGGTGGGTTGAGGCGCAGACAGGGCCCCGGAGTTCAGATGTGTGTCCAGAATGTGCTCCGTGCATGCAAACCCGCAAACGCACGAGCGCTGTTGGCAATGCTACCGGGCACCGGATTAGGGACACGGAAGCGGTAGTGCATGGGGAGGGGGACATGGAACGGGGAGGCCGCCCTTCACCTCTTTGCAGTTAAGCCTTTGCGCTCCCAATAGTGCCACACTGCAGTTGGTTGGTTCTGCTGCCCTGCCCTTGATTGCTAGCGGCGGCACCAGCGCCGCCAGCCGTTTGCGAGCCGCGCCGCTGGTTCACCATGTTGAGCGACCCCCTGGTGTCGCTGCCCGACATGACGCCAGCCCGTGGTCCTCCCGCTGCCCCGCAGTGCACCACAAGACGCACCCCGGCGCCGGCGGCTCGGCCGCCACCGGCAGCGGGGCGGCAGGGGAGGGCGCCGCTGCGGAGGCAGGGATCACGTCCGAGCAGGTGGGGCTGGGCGTGCAGGCGGGCGTTGTAGACTTGTAGTTCGTGCTCACATTGGCTCGGCTCTTGCACAGCCTCAAGCGCGTCCTTCAGTATTTGGAGCTACGCTCCTTGTACTGGTAGCAGTTCATTGCGCCTTCCACCCAATGTGGTGGCTGCTGGCGCCTACACGCTGGTGTTGGTATGCGACGCGTACGGATTTTTCCTTGTTAGAGTCGACAACTGCATGCGCCCTACCACACGGACCACATCCTGCGTTTGGTGGCCTGGGCCTGCAGCAATGGAAGTTGAACGCACTTGGAAAATGTGAACTTGCATGTGTCTCTTGTCCCTTCAGGCTGAGCACGACCTGCGGCTGGTGGCCAGCGCCAACATGGTGGGCGCCACGGTGGGCGCGGTGATGACGGCGCTGGTGGAGGGGCCCCTGGAGCTGTTCCGGCACCAGGCGCAGGCGGGGCTCATCAGCGGCAACCTGTTCAAGGAGATGGGCAACGTGGTGCGCACGCAGGTGGGACCGCGCAAGGGGGTGTGGGTTAGGGAGTGTGTATTAGTAGGGGGGCGTGTGTTGATGCAGGTGAGGTCTTGCGGCTGTCCGGGAGATGGGCAAAGTGTTACGCACGCAGGGCGGGGAGACGCACGCGTAAGGTGCGGGTTAGCAAGGCCCTGAGAGTGTACGTTAACAGGTAGTGTTTAGGGGAAAAGGGAGGTGGTGCGTGCAGGTTTCCTTAGTGGTCCAAGTGTTGGGCAAAATGGTGCGCACACCGATGGGACGGGTGCCATTACCGGTGCAGCTGAGACTTCCTGCTTCAGCACTTGCAGAGCCCCAGCTTCGACCTACTCTTGCTTCACTTCCCTGCCGCTGACCGGTTCTGTGCACGCCCGCCTCCTCTTCGTATCGTCTCCAGGGACCCATGGGTCTGTACTGGGGCTTCCTGCCGTACTGCATGGAGTCCTTCCCGTACGACATCAGCGAGCTGGCCACGTACAGCCAGCTGCGTGACGTGTACAACCAGGCGGTGGGCAAGGCGGCGGCCGCCACGAGCGACAGCGGGCTGGGCAGGCAGCTGTTCGGGCCGGAGAGCAAGGTGCCGCAGCAGGTAGGTGACAGGAGGACAGAATGTGCAGTGGAAAGGATGGGCGTTGAAGTAGAGGCTGACTGTCGGGTGGTTACGTGCGTGGCAGCATGGGCCCTGCCATTGCGTCACCACGTCATGCGCCAAACCGTGGTTCGGCAGACGTGACACGCTGCCGTAACGAGGTGCAATGTGGAGGGCGGTAACCAGGGTGGGAAATGAAGACTATGCGGGAGACGGGTGCGGCATGCAGTGCAGAGGACAAGGAGTGGATCAGGCGTTTGGGCCTGGCAAGTTGGTGGACGGAATGTGGGTGGATGTGGGGTGGCCAACAAGTGGACCGGCGCAAGGGACCGCGCAGAACGCGGCTTGGGTGGTCATGTGGGCGCCCTGACATGCACAGCGCTCGGCGCAGTGCAGCCAACCGTCATACCGCTTGTGCTGCACGGCCTTGTTGAAAAGTTACACATCGGCATAGGACGTGTGGTTTGTTTGCACACTGTACCAGGTTCGCATGTTTCATAACTAGGCTCCCGCCCCCGCCACCGGCCCTGCCCCAGGTGTGGGACATCTGCATGGGCGCCGCCGCCGGCAGCGCCGCCACCCTCATCTCCATGCCCTTCGACGTGGTCAAGACGTACATGCAGGTGCGGTGCAGGAGCAGCACGCTCACACATGCAAACGCGCGCCACGTACTCCTACCAGTGGCACGTGGCACCGACTAACATCAGACCTCGTCGTCATCTCGGATGTACACTTTTCTGTCACCTTGGACCTTGGCCGCTGTCCGCATAGCCACTGAGCTACGCAGAACAGGTCAACGCCAGTATCTTGTGCCACGCACGTGCACGCCACCCACGCCGTTAGGCTGAGCTGAGCGCCGTCAGCGTTGCGCATTCCGTTGTACAATCTTTGATATGCAGGACCACCTTTCCTTGCCCTCCCGCCACTCTCGTGTCCCCCAGACGCACGCCACCGACGCCATCGGGCTGAGCGCCGGCGGCCAGGTGGTGGAGTTCTTCCGCACGGGGTCGCGCATGGTGGCGCAGCACGGCCCCGGCGCGCTGTGGGTCGGCGTGGTGCCGCGCCTGGCGCAGCAGGTGCCCTCCTGCACCATCTGCTGGTGGGCGGTGGAGGCGTGCCAGCAGGCGCTGAAGCCCTGGACCGCCCCAGCATAGGTGGTGCCGGCACTTGGGATGCGGCCGCCTAGGCGCCCGCGCCGCGTTCAGGGCTCGGACCCGGTCAGGTAGTGGCCGGTGGAGGGTTACAGGCGGGTACAGAAGCCGTGGAGAGTCGCCGTGTAAGGGGCCCGGCCAGGCGCCTGCCTTGATGCCCGCGTTGGGTGTGCGCCGGGTTCCTGGGTGTTACGCTTATGGGCTTGGCAGGGGGCAGAGCTGGTGGGATGTGAGGGCATGGCGGAAGGCGCGGGGAGGCTCTGGCCGTTGCATGGGGGAATGGCCTGAGGGGCCGGTGGAAGCAGGGCCCTGGGGGCGGGCTCGTGGGGCGGGAGTAACCACCGTTATGGGCAGCGCGCGCGGAAGCTGCGCGGGGGTGCGTGCGTGGAGAGATGGACGGCTCGCACGCGTGCATGGGGACTTACCGATGGCAGCAACAGCGCCAGTGGAGAGGTGCTTGCAGGTGAGGGGCTCGCGGTGAGGGCGCTTGGCGGGGCAAGGAGACGTGGCGTTTTGCTGGGGTGTGAGTGAGAACCGTTTGGGCCATGAGTGTGCTGTTGTGTGCGAGCGTGGGATGGTGAATTTTTGCAGCGCGGGGCTGCCAAGTGGTCCCTGGGGTACGCCACTTGCGGCTGGAAGGGTGATAGGAGCACGGAAGGGTCTACGGAGTGGGTAGGGGTTTTGGCTGGCATGGCGTAAGCAGCGTGTGTTGAGGCGTAGGGAGCCAGGTTCGTGCCATAAGGGACGTCCGGTTCATGTGCCAGGGGGCCTGCGTGTTTGGAAGCTTGGCGCAGGCTGCCTTGGGTCATGTGGCCAGCGAGGGAGGTGAAAGGTATTATTTTGCTGCGCGTGTCGACTTTGAGGCATGAGCAGGGTGGCATTGCAAGCGAGAGCGTGAGAGGCAGCGAGAGCGGTGTTGCACCGAGAGAGTTATTGGGGAGGAGTGGAACGCTCCGGTTGGTGGTTAAGAGTTTAAACTTTTGACGAGACCGTGCCGAGGAGAGACCTTGCGGTGTTGCGTATGCGCCGCAGGGTGTTTTCAGTGTACGGGTGTTCAAGCAGCCCTCTGGTCTTAGGATGCCATACACTGGCCTGCTTCCTGCAGGCTCTATTAATCGTGCTGTCGCTTGTGTTGAGGTGTGCAGATGCCTTTGTACGGACGGCTTTCGTGGGGAACACCAGGACGAGAACTATCGTGTCACAGTTTGGCTTTCAGGTTGACCTTGTCTTGTGCTACGCAAGGGTTTTGTCGGTGAGTTGCGCTCATTTTGATGCAAGCCAAAATGCTATTACGCCCGTTTTGATGTGTGGCCTGGGGGTGGCATTCGTGATTCTGCAGGTGCGCTGTAGTCCGTGTCATTAGAACTATCTAAACAGGTATTGCGTCTTCCTGCACTGCGTTGTTGCTGCTGACGTGCGTGCAGGGCGTGTGTCTGGGGTCCGTATGGGTAGTGCACAGCTGGTGGACCCAGGGGAAACGGAACCGGTGTCTCCCGCTCTCCCCTTGCGGGGCCCCGGCTTAAGCCCATGGGCCAGCATGGACGTATCGACGCGTGGGACCTTGTGCTGTGATCCTGTGAACCTGGGCAGGGCCCAGCCGCCTTGGGAGTAAATTCCCAGCATGTCTCCACCTACCTTAGTTTTGAGTAGCCCTAGGGCTATGAGGCTGAAATGCGTAGCTGGATGTAGCCTTGGTTAGCCGGGCCCTGAGCCAGGGTGCTGGGCCCTTGTGAAGCCGGGGCTGCATGGTGCCGCGTGGTTCGCCTGCCCCTCCACCGGTTGCGCCTCCGGCACGTTGGCCCCGTGCTGTGAAGGGCACAGGGCGGGTGAATGCTATGCAGGCGATGCAGGATGGTGGGCCATGCCGCCATGAGCATTCAGAGGCAACGGGCAAGTGCTCCCCTACCAGGGGCCCTGGTAACGCGTGGTGCGCGCATACACAATTACTCATCATGATCCAAGTTGTCCTCAGTCCCCAGCAAATGGAGTAATCTCTGAAGCTCCGCTCACTTCCTCTAATGGAACGCAACAGGGCCACCTGTTCATCTCAGGGGAGCTCCCCTGGTTCATCTCGCCACATTGCGCTGGGCTCTCCGCTACTCGGCTGCTGAGGTAGAGACGCAGCATTCAGTGCCAGCACAATTACGTGAAAGGCCCTATACACTATAGAACCCGCTGCTGTTTCACCTAGCCCGCAACACACGACTGGTGCAGTAGTCGCGCTCGGTCTGAGTTGTGACTTCTGCGACTTCTTTCAACATACCTGGCAAGAGATCTAGTAAGTCACCGCGTTATTATGGTGTTGTGCTTTTGCGCAGGCCGCGCGACATCTGCAGGCTGCGGCATGCCCAGGGTGCTAGTTTCATGTGGCACAAGCGTTCGCTCTCAAAAGCTCAAGCAAGATATAAGCAATTTAAAAATTGTAATGACCTACTCGTGCTGATACTTCTTTTCCCGCGCTCTGCAGGTAGCTACAGCTACAAGCCTTCCGGCCCAGATCCTGAACGAGCTGCTTATAGAAGCCGCGTAGCGTGGCTTTCATGTCGTCGGCGTTGCCATCCGCGTCTTCTCCCAGCTCTCCGCCACCCGCCGATGATGAGCCGTGGTCGGCGCTTCCTCCTGACGTGCAGCTACACGTGCTCTCATGGCTGCCGCCCAACGCCATCCCGCTCAGCGCCCGGGCAGTGTGCAAGGCCGCAGCAGAGCGCTTCACCGAGCCCCACCACTACACCGTCCACCTCACCCAGCCCCTGCCGCCCCACACCGCGGACACATCCCTAACCCAGGCCCAGGCGGCCCTGCAGAAACTCACCTTCAACCGCAAGCTGCGGCTCCTCTCTGTTGCAGCTGCGTCAGGCTGCGAGACCAACCTGGAGGTGGTGTGGCGGCTGGTCAGCCCCGGCCTCTTCCCCGAGCTGCTGCAGTCTGGGTCCTACCATTCACAACTGGAGCTCGAAGCTCTGACACGGTGCAACAGTTGGCTGGACGAGGCGGATGCCGGCGCTCCCGCGGTCAGGAGCGGAAGCCCCCGTGCCCTGGCCTGGCTGCTACAGCACTGTCCCAACATGCTGTGCCCCCACCGTGCGCTGGAGGCAGCTGCCCGGCACTGCACCCTGCCTCAGCTACAGGTGTTTTGGCAGGTGCTGAGCGCCGCGGAGTATAAAATACGGGTAGGCCTGGGCGATGACGTGCTCAGCGCGGCTGCACAGTCGTCCACACCTGACGCCGTACAGAAGCTGGAGTGGCTCTTCCAGGAGGGTTGCAGCAACCTGACGGAGGACACCGCAGCTGCTGCAGCAAGCTCCGGGGACCTGGCCCGCCTGCGGTGGCTTCATGCTCGCGGCTGCCCCCTCGGCAGCTCGTGGCTGCTGGACGAAGCACTGCAGCATGCCGACCTGGCCGTGGTGGGGTGGCTGGTGGACAAGGCGGGGTGCCCCCTTCCAAGCCCTGAGGGCGGGGAGGCAGCTACGGAGGCCCTGAAGACTGCAGCGGAAAGCGGCAGCGTGGCCAAGCTCCAGTGGCTGCAGGCACGGGGTTTCGCACTCACGCCACTACCGCCGAACGGCAATGACCCAATGGTGGCAGCGGCGAGGAAGGGCCAGCTGGAAGTGGTGCAGTTCTTGCACCAGCAGGACGGCGGGGGCGAGCTGCTGACCCGGCGGGTGCTGGATGCTGCCGTCAAGTCAGGTAGCGTGGAGACAGCCAGCTACCTGCAGCAAGCGGGCTGCGAGGTGCACAACAAGTCATTATGGTGCTCGCTTGGATCGTCAGTCGGCATCCTGGATATGGTGCGGTGGCTGGCGAATGAGGTTGGTCTGCGGGGGGCCGAGGGCGGTGTCCACAGCATAATTAGCGGCTGGTCGGGCAGGGGAACACGGGTCAGCAACCAGCTGCTTGAGGCCGTGCGATTGATGTTGCCTCCGGGAAGCCGCGCACAGGGTTTGAGGGGAGACATCCTGTCCGCTGCAGCAGCTGGGGGCGAGCTGGACGCGCTGCGCTACCTGCACGAGGAGCTGGGCGGGAAGCTGGCGTCGGAGCTGCTACGCCATGCAGCCATCAGCGGCTGTGAGGCAGTCATGGAGTGGCTTGCGGAGCGTGTGGGCACGGACGGGGGTGCAACTGGCTGGGACAAGCTGGCTGGCTGGCTGGGACAAAGCTACTGCTGGCGATCTGGCCACACTGGAGTGCATGTGGCGCCTGGGCCTGCGGTGGAGTGCGGGGTTTCCCAGCGTAGAGGCGCTGGTGAGCTCCCGCATGCCGCTGCAGGCTGTGCAGTGGATGTGGGGCAAGGCGCCACCGCCACCTGAGGCTGCCATGGGGGTGCTCCAGCAGGCTGTCATGCGGGCGGAGAAGGAGGGGCAGGGGCCGAGGGCCGAGGCGCTGATGCAGCTGCTCCGGCAGCAGCAGCAGGGCGCAGGGCAGGAGCAGCAGTAGCTGTGTGTTGGCAGCAGCAGAGAGTATGACTGGGCCGGCGGACAGACCGCCTGGCGGTGCATGGTATTTTTGGGGGTCGCATATTGGTCGTACGTCAGGAGGCTGCGTCAGAACCGGCGTGGTCGCGGCAGATGCTAGGGGGGCAGTCATCACGAGTGAAGGGCAGAAGCAGCAATGCATGTTTGTCCCGTGTGGGCAGCAGGGCGTGGAAGCCTGAGTATGCTGGTAGCAGCGCGTTGAGCCTGGCATGTGAGAAAGGGTGCTGTGGCGCGGCTGGTGCTTGGTAACCGGAGGACGCTGGGCACTCCCTATTTGCCAACTGTTTCGTTCTGGGTTAAGTACCCAGCTGCCCTTTTGGTGCGTAGCTGTTGCACCTGTTTTTGAAGACCTGCGGTCTACTGTGTCCTTTGCCCAATTCACTTCGCTTGCTGTGACCCGCCGGGGGGGGGGGAAGGGGGCGCTGTGCAGCTGTCATCACACGGGGTGCCGTACCGTACCGTTCTCCGAAGAGCATGCACTTGCTGCCTTGGCTCCTTTGAGGCTTGAAGGCGTCCCTGCAGTGCCGTAGGGCACTTACTAATTCGTGTATTGAGGCGACCGGGTGCGTTTCAGGCGGCCGCAGGTTTGATCCTAGTGCAACATCTGTATCCGAGTTCTCTCCTGTCCGAGTTGTACAGCCCTCGCCCTGCAGTGCATCGAGCCGTGCAGCACCCTTAAACCACCAGTCAACAAGCATACTTGCTTGGTCTTCTTGGTCGGCTCGGTCGGCTCGTCAAACCTATCTTCGGCCGCTGTGTTCCCTAGGTGAATAGAATGTGCAGCAAGCTCTGAGGCGTGGTGGCAACGGCACTGAACACGTGGCAAAAGGTTTTCCCGAATGGCGTCGTAAACGACAATATACATATACGGTACTTGCAGCTGTACAAACGTCCATTTACCTTTTTAAATCAAACTGCGATTGTGCTAGTAGCTGGTACAACGGCCTCGGACGCTATGTCATACTGCTCTGCCGTATTGGGCGCTAAGAGGATTTTGGACAGCGCAATCCGCACCACCAAGCAGGTCATGCACGCCACGGATCCTATAGAACATATGACATGATTAGGCGACCACAGGCCCCGGGGCGACCTTAATAAAGCTGCGATTACGCTGGCCATTCGCTGCTGTTCAACACTACCTCGCCGTTGGAATGGCCCATAAATGAGGCCTTGTTAATATAAGGGAACTCAGTCATGCTTCAGAAGCGCAGCGCTTTGCGCGCGGCTCTCGTGTTGTGGGCATGTGCCTCAGCGGCCGGCGTGGCGCGCAGCGGGCGGGCAGAACCAGGCAATGAAGGAGCGTTAACAAGTGGTAAGCAGCTGTCTATGTGCCCTCAGATCCTATGCCTGCTGCCGAGCTCTCGGTTATGCTTATCAGCTCGTCCACCCCTGCCACGTGTGCGTTCGGGTGGCAGCCAGGGGTCAGCCCATTAACAGGGGTTGCCCACCTACTTGCTCTCAGCATGCCGCCACCCTTGCCACTTGACAGCTAGCCTGCGGCGTGTCAGGTTGCAGGCCTGTGCCCTGCCACTCGCCGGTTAAGCTCTAACCAGGTTCTAACCGCCCACAAGCTTGCGCTCAAGTGCCCGAACGGACAGTGCCCAACCGCAACCGAGTCAACCCTCCAGCACGCATACAAGCCACACTGCACGCCGTGCGATGTCCGACTTTTGAAAAAGGTCACCTTGCCGCCCATGGCAATTGCAGGCTTGCGGCATGAGCAGCACTTAATGGTGCTAAGCTCAATGGAGCACGATGAGGGGCTGCGGCTGCGGCGGCACGGCCTTCACAGCGTTCCGAATGTGCAGCAGCCTGAGGAGCTACAACAGCGACCGCGTGGGGCTGAGGACGCGGGGCAGGAAGCTGCTGCCAACGCTGCAATGCTTGCCGCTGTGCTGTTTGCAGCCGCGGAGCCACTCGCAAGGGCGCCAGGTGCGGGGGTGCGGAACTCGAGCGGGGTTAACCACTGAACTACGCAGCGTACAGCTACTACTGGTATCGGCCATTCCTGCCTCCATCCAAACAATCTTACTGCTAGTAAAGGCCTGTCCACGATTGTAGTTTGCTGGCCCTGATTGGCCCCTGAGCCGGGGAATCTGCTCCTCACCGTGTTCGCTTGCTGCTACCGTACATTGTCCGGCCCTGGCCACAGGGTCTTCCACTGCGCTGCTGCCTCTGCTGCAGCCCCGCGTGCTGTCGGCCCACGCCGCAACGCGCGGCTCAAGTGCCGCACCGCTGGCAGCAGTCTTGTACGACATCTCGCGCAGCTTGTACGACAATCACTCAGGCAACAATGTGAGGCTCTTGCCGTGAATTCTGTGGTACGGGCTCATACCCTGTCGTGGCACAACAATAAGAACTGCTCATGCTAAAGCGTATGCCGTGGGGACGGATACATAGCATATGGTGCTTGCTATTCGTGTGTCATACAGGTCACCAATCACCAACAGGGCTGCCTGTGCGCCTGGATGCCAGTTTGGTCTCCGTTACCCAGGTTGCACGGTCCAACCAAAACCCCACCGGGCCCTTTGCCCAAACCCCCAGGCTCGCCACGCGGCGAAGGTGTACACCGCAGTCAGCCGCACATTCGCATGGCTGGCGTCCTCTGTGGATCTAGCACCTCCGGCTCTGCCGGGACTACCCAGCTCTCTCATGGCTTTCCCTGCTGCCCTTGCGCCCGGGTCAACGGCTAACGCTGCCCAGTCGGCGAGCGCTAGAAGCGGCAGCGGCAGTAGTGGAAGCAGTGGAGCCTTCAGCAATAGTAATCAGCAGGAGCCTGTGACTGAAGCGCTGGAACAGGCGCTGTCGTCCGGGGGAGCCCTGCAGGATGTGGGCGTATGGGCGACGGAGGCGCTGGGGCTCGGCAATGGGCACTTTGCGCGGTTGGCTGTAAGGGTTGTGGGCGCGTTGCAGCTGCTGCATGCGGACCTGATGATGCTCCAGGAGCTTCAGGAGCAGCAGCGCAGTGCGACCCTTGGGACTCTCGTTGCTGGCAACAGCGACCGCGCAGGGTTGCTACAGCAACAAGCTGCTGCGGGAGGTGCTCCTGCGCTTGAGCAGGAGCAGCAGCAACAGCAGCAGCAGCAGCAACACGCAGGCATAAGCTCAGGGTCCACACAGGGTGAACAAATACAGCATCGGCGGTTGAGAGCAGGGATGGCGAAAGGCGGGATGCGCAAGGGAAGGCGGCTGCTTGAGGGTATCCCGCCCAACTTTGATTACAGCATGCCCCCGGCGGGTTTTGCCCCGGCAGACCCAGCGGCCATGCCCCGGGTGCTCATTCCGCTGGTGTTCCACATCATGCTGTACAGCAATGGGGACGGTAAGGTCGTTGGCCCGGCAAAGTACGACCAGGCAGCGTCGTACGTGGAGCGGTTGGTACGGGTAACCAACAGCATGGCCAAACCAACCAACTTCCAGTTCGTCGTGCAGGTACGTCCATACACGGTGGACTGCAAGGGGCAGTATGTCTGCGCCCCACGTGCACCCAGTCATCCGTAACATCACCCGCACACCTCCAATGCACCTGCAGGAGGTTCGCACCAGCGCCACCACGCACCGGTACCTTTTGCTGCCCGACCACGACACGTGGCAGGCGTGTCCCACGGGCGGCCCGGCGGGGGACGCCTGCCTGCGCAACAACACCTTCCTCACAAGGTAATTATGGTAGCGGTGGCGATGCGGCGCTGCACCACTGCATGCTCGCTGGTGTGCATTTGCATTACCGTACCGTACCGTACCGTACCGTACCGTACCGTACCAACTGGGGGCTGCAAACAGGTTGCAAAGCACATGAGCGCATGAGGCATCGGGCAAAGCCAGCGCCTTCAGCGTGCATGAGTTGTTCCTGGTGGGTCATATTGGGTACGGCAGGTGCTCTTGCAGGACAGTCATGATGCACGTCCAGCATTGTCACGGCGACTGTAGCAGGGTCAACACAGGCCCTGGCTAGATCAGGCGGTCTGCATGTCCTCAATTGCCATGTGGCACCTGTAGCCTGCCCTGGGCTGTGCATCACACCTCTTGCCTATCCCTTGCTCCTCTCATACCTTGTAGTGCGGTGGTCAAGTTCCCTCGGGTTATGAACGTGTTTGTGGTCAGTGATGCCACCAGCAGTGGGGGCGGGCCGCTGGGCCTCGCGGCCGTACCAGGGTGAGCTAGCGCACGGACTTAGACATTGACTTGAATACCCTGTAGCAGCGCCCTTGGTTTGCAGCGGATTCGACGCAACTGCCGCCTGCCGCATGTGGCACACCCCACCAGTTGTCTCACCCAGCTTTGCTGCTGTGCACCACACAAAAGCGCTGGAGCTCCTCAGAACACACTGGGCTCACGTTGCAAAGCCGGCTTACTAGCTGCAGCCCATCCGTGGCCAAAGCGACACGTGGCAGCCACGTGTCTAAGGGCCACCTCGCCTGGCATAGCACGCTCCGCACACTCAAAACTGTACCTGCCACGGTCACTCTGTCACACCTGAACTATTCCTCGGGCCTGGCCCTCACCCCCACCGCCTCACCTGAGCCCCTGTGCCGCTGTCGTCCCCGCCCCTGCTGTCGCCCTTACCACACAGCTCTGACACCATGCCCCTGAGCGGCATCATCTTCCTCGCGTGGGACGCTGTATCCACGGAGGGCTACAACTCCCTGCAGCAGGTGTGTACGGCAGCACGTGCACTGTACGGAAATAGGGGCAAGGTCTGTCCACTGCCAACAGGGGTGCATGTGCTCCTAGGCTCCCCTGCAGCGGGTATGCTGGGCATGTGTGGCACGGGGCTCACGTGAGCTAGCCCTCGAGTTCCCTTGCCTAGCCGGCGCCGCTGGCCCAACCGCTTCCGCCCCGCGTTCTGCCCTCGCGTCCTTCGTTCATCCCACCATGCTGCCACCATGCTGCCACTGCACCACGGCACGCCTTACCGGTCCCTCTCGCTTGCGCCGCACTCTGCCCTACACCCACGACGCCACCTCCTGCCGTACGGGTCCTGAAAGCCGCTACGCTACCACTCTGCACCACACGGCCCTCCCTCACCAGTCAAGAGTCAACCCTTGCCTATGCCACACGCTGCCGTACACCCACCGCTTCACCCCTGCCGTACTGATGCCGGTACTTGCACCGTACTTCCTTATCCTGCAGTACAATTACGGCTCAGTGGCGCTGCTGCACGAGCTGTTTCACCACCTGGGCCTGCAGCACCCCTGGGGCCCGGCCGAGGACTCGGCGGCCAGCTGCGACGACGACGACTACGTGCTGGACACACCCATGTCGCTTCGTAAGCGCTGTCGCCTTGTTTCCTTGCTGATTGTAACTGGCAAATGACTGCGGCCCTCGAGCAAGGCCCTTACACCTGTGCATGTACTTGGCGCGGCCAGCAAGAATCCGGTTAGCAGAGGCACGAGTGCCGGTAAGCAACATCCCAACATTATGAGCTGCACCAAGTCCCTTTGATGCACTTCATCATTCATGCTCCACATTGCTTTCCACGTCAGTCCTCACCCACTAGCCCCCGCCGCGTTGTCCCCTTTGCTCTCCCGCCTGTACATACTAAGCACAGAGCCACATACCGTGTCAACAGCTCAACACCCTCCCTCCCCGGCCCCACTTCTCCCCAGGCTCGTCCTCCCTCAACAACTTCTTGTCAACCGCCACATCGTACTGCATGAACCTGTTCTGGGGCGTGTACGGCGGCGACTGGGAGGCCACGTACGGCAGGTGGAGCAACAACCCCCTGGGGGTGCCTGAGCAGGACAGGAACGCCTGGGCGGACAGCTGTCCCAACATGGCGGGGTGGGTTGCGGGTGCGGTTCGGGAAGCAGGCAATGTTACCCTGATACAGTGACAAGCACGCAAGGATAGGAGGCAGGATGACAGGGTTGATGCAAGGATAGGAGGCAGGATGACATGGCAGGGTGGGTTTGTCCTAGCGGCGCCAGGGGGTCCGCGTGGATTTGCGAGATGTAGGAGACGTCGGACCGGTGACAGAAAACAGTGGAGTCCAAGGTGCTGGGGCAACCAGTCCTTCTTGCACAGCCATGAAGTGTGGCAAATCAGGGGAGATCCCCTGTGGTAAATCTACGCGTACGCGTTTTGCAGTCTTCCTGGTTGGGAAATTTGCAGCTCAGGTGACAGCAGTGTGTAAGCACGGCGCCGGAGGGTGTGTCGCACGTGCGGATATACTGCTTTGCGAACGCCACGCCCCACTCGCCCGTGCAGGTACGACGAGATCGGCAACTACATGGCGTACAACCCGCAGCCCTGCTACGCCGCCGTCGGGCACTTCACGCTCGGGCAGGTGAGTGGAGCTAAGGGAGTCCCTCTGCCCCGTCCTGGGTTTGAAGGGGCGGGCTTTCCTGGGTTCATAAGCATACCAGGGCTTGTGGTGAACTGCTTCGTGTTGACCGAAACACACGCACTTCTTCTGCCTCCCCCAGGCCCAACGCGCCCACCAGGTCACCGCGGAGCTTCCCTTGCACTCACCTGCACCCTGTGTGTTTACCCACAGAATCGAACCCACACGCACTTCTTCTGCCGCCCCCAGGCCCAGCGCGCCCACCTGGTCACCGCAGAGCTCTTCCCTGCACCCACCTGCACCTTGTGTGCTTACCCACAGAATCTAACCCACACGCACTCGTCCGGCTGCCCCCAGGCCCAGCGCGCCCACGTGGTCACCGCGGAGCTCAACCCCGTCATGTACGCCTGGGGCCAGTGGAACGCACTCAACCTGGCCTCGCCGCCGCCAAGGGCCTCGCCGCCGCCAGAGTCGTACGACAACATATGCAAGGTACGACAGCGGTTGGGAGGCGCCTGCAGTATGCATGGATTGCTGGTGGCCCAATGCCGTTTGTTGCTGTTGGGGCGTGATGCGGTGGAGCATGTGGGAGGTAGGTAAGCTGCGCATCGCCGCTCTTGCCGCCGCGTCGGGATCAACAGGGCAGTTTCAGGTTTTCAAGCAGCACAAGCAGCAGCAGTGTTGGGCAACTTACCGTGATAAATGGTGCCAACACCCTCCCTTCCTTGCGACTGGCCCACAGAGCACCGGCAAGCCCGGTTGCCGCTGCAAGGCCTCGTGGAGCGTTGAGAGCACCAACTACGCCTACTGCCAGCGCCTCCCGGGCTCCAACCAGAACTTCTTGTGGTAAGGACCCCTTACGGCGTCACCCACACACCCACACACACGTGGCTGCATAGCACCAGCGTCATGGGGGCCTTCGCACGGCACGCCGTGTATTGCCACCTGCCAGTCCGGACGCTTTCCTTGAGTACCAGAGGCCTAGTTCAGCGCATGTCGAAGCATGCTGGTGCAGCGCATACAAGCAGTTGCTGCTGCTGCTCCGCTGCGTTGCTGCTGCCTGTCTTGCACACGCAGGTGCGAGGTGGAGGACCCTGTTACGTGCCCCAGCTGCACAACAACGGGCCAGTGCGTCCTCACGTGTGCAGGTGGGCGCATGGGGGCCGGGGGCAGCCCCTTGCTGAGCCTTTGTTGCAACCCTTTGCGCGTTCGGGCGGCGACAAGGCAAGACGCCGGCGCGCCACAGGCACCGGAACGGGCCTCAGCCATTCCATTCTGTGGTCTGCACCAAGCAGGGAAAGCCCCCTTCCAGCACCAGAGCTCAGCGCCTGTAACGTGAAAACGAGTCACATGGGCGTTACCATTATCCCATGTCCATACCGGTATGGTTTTCCAACCCATGCCAACCGGCTTATGAAGACCTTCGGTCGAGAATTGATGAGCTTTGCTTTGAGCAAGATTTCAAGTCATGGTGGGACACTTCCTGCCCTGTTAAGGTTGGACGTTTTCGTGTTGCTGTACAACAGCAACGCAACGCTGCTTGATCATATTCCTGACAGGTGTGGTCGGGACCAGAAAGGGATCGTGTGGCCACACCGCCTGGAATGTAACATAAACTGTCAAATGTCCAAACTACCATCCATCCACAGGCAAGCCCGATCAGTGTAACCTGTCCGACACCAACGCCACCGCGCCGCCTCCGCCGCCGCCGCGCTTCCCCTCTCCGCCCCCATGCCGCCGCCCCCGCCCCCAAGGACCGTCAGCAGCGAGTGCATGGTAAGTCCTTGCGCAGGTTGACACCGATGCCTGACGCTGCCAGGTGTTAGGCTCGTAGGCTTACGTGGGCTATGGGCGTGGGGCAGGCCAGCGACCACCACGGCACAGCTGCGCAGCCGGAAGGGCGCTCCTGCGCCCGCTACGCAATGGCCTTGCACAGTGGATTCAGGTGCAAGCTCCCATGCTTACAACATTGCCTTGCCCTTCGCTTCGTAAATTTTGTGGGTTGCGCTTACCCAAAGGAGCAAAGGGAACTATGGCGCCACAATCCTCAGGCCGACGCAGTTTTAATGTGCCCTTGAGGCGAGCACACTCAGCTTGTGATCTGAAAGTCCTCTGTCGCCGTGCTTGTATTGCCTTAATGCACGTGCAGCGGTCCCGGAACGGCTGCGCGTGTCGCCGCTCTTGGATCTTCAGCGGCCACACCTACAGCTACTGCTCCAACATTGACGGCGGAGAGCAACTCTGGTGCGCTTTGGTGCAGCGCCAGTAGAATAGAGAAGCACACCAGCATCTGGTCTGTCATCTTGCGCCACACGAGGGCAGAAGAGCACACCAGCATCTGGTCTGTCATGTTGCACAACGACGCCGCATTATACACACTCAAAACACTTTCCCATGTATCCGTTTAACGCTGCAGCAGGTCCTGCTGTGACAAAGAAGTTCCAGCATGGCCCTGATAAAGATGTGACTGCTGTGGTTCCCCGTACGGCCTGTTACAGGTGCCAGGTCATGCCCAATTGCACAACCTTTGACGTGGACGACCCCATTCAGCCGTGCGGCACCGATCTGCGGGCAGACGCATGTGGGGGTAAGCATCGAGGTGCCCCGTTGGCATTTGGCGCCTTTTGTTTGGCGCTGCGTTCCGAAGTCCAAAACGAGCTGTGTTCCAGGGCTGCAGCGGGCGTGGCACGGCTGGAGGAGGGTGGTGGCTGCTGTGGCTCAGAGTGTGGTTGGGCTAATTGCGCTTCCTCTTCGGGCACACTTTACACACGTGATGATTTATTCCGGCCGTGCTGAGGCCGCTGCCAGTGCGACCGCACCCACACTGCAGCCGCCCTGGGAGGTCCAGCGGTCACCTGCATGCCGTACACTCATACACCTTATTCTTACAGCTGATGCAATACATGGCCACATACATGTGATGTGTTACAGGGGGGGGACGCATCTACCTGACTGAAGGGCGGCTGAGCCCCTCGCCGCCGCCGGCCCCGCCGCAGCCCCCAGCGCCGCCACAGCCGCCCTCAGCCCCTAGCCCGCCGCGCGCCGCCGCCGCCGCCGCCTCCTTCATCGCCATCTAGCGCAGTGGCAATCCAGGGTAAGGCTGAGTCGTGTTTTGCTTCATGTTTGACAGAGGTAAGCATCTGCGTGCGTCGCTGGTGCTCTCCTAGACATGGAGGAGTTGCGCCACCGCGCAGAGTACAGGGCACTTCTGTTTGCAGCCGGAAAAATGCCCTCCTGCAGGAGAGCAGGACACAGTCAACGCCTATATGCAACGTCCGCCATCAACCCGGCGCCCATCCTGCCCTGCCCTTTGGCACGTGGCACGCTGCCACTTGTTTGCCGCTGTCACGTGTTAACCACATGCTGCCGTACTCCCTTGGCGACTGCCCCAGGTTCCGCCCCGGCTCCTGCCCCTGCGGCGGCGGGCCCTGTGGCGGAGCTCGCCACCCGGGTGCGAATTGCCGCCAACTGCTCCGTGCTGGGCACCGAGCGGGGCGAGCAGTTCGCATCTGACTTGGAAGCGGAGCTGGCACGCGTGTACAAGGTACGGGCGCTGCAAGGCATTGCATGCAGCTGGGCAGCTCGGTTGCGGGTACTGAAGCGCGCGACCTGTTCCGTGGAGCCTCTGTGTGATTGCGGCCGCCAGCAGTCACTACTGGGCCTCCGTGCTGTGAGCCGGCTCTGCGGAGCGGCGTATCAGTGTAAAAACCGTACGACACTACACACACTGGCCCTGCCGCCAGCAGTCCTGCAGCAAGGTACAGGCTCCAGGAAGGTACATCCTCCAGCACGTTCACCCACATCCTCCAGCACGCTCACCCACACGCCCGTGTGCGATGAGTTCAACCACACCACATGGGTCTCGCAAGACTTGTGTTGACTACTGCCGGCTGCCTATGCAGGTGGACGTGTCCTCCATTGTGCTAGGCAACATGACGTGTGGTTCCATCGTGGTGCCCTTTGTGGTGGAGTTCCCCCCTGGCACGACCCTGACCCAGGTGAGCGCGAGAATGAGGTCCACCGCTCATTTGCTATCTACGCATGACGGGGGACGGGCGGTATCGGCCTGTCGCCGTTCACACAGCACAAAGGGGCCGAGCGGCGCACGGATTGTGTCCTGTGCGAACGTTGGGCAATGTTCTGGCACGTCACGTGCCGTACTGCGAGCGAGCGAAATAATGCCGTCCTGCTCAGACCGTGCACGTGATCCGCCGTGCAGCTAGAACTTGGTGACCAGTGGATGTACTGTTGACACGTTGCTACGTTGGCTACCCAAACGGGGTGGGATGTTCCAAGCCACCACCCTAACGCCTTAAAGCGGCAAACCCACGCTTTGCAATTGCTGCGACCCCGGCCCTGCAGCTGGAGGATGCACGGCACGCCACGGCCCGGGGTAGCGCCGCCTCGGGGGCCCAGCTGCTGAGCAGCTCCTTTACCTCCTCTTGGGGCAACGCCACCTTTGACCCTGCCCCCACCATCTCAGTGCTCAACCAGGCAGCAGGTGCGAGCAGTCTCACCTGGAAGTGACGCGGTCCTCTTGCCGCAGGATGTGCACCTGGCCCACGGCATCTGTACAGCCGTGTTCTCCGCCGCGCAATGTGCCTGTACCGCATAAATAGCATCGCTTGCATATCGCGTCTGGTGGGCTAGGCGCCGTTCGTACGACACTTTGGAATCTCCTGTCCTGTGCCGTCCTTTCTCGCAGTGTGCCTGCCGGGAGCGTCGGCACCCTCAGCGCTGTGCGCAGCAGCTGCACCGACGCCGCCTGCCGCTGTCGCACCGAAAGACGCGGACGGGGTGCCGCCGATCGGCGCAATCGTCGGCGGTGTGGTGGGCGGGGTGGCGGGCGCCGTGCTGATTGTGGTTTTTGTGATGTACCTGTACAGGAACCGGAGAGTGTACGGCACGAATCAGGACGGGGGCGTGGGATCAGGGGCTGTACGGCAGGCCAGCAGCAGCCCGCCATTCAAGAACCAGGTGGCGCCGGATACGCCCAGGAGCAGCAGTTGTACCAAGGGAGGGCTCCACGGGGAGGCTACCGTGGCGGCGGCAGGTGAGGGTAAGGCAACAGCTTGAAGTCATGGGTTGCCTTTCTTAGGCTCTTCTTGGTGGGTACCTTCTAAGCAGCAGTACCATTGTGCGGAACTTCGGGAGCAGCCAGGAGTCTTTGGACTTTGGTGTTTGGTGGTGGTGCCATTGCCAGTGTCAGTCAGATGTCTTATACGGTGACTATCATACTTATGTTGAGTCCTGACCCTGTGTGCGGGACCAGTGTTTTATGACATCTATCAATGGGGGAGGGAGAGGGCGGGCTACAGATTGTGCGTCCCTGCGGACCACCATGGGACAGCGGACGAATTACCTGACGACTCGTAGGCAGGCAGAAGATGCTACAATGCTTGAACAATTACTTGATGCCTTATGTCATAGGCGCACCTGTTGGTAAGTGAGGGCCTTGCACGCCGATAGCAAATTGAGATCTGTGGGCAGTGACTGGGGTGTGGCTGGTGTGGCCTTGTGGCGTGGTGAGCTGGTGACATGGATCTGGCACATCCAGGATTGCCCTTCATTGTCGTGGATAAACAATGCAGGCCGGCAGCGGCCTCAGCATAATAAACACTGCGCCGGGTCGTTCGGGTGGCAGTCTTGATGACTTCATGAGTGGGTTACTTGGGGCTTGGCTGTTGATCTTGGCAATCACATGTGCGAAGTTGTACGACGTGCAGTCCAGACAGGGGACCCCCGATGGTATCAGGCAGCAGACGGGACATTGTTGAGCTATTGGACGATTGCAGCATTGCATGCAGACAGGGGGACCCGTTAACCAGCAGGACGGCTGCAGTGCTCAAGGGCCTTTGAGGTAGGGAGCTCCAGTGCTGTCCAGGGCGCGCACACGCGCGAATGTGTCGTCCATTGTTTAATTGTCGTGATTGATAAACTGCTTACTCATGGCAAGATGTTGTTCTACCGATTGTTCTACTGTCGTCTGGCCGGTCCGGCGTTCGGGCGTGGCGTGGCGCAACAGCACCGGCGCACGTGCTGACGCATCTTGACGCAGGGCGTCAGGGGAGGCGTTGCTGGTAGAGTGCAACAATACTAACATACTTACGTGCGCCTACAGTAGTAATTGTAGTTGGGCTTTGACTGACCGCCATGTGCACCGTGTAAAGTCTCTAAGCCGTTTCTGCGGGCAGGGACCGGAGCTTCCAGCAGGCTCTGCCCCTGTCCGTACCATACCATCGCTTGTCCTTGCCAGAACGAACCCCACCGGCGCAACGTGCGTCTCTATCAAAGGCAGTGTAGAGCAGGGGACCGGCTGCATGGGCGCCGGCACGTTGCAGCCTGGACAGGTACTGCAACTTGCCGGTGTCCTGTACCGCATTAACGCCGAGCCAACAATCTCATCATTTCCTCATGTTGCTACGACTGACCCAAAAGCTGCATGCTCCTACTGACGAGACGGCACCCTTCATACCTCAGTACCGTAGCTTCAGGGTAACCCTACGTGCCCCCTCAACACCACTCGCACCGCACTTCGCCTCTGAACGCTCCAAGCTCCATGCTGCGCTTCGTGCAAACGTACTTCTTGCCGGTGCAGCACAACACCACAGCGCTACCGGCCCGCCTCCCCGCCGTACACGGCCCCTCGATCCCCGTACGCCCCACACAGCGCAGGATTCCCCGCTTGCCACGACGACGCACTCCCCCCGCCGCTCACGCCTCCCGCACCGCCGCGCTCCACCTCCTGCTGCTGCTGGCCCCCCCCGGAGGACAGGCCGGCCTGCCGCCCGCCCGCAGGAGCACTCCCTTGACGTGCTTGGCCGTGTGCGGTGGTGCTAGAGGGCAGCTGCAATAGGGGCTGGCCCGCGCCTTGGGCCAACTGCTGGTGCTGCCGCTGGTGGGGGTGTCGGTGTTGGTTTTGGCGTTGCTGCTGCTGCTCTTGGTGCTCCGCCTCCTGCATGATGCGCTGCAGGTGGGCGGAGCGGCGCGCCTCAGCGTCCCGCCGCTGCAGCTGCCTCTGCAGGCGGCGAGGGCAATGCACGTGCGGCCAGGATTGGATGAAGAAGGGAACAAAGCGCATGTGCCAGTCTAGGACCAAAGCTGCGATCCACACCATGGTCGGTTAGCAATACAGCGCAAGGGTGGCATTGGCCGTCGGAGTCCCGGTGATGAAGAGGTGGATTAGGTGTTGCGGTACAGCATAAGCACAAGACGAACGACGCAGGGGAGCTGTCATAGCATGTTGCCAACGCAACGGCGCCCACCTGCTCCTTTAGCGCGTGCAGCGCCTTCTGCTGTTGGTCCTGCTGCTGGTGGCTCCGGGGTGCCTGCAGGGTGCGGACAAGTGCACACAGCTTGCTACGGTTGCAGTTGCTCATGACATAACCCTAAGCCACCAACAGCGACCCCTCTCTACCAATCCACCTCACAATGGCCTGTGCACGTTGTAAACTCTCCTGCTCTGCCTCCAGCACTAGGAGGGCACACCCATGCACGTCCAGCAGGCCCCGGACACGCACCTGCCAAGGCATCACGCGCGCCTCAAAGCTGAAGGGCTGCGGAACGGTAACCCCCGTGCGCGGGCCGGGCGATTTTGGCCGCTGGTTCCACACCTCAGCCTTGCGCGCCTCGTCAGCCTCCCGCTTGCGCCGGGCCATCTCCTGTGGAGACCGCAAGGATGAACGGCGGCGCAGGGGCAGAATGCGCTTGTTAGGAGCCACAGACGATCAGCGAGGGACTGGAGCGTAGTCCGTTGCAGGACTCTTGGCAAGATGAGGACCTGTAACCGCATGCCATCTCCCCACGTGAGCTGCAACGCGACTTGCGCACCGCATGGAGCACACGCTGCCCCTCCGTCTTGTACTATGTATCTTCTGGGAGGGGCGCTACGCACGACTTACGAGCATTTCGCGGCAGGGAGTCAGCCGGGCTGGCCTGCCCCAGCTTTATCGTGAGGTGAGTTCACTCAGGTACGTTCACCAAAGCTGCGGCACGCATTCTGTTTGCCTGCCTTCAGGAGACGCCGCTGGACATGCGAACACCTCCGTCAAGACCAAGTTCCGCACTTCCACGTCACGACTGTGTTGGGTTAATATGTATCTTCTGCGTCCCGCATGGTCAACGCGCTTACACCGCTGCGCCCGCCACCCACCCTCAGCTCCATGTGTCGGCCCAGGCCGGGCACCACCACGGGGCCCGTGGGCTTGGGCGCCTCGCGGTTGATGGCGGGCGTGAAGGTGCACTCCTTGAGCTCCTCGTACTCGCGCAGGGCCCGGGCCTCCTGCGGAGAGGAAGGAGTCCCGGCAGATGCAGTACACGAACAGTTAGGTGAGGTCGCCCGCACATGCCAAAAGAATGACTCGCTCGCAGGCCGCTGCACCATGCCTTTTAGGCCCCAGTATGAGGCGGGCTCTGCAGCGCCGCAATGCTGTCGTATGTGCACGTTCGGCCTGCGGGTGAGCTCAACACAGCCCCTGGCTCCAGCATGCAACTCACAACGACACGCGCACTCCCAGGTCCCCACCTCCCCTTGCCGCACCCACGCGGTAACCCAGCACTGCCCAGCCCCCCGTCCTACCGCATTGGCACCATCTCGCATTGCCACCCACCACCAGACTGCCGCTGCGCAGCTTGGATTTGCATCCGACACTGCTGCCAACACGTCCCCATCGTCACAGCACACTCTCGCACCCGCGGGACTGCCAACTCACTACTGCGCACCCTATCGCCCTTGTTCGAACACTTCACCCACCACGAGAATGCTGTTGCGCAGCTTGGCCGCCTGCTCGTGCACCTCGGTGGACGCCAGCACCAGGCTGCCGCGCCGCGCCTGCCGCTGCCTGCCCAGCGAGGCGCTGCGCGGGTTGATGGCGGGGCGGAAGGTGCACTCGGCCGCACGCTGCGCCTCCAGGGCCGAGGCCAGGCGCTCCACCTTGGCCTGGCGCTGGTCGTCCCGGTACAGGTCGGTCAGGGAGTGGCGCTGCGGGAACACGGACGCAGTGTGGGGGAGCAGTTGGGGCCCCGTGTGTTTGAGCTACGATGCTATTTGCTTGGCAAGGGTCCTTGGATGGAACACAGATGGAAGGCGCAACTGTGCATCTTGCACGGCTTAGAGCGTCGTAGCAAGGGGCTCCTGAGCTTGGCCGCAGCCGACCTAGCCTGCTAGCCAGCACCCCTGTGGACAAGATCCTCGCATGGTCAGGGGCTAGTATCCCACCGGCCCACGTCCCACGACCCACCCGCCCTATGCGCCGGGACCGCTCATTAATGGCCGGCGCAAAGGTGAACTGGCCGTAGTGGTGCTGCGCCAGGGCGTCCCGCAGGGCGGCGCTCTTTTGCACGTCGCCGTACGCCAGGCGCGAGATGCGGTCCTCGCTGGTTCCGGAGCCCTGGCCCTGGTGACCTGCGGGTCCGTCGCCGTAGGAGCCGCCCGACAGGCTGCCGTTGCCCCACTGGCCGCTGGAGCCGAGGCTGCGCGGCAAGGATACCGTACGCGATCGTTAATCAGAAGGGCGTATAACTAGAGAACTTGCGAGCGTGCCTGGCAATGTGAGCGGCAACCAAAAAACGGAGTGCCACACGCCGCCACTGCGTGCAGTACAGCACGGCGGGAGCCTAAAGCAACGGTTGCATGCCGTCTGCTTCATAACAAAGTGGGCACCGGCGGCCTCGTACCTGCCGCTCCGCGACTTGTTCAGTATGTGCGGCTGGAAGGTGCAGGTGGACTCCTCCAGCAGGCTGCGGTACAGCGCACGCTTTTCGTGGCTGAGGGCAGCAAGGTACGCCTGCAAGGGTGTGCGTGGGACGGCCCGGGGGAGCGACCACACAGTGAGACGGCGGCGGGAAGTCAGGGTTACCGCCTCCCTGTAAAAGGCAAGGCTGTCCCACGTTGCGTGTGGCAGCGTGCAGGGCAGGGCACAAGTGCGCATGTCTGCCGGGTAGCACAGGTCGCTCAGCAGTTTGATGTAGGTGGGCACCTGGCGCGTGAGGAAGTCTTGTGGCAGGTCCGAGCTCTCGGCCAAGGCCCGACTGCGCGGGTTGATGGCCGGGACGCCCTGCTGCTCCGGCTGCTGCTCCGGCTGGTCGCGCGCCCCCCGCACGTCGCCTTCTTCCCGGCCTCCGGGTTGCCTGTGGACACATAGCAGAGTGGCGCAGCCGTTGAAAGGCATAGTGAGCTTCCATGTAGGCCAGTGGTACGCTGTACGTTGTCACACTACACCTTGACGAGGGCAGAGGCAAAGCAAAGCAACGCAAGCCAAATGCCGTTCTTCAGTGCTGGGTCATATGGCACCTTGACAGCTGCGCCCGTCAAAGATGCTGCGCGTACTGCCGGTGCTAGTCCCATGGGCGCGTACCCACTTTGCCTTGGCGAGCATGTACAGGCGCTCCGATGCAGGCAGCGCCGCCAGCTCGGCGGGCTGCTGGCGCTGCCGCTCCGCCACCAGCTGCACGGACCGCCGGTTCAGCTCAGGCTGGAAGGTGATGCTGCCGCTGTCCAGCTCCTGAAGATTATACGGCATGTAGTATGGTTCTCGTGGGCTATCAGCGCAGACGTGGGCTGTCAGCGCAGACTGTCATGGCTACGGGCTTGGCGACACCAAAGCAGCGCACGAACAGAAACATGTGGCATCTGGCGGCGGCGTGTGGGCTATCCTAGCACACAGGCTGGTAGCACGGTTCACTTGAAGTGCACTGTGTATACGCACGTGTTGTTACTGTTGCCCACACCCACATCCGCAGACGCAATACGTTGTTGGCAGCTCGTCGACACTGTCATCCCACTCACCGCACGTAGCTGCGCCTTTGCCAGCCGCTCATTCCGGTGTCTCAGCAGGTCCGCCACGCGCTGGTGGATAGGCACGTGGCCCTGACCCTGCCCGGCCCCTGGGGCAGCCGCGGGCCGGGAGTGCGAAGAGGCCACCGGCCCGCCATGACTGACGGGGTGGTGATGATGTGAGGTGTGGCTGCAACTCGTGGGCCGCTGCCGCTGTGCACTGCCGGCCCTGCCAAAGGGGAGACATGCGCGGGAAACAGCTGAACGCGTAACGGCTTGCACATCCGGATGCATAGACGTTGCATGAAGCGCTGGAGAGCAGTGAAGGACACCGTCGTGGTGACGTGTAGTCGAGGCCAAAGGGACACGAGATATGCGGCCTTCGGATGAGTTGCTGTTGCGATGACTTGCAGTGAACCATCCCTCCCTACCTTGACCCGCATTGCGGCTGGAAGGTGCAGTCCGCCAGCACGGACGCCTCACGCTCCCGCAAGATCTCGTCCCTGAAATCCACAATCACCGCATGTTACTGAGCATGGTCAAGCATTACGTCATGGCACAGTACATCAGCCCTGCGCTGGGCGCTCAGGTACGCATCAGCGAGGCGTCACGTGGTTTAAAGGACCGCAGCCGGCTGTGCGGCCACTGAAGTGCGCGGCCCTCAACGTCCCCGTCATCAGCCGGCGGGCCGCCCGCTGCGTACGCACCTCTTGTGCGGCCATGCTGGCTGCATGCGGTACAGCCTGTCGTGCACGGGCACGCCCGGCCGCGCGCGCTGGTTGCTGGGCGGGCGGCCGGTCTGCGGGCGGAAGGTGCAGTCTCGCAGCTCCTCCTCCTCCTTGGCCTGACGCAGCTGTGGAGGTCACAGCGTTGAGGGCGTCGTGTGTGGGCCGTGCGTGCAGATCAGCCCGACGTGGGTAGCACGGGGCGTCGAGGCGTAGAAGCACAGCATGACCAGCACCCATACAGCTGTGGTAGCTGATAGTAAAGGTACGATCGCTCCCCAGTAGTGCAACGGCATCACTGTGTCGTGTGTTGAGCAGTGGTACGCAAGTGAGCTGCTGAGCGGCTGGGCTCACATCCTTATTATGCTATGGCACCTTTTCACACACGGAAGCACAAGCCCTCACACCGAACCGCGGCAGAACACGCTCACACGCTGGACTCCTACCTCCTCAGCGCGCTTCAACAGCTTCTCGTTCCGTGGGCGGCTGAGCTGCTCCAGCCGCCGGTCCCTGGAAGTAAAGCATACCGGTAGAACTTGGCACTTCAGGATACAACTCAAGCACAGTTACCCGTGACTCAGATAGCACATTACCATTGCTACTAATGCAGCTGTAGGGAACCCGTTCTCGCCTGGATAGTAGGCTGGGCCACCCAGGCAGCTGTCTAGCACCTACCTGTCAATGGGCAGGAGACGTTGTGCGATCTCTCGGCTGCGTTGGTTAATTTGTGGGCGGAAGGGGAAAGCCGGGTAGTGTACCGGCTCCTGCTGCTGCTGGTGTTGCTGTGCTGCCACCATGCCAGCAGGGGGCTGGTTGTAGCGGGGTGACACATTGGCGTAAGCCGACCTGCGCAGGGGAAGGTGACATGGTGAGCCACTCGGCGCTTTACCGCACTTCACCATGCATATGCGCCAAAATCATCGGTGAATATCCTGTGCAATTAGCCCACGATATACGTGGCGATGCCTCCTTGAGTGCCCGTGGACGCCCCCTCCTGCCGTTGACCCCTCACCTCGGCCTCTGCCGCTCCACGCTCCCTCGCGGCGACACAGGCCGCCGCCCCAAGCTGGCAGCTGCTGCCGCCGCGGCCGCCGCCCCCGCCCCTCGCATCCCGTCCAGTACACCTCCCGCGCCCTGAGAGCGCCTCGTGGTCCCCTGTGCCGATAGAGGCCGCTGCTGCCGCTGCAAGTGAGACACGGACGCGGCAGCCGCCGACCGCCGCATCGATGCGGCAGAGGACCGGGTGGCCCCCGGTCCCGGAGAGGCGGGCCGCGATGCGGCACCCTGGCGCCCATGCTGCTGCTGCTGCTGAAGAGGCCGCTGTTGTGACGATGCTAAGCCGGAGGCAGGGCGCTGTTGCGGCGCTGCGTTGCGGCGGAAGATGGGGGATACGGAACGGTCTGGGGCTGCAGGGTACTGGCGCTGGGGCTGGGGCTGGTACTCGTGCTGCTGCGGATGGTGTGGGTGTGGCTCCAGGGCTTGGGGCTGCGGCGCCGGCCCCTGGGTGGACGTACTGTAGCCGCCTGCCCGTGGGTTGGCAAGAGACATGGCGTATGGTCGCTCCTGCTGCATCTCCTGCTGCTGCTGCTGGTCGTACTGCAGGTCCTCCTGCTCCTGCTCTTCCTGGAAATCGTACGGCATTTGTTGGTTGCGTGATTGCCGTCGGTTGGCGCCCACATAGGAATTGACCTCCTGCCCGTGGTCTGCAAGGCAAGGGGCGTTACCTGAAACAACGCAAAGCAGCTCACCCGCTACAACAGTAAGGGCGCCACCAGTACATGACCAGGCCCGATGCACAGTCCCCATGCATCGTCCAGTACGCTGCGAAACCACCATGGGCTGGCTGGCCCCTCCGCCGTGGCTAACCCAACCCACCTCGAGCCTGGTCCTGCTCCGAGTGCGAGACGCTGGGCTGGGACGCACTCGGTTGAGATTCCACCGCCCAGATGTCGGAGATGTCAAACGGGCCCTCCCTATCGCCCATGCCCAGGGCCATGTCCTTGTTGGACGGCACCCGCATGCTGTGTGCACCGCCGGCTCCGACACCAGGCCCCGGTCCCGCGTTCATTGCAGCAGGAGGGCCGGTGTTGGCCTGGGTGCTGTTCCCAAGGGTCAGGTTGAACTGCTGCATGGTCTGGTGCAGCATCTGCTCCAGCTCAGCCAGGGTTGCGTTCTCGAGACCGCCATCGTCGCGGTCCTGGGCCCTCTGCGGTCTGTAAGCACCGTGCCCTTCCGGAGACTGCGGGAACGATGCCTCATCCTCACGGCCTCGCTGCTGGCCAGAGTCTGCATGCGCCTGCATGCCACGGTCACCCCTGGGCCATGCACGCTGCCGATCATCCTCTTGCAGCGCCTGATACTCGTAATTTTCAGCGTTGTCCTGCAGGGGAAACTCCCGAGGACGGCCCTGCGTGCGCAGGCCATGGCTGTACTCGTGGTCGTCTGGGGGCAGCAGCACGCCCCCGGCTTCAACGTGCGCTGCATCCCATGTTTGCTGCTGGTGCTGCGGTTGGATCTGCTGTCGCCATTGGCTGTCCATCTCGGTTGCATAATCCGCACTCGTGCCTTTTGCGGGGTGTGATGAGGCTGCGGGAGAAGCCGCAGGCGGCCGGTCAAACTCAAAGCTTCTGTCACTGCGTGGAGAAGGGAACTGCCTAGGGTGTCGATCCGCGTCGTCTGGCCCTGCAAGTGGCGTAATGAGCACAGGTATGTCATGTTATATGTTGTCAGGTCAATTTGCAGTTATTTCCCAAACCAAAGCATGGTACGGCAGGACAGCGGGTGTATGGGCTGAGGGCCCGTGGGCGCGTTGTGGGCGGGGTGTGGCCGTGCCCCCAAACCACGGCTTACTGTGTTGGTCCTCCGGCCGCTGATGCTCTCGAGCCTGCTGAACCCTTGCACGTCGCTCCATCAGCAGTTGCTGCACGCGCTCGTATGTGGGCCCGCGACCCGGAACAGTGGCACGACTTGCACCGTCCAGCTGGGCGGCATCCCGCCTGCGTGCCAAGAGCCCTTCGACGCGGTCTGCCATTGGAACGATTGCCCGAAGCGACTACACACAATCAAGTTCTAGATTCATAATCTGCTGTCAGCATCCCAAGCGGGCCGGAGTCAGCTGACACTGGGAAACGCTGTTTTAACCAAGCGCCACCCATAAGGCTGATCCGCTATCTTCTAGGTTCTTTTAGGGTCTCCTCGCTGATTCAGCAGTTCCAGGTTGGTGAGATGTCAGGGCAACAACCGGTCAACATTGCCTGTCAAATTTAGCTTGACCTAGCAGCCGAAGAATCTGAGGCATGCAGCATAATATAATAATATGTTTTATCGGCATGAGCGTGCTTCAGTTTGTGGTCAGCGACTCAGAATGGAACTGCAGCGACAGATGCAGTCATCGGCGCAGTCACGTTTGCCACAAAGGTTGAAAGCGCAGCAAAACCTTCAGCGCATTTGATCATACCGTAGCATGCGCATTATAAGCAACATTGGTAAATTTGGCTCGCGGTGTTACGTTGGACCCACGGACCACCGCGACAGAAGGGCCCGCGTTATATGGGGCCCACAGTCAAATGGCGGTCTACCCTGCGGTCCGTACCCGCCAACCCGTACATGCACACAGCACGTCGCAGATCAAGCAACCTCGCCTCAAACACTTCTGTTCATTCTGCAATGAATACACTCGTGGATACACGGCAGCTGGAGGCGTACGCCGCCACACACTCGTGATGTCCCTGGATTGTCAGGTATACCGTAGCCTTACGGCCACGGAAAAGCCTTACCCCCTACCCCAGCCGTATCAGCATGCAGGTGCCTACCGGTACTGGCAGCCCTGGAGGTGTCATGCGGAGACCAAGTGCTGCCCTGCAGCTACCGTCGCTCACGCACCTACGCCACCGACCGCCAGCTACTGCTCTAACCACTCCACTACCTTAATGTCCCTCCGCCCCGACCGCTCGCCCGCCACCCGCCGCCTTGCCTCCCCAAGCTGCTGCCCGCTGATCCGTGCGCCCTGTCCCCACAGCCACTGCAACACCGGCAGCGGCAGCCGCCAGCGCTCCACTGCCTCAACCAACAGCTGCTCGCTCCACAGCACGCCCAGGCCGTGCAAACACGCAAGCGCAGCCAGGTCGCCGCGGCGCCCCCGACGCCCCACCTGCTGGTTGCACACGTCCAGCATGCCCCCACCCCCCGCTGCGCATCCCCGCTCCACCAGCCACTCCATCACCGCCTCGCACCTCCCGCAAGCTGCCGCCTGCAGTACATCCCGCCCCAGCCGGCAACCCAGCTCCTCGTCCAGGTAGCGCAGCAACGCTGCATCACTCATGCGCGCAGCCGCCCGCACAACCCTTGCCTAGTATGCCAAGCTGTCTCCGATGATCCGCACTACCTCCAGCAGCTGCGCGCTGTGCATCCCAGGGGCCGTGGTCTCCGGCCAAACACCGATGAGGTCGGCAACATCCCCGTACACACCCACAACCGCCCCTTCCATCAGCCACCGGTCCATGTCCACGCTGCGGATGTAGGCCACATTGCACCACATGTGGCTTCCAGCAACAATACTCGTGGAGCCGGCGTCAAGCAGGTATGCCCGTATGCCGCCGTCTCAACACTGCCCGATCAGATGGCTGCCTCTAAGAGGTGGGTTCTCGACATCTCCTGCAGCAGCCCTTCCCCGCCCTCCTTGTTTCCCTCCTGGTGCAGGAACTTGAGCACCTCAAGGCGCCCCTTGCTAGCGACCGCGTTCGCAACAGAACTGAACACCTCTGACGGAAGGGTTAGCCCGCGTGCCTGCAGCCAGCGCAGTTGGCGCCGCTCCCACTGGCAGCAGCGGCCTCCCAAATGCACAGCTTCCCCCCATGCAGCCTCGAATCCTCAGCCACCGACAACAGCCATCCCACCTCACGAACCTGCACGGACCAGCCACTCCACCACGGACAAGTCCGCGTGCTCCCATGCCGCAGCCAGCACACCGCAGTTGCCAATGGGGCAACTAACCCCGCCCCCGGAGCCGCTGCAGGCGGCCGAGGTTCCCAGAGCGGGCCGCTGCAGCCGCCGTAGCCCCCGTGAGGGAGCAGCCCCCTTGCTGCAGCACCCACTGTATCTTCTCGATAGCATCCGCTGTTGCGGAACCCGCCGCCTCCTTCAATACGTAGCTGTAACCTAGCAGCCTTGCGCCACCTGTGACCAGAGACGTCACGGAACGTTTCCCCCTAACTCACCGATAAAAGAAGGCACTGTAACACAGAGACACTGCTTATGCACCGGGCATACTGTCCGGTAGTCTAGTATGGGCGACGGGTCTAAGTTCCATGCTCCTCAGCGGTTATGCGTGTCCCTGGGCCAGGGGAGCCCTCTGGCACGCCCAGCGAGGGCATCATGTCACGTGACACTGTCCATGTTGCAACAGGGGACTCCCGGCTCTATTGTCTCACACGTACATACGTCACAAGCCTAGTCGACGAAGATTCCTTGGGATACAGTCGTCTTTTGAACAAATGCTTCGGAACAACAGCTCCGTGAAAACGCACACGCGAGCCTCGAGCCACATCAAACAGACTGCACATACTTGTAAGCATGGCGCGCGTACTTCTGCGTTGAGAATCAGGGCCCAGTCGACCGCTGCGGATGCCACCACCGGAACCTCCTCGCCGGCAGTGCCACAACCCGCGCCCAAACACCGACACCCGCGAGCCCTCCCTGGGGAAGTCCTCTTTACCTCCGAGGACATTGAGGGTCGCGTTGCAGAGCTTGGCAGGTGGGTTGCGGCAAGTTCGAGGGCTGGAACCGGATCGGAACCAGGTGCTGTGGCAGGTGCTCTGGTGCCCATACCAGGGGCGCAGCGACCTCTTGTCCTGCACACATGGGCGTAGCGACTTTATGGGGGTTGGGCTGTGGCTGCCCTAATATCGGGGTTGCGGAGCATGCACTTGGCTGTACCAATCCGTTCTTGAGACGTTCAGCGCTCCCGTCGCAGGGCCATTGGTGTGGACTACCAGGAGAGGGACCTGCTGGTGCTCGGGGTGAGGGTGGACGTCCATGAACACGGCCCTGTGCCACGCCTGCTGCTTTCTCGATTTGACCCACAAGTTATGCCTCTATGATAGTGTCAACTCAATCATGGACCGCACACGGAGGCAGCCATGCACTCTTTGCTTGATGCCTACCAAGCCTCAAGCTGCATGCTTTTGTGCCCACACGCTCTGTGACCTTAGGCCACGGGGTAGGTGCACGAGATCTCGCATGGCCCGGTCAGTCAGCGGGCCGTTCTGCGCTGCGAAGACGCCAGCAGTGCAGCTTTGCACCGGCCGGCACTAGCAATACTGAATTGTGCCCATGGCTTACTTTGGCCTTACCTCCTGCAGGTCCTGAAAGGCGCCTTCATGCTGACAACAGGTGAGGCCTGAAGGCTTCAGGACACGCTTTCTTTTTCACATACTAACAGCAGTCACCCAGACGCTTTGCAGCTTGTGCTGCGTTGCGTATGGGCTGTCTTGCTTGGCGCACATTGTTGGTGATGCCTCCAGCAACCTATGTTTGCATGGAATGCACGCAACGCACGCGATGGCCAATCCTGCAGCACCTCGCGGTTCGCGCCATGCCACACGTACCAGACCCAAGCGGTCCCGCCCTAGGCGAAGGCTATGGCGCTCCCTGCCTCCTTCCTTGTGCTGCAGACCTGGTCCGCCACATCTACCCCTACCCCGCCTCCCTGGAGGTCGACTTCTTCAAGGCTTCGTCGTACGGCGCCGGAACCAGCTCGTCCGGTGTCGTACAACTGGACAGCGCATTCGACCTGGACAGCGTTCGGGGCAAGCACCTGCTGCTGGTGGGTACGCTTACCGGCTGGTGGGTAGCGGCGCAGCTGACAGTGTAACAACAGCACAGAAAGGAACATTGCTGCAGTATCATCACAGGTACCGCGGCAACAGCAGCACGGGCAGTTGCAAGGGACGTGCCGCCCACCTGCTGCTGATGGCTGGAGTGTAGCAGGGACGACAGGCACTGAGGGGCTGGGCCCGGACGTGCACGTGGGGAGGGGTAAGCCAATCGTTCCAGGGCATCTGCGTGGATGAACGGCGTGGTGAGGCTCTGGAGCTGAGCTGGTGACGGGACCATATGCTGCTGACGGCTGCTGCTGCCTTTGCCGGTCCCTCTGCACGTGGAATGGTGCAACGCCAAACGCACGCATATGGAGGGCCCCCCGGGTCGCCCACCGGGGCCCATGCACTCGTGCAACCACCACCAGTATCATGCGTCTTCGACGGTGCGCAGAGGCGCTGTGTGGACAACCGGCATCGATGATGTCCTCAAGGGGGGTGCACTTATGGTGTAGAGCTTGTCCCGAGCATGGCCGCCCCTTTGCAAACAGGCCATCCGTACCATTCAACCGCCCCCAGGTGGAGGACATCATTGACACCGGCAACACGCTGAGCCGTATTGTGGAGCTGATGAAGGCCGCGGGCGCAGCGAGCGTGCGGGTGGGTGCAGGGCACGCGTGGAACGCGAGGAGTCAAGCTTCGGGGAGTCAGGGACGGCATGACGATGCCTGCACGCGAAGATCAATGCTGAGCAATGCACTTGGCTAGGCGAGAGCGCCGACAGCGTGCGTGTGGGTGGGACATCGCGCTGCGCCTCAAATGGCATTTGTTGTGGACTAGTATGGCAAGCAGCTCGCTGTCCGCCCTTCCGGCTTACGTACCCCGCCGTGTGTATTTCAGGGGCACGTGGCTCCGTGACACTTGAACAAATGCGACCCGTTGCTGCCCACTGCACTGTGTAGCGCACGCGTGGCGGCCATGTTGCACTGTCGTTGCACTTCCAGACATACCGCCCAGAGCACACAAGTGCGCCGGCCAAAGCTTGCACGTCTGCACATCATCACGTACACGTCCGAAGCAATGTGTTTAACGTAAGCCGTACAAGCAACCTGTCCCGCACAGGTGTGTGCGCTGCTGGACAAGAAGGCACGGCGGAAAGTCCCTATGGAGGCAAACTACGTGGGCTTCCCGGTGCGTTACCGTTGATCCAATCGTTGGTGATTGATTAAGTGCGTAACTTCCTACAAGGCAACTCAGCGCCCCAACCCAGAACCCAACCATCCCACCAACGTGCCAACGTCTGCATCAATCCTGCCCTCTGGACGTGTGCTGCCTTGCAGTGCCCGGACGCGTTCATAGTCGGGTACGGCATTGACTACGCAGAGAAGTACCGCAATTTGCCGTACATCGGGGTGCCCAAGCCCGAGTTCATCAGGCAGGGGTGAGCGGGGGGGCCAGGCGAGCTCCCCTGCTGTCCCCTGGACGTAGGCTTGGGCCTGGGCATGCAATGAACTATGCTTACTGGGCATGCGATGAACATGGAAGCATGGCCGGGGTATTGCATCTTGCGTTGCTAGTCTACAGAGTTTGGCGCGTACGTACCATGAGCATGTACCCCAAGGTCAGCAGGCGCAGCCAGTCGAGCGTTGCGCACGTGCTCGGACCGCACTGCAAAGCGTCCGTTCATTACTGTTGCGTCCGGTGTACGCGCGATCGCGGTCGGTAGTAACGAAGGCGCAGCGGGAGGCAGCGCACATTGGGCCGGGCGCATGGGATAGGAGGAGGTGGACGTGGTGCAGGAGCCAGTGCAAGGTGTGACGCGAGTGACCAATGTGGGATGTACAGCGCCCTGCTTTGCATGCGGTCTTGTGGGTCTTTTGCTCATTTGGCATTTGGAACGCGCATGCTTTATTGGAGGCAGGGCCTTCTTGCCTGGAGGGGGCTACCCGATGCGTGGGCCTCCCCTGGTTTTCTAGCACGTGGCCTCAACACCCATGCTGCTTAACATGCAGACTCTACGGTAGCTTTGGCAGCATCAACACAGTGACGCATCCATATTGGCACGCATTCGTTGCGGAAGCCCTAGAACAGCGATTTGCAGGGCCAGTGGTTTTGAGTCACGGGAGGGCACGCAACTGGTGACCGAGAGCCTCAATGCATATCCTCTCAGTAGAGTGTGTATAGTAGTCGTTCATGCTCTGTCAAGCACGCCCTGCACACTGAAGTCCAGGGAGGCTGTCCGGCAGTCAGGCGTCGCCACTGACAGCCCCCTTCGGGCCCGAAGGGTAACTAAAAAGATGGGGCCCGGAGGCCCTTTACAGCGGATGCTCAAAAGTTTAACCGCTAAAGTCTTTCCACAAAGTAGTTCCGTGGACTTTCTCACGTGCCTAGACCGACACTGTATTCCACTTCATGCCTGTATATCTCTAACCCACAGCTGCAAATGTCTCGCAGTGACGCAACCCACGACGGAATGCTTTTGTTGTTTGCTGTGCCCAGCACAGCGCTGGATATTGCATATAGAAGACAATGTTTAAGGATTTGACATATACGCACGACCCGTCGGGACAGCTTGGAAGGGAGGGCAAGGATGTCCGGGAACCAGGCACATGGCGCGAGCCAGCTACGCATTGCCCCTTTGAACGTGCCCAGCGCGAGGCCTGAACCCAACACCGGCCTACCCGTCAACAAGGGGATTACAGCTGGCTTACCTGGCGCTGGTGACGCTGCTCAGACTGCAGCGCAGTTTGCTGCAGCAGGGGTTGCTCCAAGCGGGGTTGGCCCTCAGCTGGTGGCCCAGTCAAACGTGCAGACGTCGCAATGGGCCGCGGCCCTAGCCCACCTGCTTCGTAAGAATCCATCCTTCCTACAACTGTCCTCTGGTCCCGGCGGACCTCAGGCGTCGGCCCAAACTCCACCGCTGGGAGGCGCGCCAGGGGCGGGGTTGCGTGGCAGTGACAGTGCCAGTACAGCCATGGGCCCTCCTTCCGATGCAGCAAGGGCAGCAGCTGTGGCAGCTGTGGCAGCTGCAGCTATGCTTTCTGGACGTGTAGCAGCTGGCACGGGCCACGGGGCCCCGTTGCTGGTGCCACCTCTGCCTGCTGCACTCGTCCGCCAGCCGCCCGCCAGTCCAGGCGGGGAGGCGGCCCGCAAGGCACAGCGGAAGCGGCCCGTGGGTCGAGCCCCGAAGCAACCAAGCGATACTGCAACATCCCCAATGCATGCTGCACCGATGGTGCCTGGGCCAGGGACGGCGCCGGCGCTGGCGCAAGCAGCATTGGCAGCAGCAGGCCCAGCAGCAGCGCCCGGACCACGGCCGCCGCTCATGCAGCTGCTGCAAACACTAGCAGCAGGAGCGCCGCCACCAGGAGCACCACTGTCAGCACGTGCAGCAGCAACAGCAGCAACAGGAGCGGCTGCACCTGCTGCACCTGCCGCAAACGCCGCCGCGGCCGCTCGACATGCAGCAATGCTAGCACCCGCAGGAATAGCAGCAGGCTCCCTTACCGCACCACCTCCTTCCTGCCCCACAGCCGCACCCGACCGCCCTCCCGGCACACACCCAGCCCCAGACCCGGCCCCAGCCCCGTACCCCCTGCCCCCTCCCTCCCCGCCGCGGCCGCCCTCTCCGCCTCCATCCGTCCTCGACTCCCCCACCCTGCGCGTCGGCAAGCACGTGTACGCTATCGGCGACCCCGCCCGGCGGGGCACGCTGCTGTGCCACCACGGCGACGGCGTGCGGTGGCGGGTGCAGGGCTTCAGGGCGTACCCCAGGCACTACGAGCCAACCCACATCGCGGTGGACCCCCTGCGGGGGAGGCCGCCCCGGGCGCCGCCATTCCAGGTGGACAAGCCCATTCCCGTGCTGGTTGTTGGGGGCGTATACAGCTACCGGTTAGGATTGGTTGAGCTGTTCGTACGGGCGAAGGCGCATGTACGGCTGGTGGCGGGCGTGGAGCTGGTCGGGCCCGGGTGCGGTGGGTTCGGGAGGCAGAAGAAGCGGAAGAGGGCGGGTGGAGGCGGCGGGGGGAGGGCAAGGGACAAGGGGCGGATGGTGGACGGTCAGTGCAGAGCGAGGGAGGAGGGGAGCGACAGTGGGGAGGAGGGAGGGGATGGGTTGGCGGCGGGTGGGGAAGGGATAGGAGGAGGTGTGGCTGGGGGCTCTGACGGAGGCGGCCTTGGCGGTGGTGGCGCGGGTGCGCTGAGAGGGGCAGCAGGAGGGGCAGGTGTGCCTGGGGCCGCTGGCAGTGGCGGCCTTGGCGGTGGCAGTGGCGGTGGCGGTGGCGGAGTCACGGAGCCTCACCTTGAGGCGGATGTGGTGTACATCGCCGCCAACATGCTGCACATGCTGTCGCGGGATGAGTTCGAGCACACCCCCTGGCTGCAGGGCTGCAAGCACCTGCTGCTGCCGTACGTGGATGCCGCACATGCATCAACGGGCACAGCAGCACCCGCGCCAGCAGCAGCCGCCACGGACACAGCTCCCCCTGATGCTCCTGCCGATGTGGCCCCTACCGCTGCACTTGTGGCCCCTGCCCCCGGCCCTACGGCAGCCGGTACCAATGCAATCCCTACACCTGAAGGCCCTGCTCCTGTTCAACTTGCAGCGCCCGGTCCTGCAGCACCCGCCGCTCACACTGCCGCAGCGGCTGCGGCTGCGGCGGAGCTCACTGCCGGGGCTGCCGCCGGCGCCGCCGCCACCGCTGGTCGCTGTGTTGGCACCGGCACCGGTGGTGACGGAAACAACGGCGCCTTCGCTGCTGCTGCCTTCGCCGCTGGTGGCACTGGCTCTGCCGGTGCTGGTGTCCCTGCTGCCGCTGCCTGCGCTGCTGGCGGTGCAGGCGGTGTTGGCCTTGGTGGTGCTGGCACTGGTGCCGCCCCTGCCACCGCTGATGGCGCTGGTGGGATTAGCTGTGGCGCTGGTGGTGCCAATGGGGGTGTGGGCGCAGTGTGGCTAAGGATGGGCGAGCAGCCCGCCGCAGCATCCGGAAACGCCCCTCCAGCATCCGGGAACGCCCCTGCAGCACCCCCAACCGCACCCACACCCGCATCTGCCAGCGCAACCGCACCACCGACGGCGCAAGCACCGCCCGCATCCGCACCGCTGCGCATGTGGGTGGTGCCCCGGACCCAACTGGCCAGCTGGCTGTGGCTGCGGCAGGTGGAGGACGGCGTGGACTACAACGTCAGCGACACGGCGGCGCTGCGGCTCATATGCGGGGAAACCTCCCCTGAGGCCCTGACGGCCCTGCGGCAGGGCAAGCGGCACACCATGGTGCGGTGCATGCTGTGGTGCCGCCACGGGGTGGACCTGCGTGACAACAAGCGCAGGAGGCGGGCTGGGGCGGGGGCTGGGGGGGGAGCGGCCTGGCGCAGGAGCAGCAGCAGCAGCAGGACAGGCGGCAGCAGGGGTTGCGGGAGCAGGGTGTGGAGGACGGGGAGGAGAAGGGGGCTGCAGGGAGCGGGGAGGAGGGGGGAGGGCAGGATGGTGGGGCGGGGGGCGGGGGCAAGGGGAACGCGTGCCGGGCACCGCGGTGGAAGCCCTGCGGCTGTCCTCACTACCTGCGCCTGACTGTGGGGTTCAAGTCGCCTGACGAGGTGGCGGTGAGTTGGGGGACGTAGCATGAAAGGGCGGTTACCGGTTGGCATGGGGCCTGCGTACCGTGGCGATGTCATCACCGTAAAGGGTCGGTGTGTCCCGTCGCCTTGCCGGCCGCCGCCATTGCCCCCGTACACGTTTGGTAGAGAAGATCGCCCGGCACGTTAGTCCTCGTTTTTCTGTCATTTACGGAAGCAACATCATAAGCGTGCCCCATGGCTGGTGGAACTTGATATCATCGTGCACTCATTGTCTCTTTCGACGTTCTAACAGGTGGTGGAGATGGCTCCCCACGTGGGCCACCGCCCCGGCAGCCCCGAGGACGAGCGGGTGCTGCGGCAGGTCCCAGAGATGCGGGCGCTGGTGGGGGAGCTGGCGGCAGCTGGGTGAGCGGGGGGCTGGGGCGTTACCATGCCATCGGGGCTGATACCTTGCAGGGCGTTGGTGCATCGGGGCAGGGTACTGAACTATATGCATCTGCAGCTGCCTGGCTCCTATTGCCCCTGCGGCACTTCCTGAGCGCAAGGGCCAATGGGTGGTGCGCATGGACTGGGGTGCCGGCGGCAGCTGGGTCAGCCGGGGACAGGGCTGTCGCCTTGACGGGAACGTCGGCACTTGGCACGGGCGTCTGTCCGCAAGTGTAGCCTCCCCTAGCCCATGGCTGGCCGCTATATTGTCGCTTTGTGCGTTTGAACGGGCCTGGGTGCTGGCGGCAGCTAGGTGGGCAACGGCAGGGATATCGCCTTGGCGAGGGGAGGGTCAGCATGCGGCAAAGGCAACGTGCCATGCATGTACACATGCCAGCCGCCTCCGGCCGCACCCACCGACAGTACTGTGTGCCCTTTGGTTCGGACTAGGCAGCTGGCGACGGCGGGATGGCCCCCACCCTGTGCTGCACAGGCCTCCAGACTCAAAGCCCACTTCGCCACGCCACGCCACATGTAGTGGCCCTACGAAAATGTGTGTCTACCGACCAGCACCCCGATTGGACCTGCCATCCATGTTTTCTACCTCCTGAACACGGGCTCGTTGAGGGCATGGCTGCGCAGATACGTGACGGTGCAGCCCGTGTCCAGGATGTAGAAGACGTTGACGGCAGGTCCGCTCGGGGTGCTGGTCGGTAGGTACAGAATGAAAGGCGTATGCTCCTGCCAGCTATGGCTTCCTCAAAACGCAGGCTTTGCGGCCCTCAGAGCCCATAAAACGACTTGGCGCATGCCAGTATGCTACTGTAGGTGCACTCACCAGTGCAGGGTGCGTGCAAGGAACAGGCCCGTTGCACGCCCCGCCGCTCAAGTAGTCATCTTGCAATACCTGCGCTAACACCCTCGCCCCTTCCTTGGCTTCCCTTCCCTCCCTTCCCTTCCCCTCCCCGTCCCCTCCTCTGCCCCCTTCGTCCAGGCTGACCAAGGGACGCCGCAAACACTGGACACGTGCCCCGTACGAGCAGCTCCTGGCCACCCGACAAGTGGCATACGCGCCGTACGTGGCGGCGGGCGCCATCACGGAGGAGGCGGCGCGTGCCTCCCGCCGGTTCAGCGCCACCAAGGGCGACCTGGTGCATGCAGGGGATGCCCTCAGAAAGGCGGCCGAGGCGGCCGCAGCGGGGCTGGGCCCTGGGCAGCAGGACGCAGCGGGCGTGGCTGGGGCGGCAGGGCACGCCGATGCAGGGCCGGCAGCGGCAGCAGCACCGGGCGCGAGGGGTGGTGGACGGGGAGGCGGGGGAGCGGCAGCTGCGCCGCAGGCGGTACAGCACGGGCTGCCGCATGCGCCGCAGCAGGCGGGGCCGGGGGAACAGGAAGCGAGGGTTGTGCAAGGGGCGAGGGCGGCAACAGGGGAGGGGCCGGACGAGGGAAGGAAGGCGAGCGGTGGGCCGCGGGTGGCGATCGACGTTGGTATGGCTCGGAGGCTGTGGCTGGATACGGGCCCTACCATTGCCCGCGTGACGGGGACGGCGGTGGCGGCTGCGGCGGCAGCGGCGGCGGTGGAGGGAGGGGGGACGGGTACGGGGTTAGGGGCAGGGGCGGCGGGCGCAGGGATGGGTGCAGGGATAGGGGCAGCGGGCGCAGGGATGGGTGCAGGGCTAGGGGCGGCGGGCGCAGGGATGGGTGCAGGGCTAGGGGCGGCTGTAGGGCCTGCCGTGGAGCCCGGGCGTGCGTCTGGGGTGCAGTCGAACCTTGCCATGGGGGGCGCCGCGTGGGCTAATGCTGGGCCGTTGGCGCCTGCAGGCAACGCGGTGTTGGGGTTTGGGGCTCTACCCGGCGCAGGAGCAGGGGCTGTGGCGGCCGCAGGGGCAGCGACAGGAGCGGGAGCAGGACCTGGGGCAGGGACAGGGGGAGGGGCTCAACCGCCGTTTGGTACAGGAGCAGGAGGATAGCTACCGACAGGGATGGGGGCAGGGGCACATGACTTGGCTTGGCCGCATTGGCCAGGGGCCAGCCCGCCTCCGTGGTCCAGCACCAACCCTGTGGCGCAACCTCCGTCGAATGGCAACCCCATGCCGTGGGACGCTCAAGGTTGGCAGCCCGGCGAGCCGCAGCATCCACATCAGCTGCAGCACCAACCGGTTCAACATGATGCCACTCCCCCGGCTCCTGCTCCTGTGGGAGGAGCCTTGCCTGGACTGCTTCCCCCTCTCCGCCTGCCCGCCCCTTCCGGAGGGACACACGTGCCATACGCAGAGCAGCCAGGGCATCCCCCTGCTCCGGCCGCCACTGCCCTCACGGCCGCGACGGGGGTGGCGGGCCCTGCAGGCGCTCCGGTATCCTGGACGCTTGCAGCACATGGCGGCGCTCCAAGTACGGCAGGTGCGCCAGGTATGCCCGTCACGGCAGGCCCCCCTGGCGCTCCTGGCCAGCTCAGGGGACCAGAGCAGGGAGCTTTCCCACACCCTCCTGGGGGCCCGGGTCAGGCGGGGCCAGGCTTTGGTCCTGCTGGCGGACTGCCTGCGGCCCAGCAGGGCCTGGGCGGTGCTGTAACGCACGCGGCCGCGGGGCAGACAGGGGATACCTGCGCTCCCAACATATGGCCAGGAGCCGGCGAGGGTGCCGCACTGGACGGAGCTGGCCCGGGGCATGGTAGCGGCTTGATGACGCACCGCATGCCGCAGCAACAGCAGCAGCCATTGCTGCTACCAGGGCCGCCAGGGGCCGCTGTTGTTGAGGCAGCACCACCAGCAGCAGCAGCAGCAGCAGCCGCGCTGATGCCAGGCCCGAGCTCGAGCCCCGCGGCGGCGGCCGCGGTGGCGGCCGCCGCCGCGAGCGCCCTGGCCAGCGACCTCAGCCAACTTGCGTCGGCCCGTGTGGCGGCGGCGCAGGCCCGCGCGGCGGCGGTGGCGGCGGCGACGCAGGCGGCAGTGGCAGCCGCCGCGAAAGGCGGCGCCCCCGCAGGCCCCGACCGGCTCCGTGCGCCAGGGCCTGTGCCGCAGGGTTCCCCCGTTGGCCCAGGCCCCAACGCGCTTAGCCCCGGGAGGAACCACCTAAGCTGCCTTGGGCCGCCGGGGTTAGGGTTGCCAAGCCCTGGAGCCCAGGTACCTTCACCAGGGCAGCCCCGGCCCCGGGGCAGTCCTGCCCTCGGTCCCGGCCCACAGCCCCACGGACCCATGGGTCTGTCGCCCTTGTCCATGCGTGCCGCGCCCGTAGTTGCTGCGGCTCCGACGCGGCATGCGCTGGCGGCGGCGGCGCGCAACCGGGCCCTGGGCTTGACGCCGTCCGCCGCCGCGGCGCCTGCTCAGGGCCTGTCGGCGGTGGCCGTTTTGCAGCCGCCCGCCTTGTTCACCCGCGCCTTGACGCCCGCCACTGCCTCCGATGACCTGAAGAGCGCGATGAGGTACCTTCAGAATGTGGTGTTTGGGCCCGCGGCGCGGCTTACGCCTGAGGACAAGTGCCAGCTGGCGCGGCAGTTGGTAGCGGTTGGGGCGTGGGCGCAGTCACGAACTCCGGCGTGGGCGGCGCGAGTGGCGCCCGAGGGGGCACGGGGGTCACCGGTCAGGCGTGTGCCGAGGGTGGCACGGCGGGCGGCTGGGCAGGATGGGTCGGGGGTGGAGGGGGAAGGGGCTGGTGTGCGGCAGGATGGCGGTTTGGGCGTGCAAGTGGATGCGGGTTTGCTGGTGGGAGCACTGGCGGGGCCTGCGGTTCCGGGCTGTGGTGTGCTTGACGCAGGGCTGGAGGGTGGATGGGGGCAGGGTGCAGGGAGGGCAGGAGCTGGGGTTGGGGTTGGGAGAGCGCAAGGGGGGTCTGACGGGGAGGCGGGTGCGGAGGGGCAGGGGCAGGGAGAGCGGCCAGCGGCCAAGAGGAGGAGGCGTTATGAAGACCCGGAGCGCAAGTGGCGGGTGCGGTGGCGGGAGGACCAACAGTACAGCGATGACGAATAGACAACGGTGCATAGCATGCGGAGTGGCGCAAAGGGAGCAGCAGCAACAGCAGGAGATGCAGAATTACATAGGAGGGCCAGGGTGTAAGCATGCAGGTCCATGTACACCTGAGACCTTAGGGGCAGAACATCCCCTCCCCTTAGGGTACCGTGCAGCCATGCACGGACACCCCGACGCACCGAACTAGGTCACTGGAAGGGCCACAGGGCAATACACCTCCTCACTGGACGGAATGGGCACCGCATGCAAGAAGGGCCACAGCAGGGCGGTTGTCACCGGTTGGTGTGACCATGCGGTTTGTGGCTGCGGGCTGCTGTGGCCTGGGTGCGAGCGGGCATGTCCATGCTGAGAATTTGGGATCTACGTGCCGGCCATATGAGGCAAGCGTGCCTGCAAGTACACCAGCGCATGGAGGAGGGCAGAGACGACGAAACTGTGAGCACGTGCATGGGCGATTGTTGTGGGCTGTAGCGTGATGGCGAGGAACTAGCAGCTCTGTGGATACTTTGTTGGTACCTCTGCAACGGCATTTAGCCATGCAGAACTGGATAGCCTTTGGCCATGGCCTCGGCACTTCGGGTAACTCTCAGGGGTCAGCAGCGCGCGCCCTTCGCGCAACGAATACGTCCCTGCGTGCGTGGTTGTGTGGACTCGCAACGGCATTCCCGCCATTCCCGCCGTAGTCCGGCCATGACAAAACCACCACACTCATTTCTTGATCATCTTAGCTGCAACCATGTATTACGCTCATTTCTTCCAAACTTGCAGTTGCCAGCATAAACCGATATAGGCCAAGCTTTTCGTTTTGACGGTTCCTAACCCGACAGTATCATAGCAGCTGCCCAGCGTCTTTCATGCTAATCGCGAAAGGAAAACACAACTGGCTTACTTGATGCTGCCTGCTTGATGGCGCCCGAGCCAGCTTCGCCGCTGCGCTTCCGGCTGTTGCCTTGCCTTCAGTGCCCCACTGCCCCGGGCGGTTATCCATGTGGGCCCCCACAAAACCGCCACAAGCTATATACAGGCAAGCAGGATCACACACAGAGAAGACATGCTGACTGCTGCTTCGCTGCTACAGGACGGACTTATCCTTGAGACAGGGGGAGACAATAGTCAAGGGAACAGGCGCAGCTGATTATGCGGTCACATCCACGCGCATCCCATGCACCCATTGTACGACATATTGCGTGAGCATCTGCATCTGATGCTCTCCCCTGCTGTGGCCAGGTGTCCGTGTGCCGGCACGTGTCCCATCTGGAGCAGCACGGCTGGGTCCTGCCGCTGTGTGCGCAATGCGGGCAGCAGCAATGCAGCCCCAAGGTGGGAGCGTGTCCAGGGCTAGCCGATGCCTACATGCAACTAACCTGGCATGTGCACCGAACCTTGCCCCAGGGTCCCCGGGTCCCGGCGTGCACCAGCACAGGCCGGAGGGAAGGGGAGGGCATGGAGAGGGCTTGGGGGAAGGCCATCAGTTGCAGGGTCGCTGTCAGAGTGCCTCCAGTGGCAGTGCCATCAGCGTGACACGGCTCCTGTGGCGTCCGGGGCTTGCGCTGGAAATAGAAGAACAAGAGCTTAGGCCGGCCCCCAGCTACTCCTCTTGGCAACTTGGGACCGACTATGCAATCCATGGTCAGAAAGCGGGCTCCACTCGCCGCTCACTGCACGAAGATGTTAACATGGGAGTCATATATGCTCCTCTCCAGTCACTAAGCCACGTCCGCCTCTGTCGTGCCCCCGGCCCCGTACCCTGCAGGCCTTCGCGAACTTGGCAGTGCAGTTTGCGAACGACACGGCGCGCTGGGATTGTGCGGTGGACGCCATCAGCTGCTTCCGGGGAGCGTTGCAGCAGGCACGCACGTCGGGTCGGCACGTGTTCATGTCGGCGGAGGACCTGAGGCAGCTCGAGGGAGAAAGGTGGGTTCGGGAAGAACCGAGTGCTGCAAGGATACGGCTGTTGCACCTACCGCGTGCGGTGCCTCTGGGTAGTGTGTAGGAACGCCTGGAGTCCATGAGGTGGAGTTGTGCCGACTGTGTTCCAGCTGGAGGGGGGCGGGCATGTGCAGCGGCTGCTGCCGGGGGGCTTGCGGGGGGCGGGCGCGGAGGCATGGGGCGGAGGGGCCACCGTGCTGTGTGGCCCAGGGGCAGGCACGCCAGTATTTGTGCAGTGCGTCGCTGACTGGTGTGCTGCGTGTGCAGGTGGGTGGAAACAGGTGCTAGATGCGCGCCGTACCGTGTGCTGCATGGGTGTGGGTGTGGGTGTGGGTGTGGGTGTCATACCGGTTACACTGCTACGCCGCTCCGCAGAGCCGGCTCACAGCAGGGAGGCCCTGTAAGGGTCCTCAAGGCAAGCGAGCGGCCCCCAAAATAAGGGCACGCCCCCTAGGCACACCCTCCTCGCAAGGGCGAAGAGCCACCCGAAAGACGGCACAGGCGAGGCCACACGCACACCCAGCACGCCGCACCCAGGGCCCAAGCCTCGATGGAGCAAGAACAAAGCAAGGGACAGCCGCGTGGGGGAACTCTAGGCCCAAGCAAGCCGCCCGACCCCCTGCCGGGGTCAAAAGCACATAAGCGGCGCCACGCGAACAGCAAGCCCGACAGCCCCCCCAGGCAAAGAGCCCCCAACCAGTGCCCCTAACCCGCGAGCCCCTACTCCCCAGACCCAGACCCCAGAAACACGCCGCAACTGGCTGCAGAGCAGCGGCCCCAACCCCGCACACCCAAACCGGCACCCTGCGCCCCCCACCAGAGAGCCCAAAGCCCGAGAAGAGCACAAAAACGCACGCCCAGCAGCCACACCCCTCCGACTCGCAGCACTCCACCCAGCAAGCAGAGAGACGGCCCGAACACGCCGGCACAAGCCTAGGTGGCCCTCGGGGACGCTCCCCTGGGTTGCCCTAGGCAGCCTCTCACGCCCGCAAACCAACAGCTCCTGCAACGCACGCGCGGCCCACACTCCAAACGAGCCCCCACCCCTTAGGGTGAGACAAGAGCGCAAAACACCCTGCGCCACGCACTGTCACGACAGCGCCGGGGAAGCGCACGCACGGACCGCGAAGCCAACGGCCACACGTCCACGCGACCGCCAAGGCTACCGCCTGGCTACACACACGCTGGTCTAGCCAGCCAGTACCTGGGAAAGCGGGTGTGGGTGTGGGTGTCGGCGGGGGTGTGGGAGTGGGTCGTACGGTTTTTGCACTGATACGCCGCTCCGCAGAGCCGGCTCACAGCACGGAGGCCCTGAAAGGGACCTCAAGGCAAGCGAGCGGCCCCCAAAATAGTGGGTGTGGGTTTGGGTGTGGGTGTGGGTATATGGCCTAAGAGGCACGCGGGTGGGTGTTCGTGTCGCGACAGCTGGCAAGAACGCATAGAGCGCGCACTGGAACCCGCCGCGTTGCCTGTGGGTAAAGCGGGACGGGAAGCCTTGGACGCCTTAGCACGCGGTACCGGTGCAACATTATCCAACGCACAGCACTGCGTCCGTGGACTGATTTGCACAGTCCGGTACGGCGGGTCAATTCTCAACTGCCCTAACGGTGTGCACCATATGCGGTGCATTGCCGGCAAGCGGCGCCTCGCCTACATGCGTGCCGTCCGAAACACACGTCACCAGATTGCTCTTATTAGCGACACAATAGCTTGCAGCCTGAGCGCCGATGGCTAATAATCATCAGTTTCGAGGACAAATGCCAGCTACGGTGCTGCCGTGCCGCCCTAGGCCTGCAGTAATGCGTCCTTGAGTGCCCCTGCAGCCTGCGCCGCATCCATGCATCACCCGGTACCCCCTCGCCCCCGCGCAGGCTGCAGCTGTTTGCCGAGTCGCTGCACGGCTTCAACGTCTCAGTCGCCATCTACGTGCGCAGGGCGCTGCCCATGCTGCTCAGCAGGTACCACGAGGTACAGGCCGGTGGGTAGGTGGATGGAGGGGCGGAAGTGTGGGTGGGCGGGTAGGTGGGCGCATGGATTGGCAAATTAGCGGGTGGGTGGGTGGGTGGGTGGGTAGGTGGAACGAGCAGGTGGATCGGAGGGGAGGGATGTTGCAGCCGCGCCGTGCTGTAGCCGCAGCCGTAGCGTTTTACTGGTTCATATGGCACCAGCCAGGCAGGCCAAAAACTACGGGGGCTGAAACAAAGGGGCCATCCGCTACCGTCCAGCGGTGCGCGTCGCCAACCCTCCTATGATAGGCGACCCCCGGCCTGCCCTAGCCCTTCAGTGCCAGCCCGCTTTCCTATGCCGCCTCATCCGAACTGACTGACGGTGTTCCCTCTTGTCCAATGGCCCTACTGGATACAATCTCACATGACACCGCCCATGCAAGCACCTGGCACACGCGTGTGCGGTACCGGTGCGTGTGCGGTACCGGTGCGTGTGCGGTACCGGTGCGTGTGCGGTACCGGTGCGTGTGCGGTACCGGTGCGTGTGCGGTACCGGTGCGTGTGCGGTACCGGTGCGTGTGCGGTACCGGTGCGTGTGCGGTACCGGTGCAAGAGAATGTATCCCTCACCCCAGGCGCAACTGCTCCCCCGCCCCCGCCCACAGGCTTCTCCAACAGGCAGCCCGAGTCCCTTGCCCACTACTTCCTGCGCATAGCCCAGCATCAGGCGGTGAGGCGGGAGGAGTTCTTCCACACGGGCTACAGGGGGCTCATCTCGCGCTGGGCGGCCGCGTTCGGGTGGGTGCAGGGGCGCCGCTGCCGCCAGCGAGGTGCCAGCCCTGCCCTTCACGCCCCTGGCTGCGTGTTTCCACTGGCGAGCTTGTGACAGCCATGGCACACGGCACGCAACCCCCCTGGGGCACTGCACGGCACCTGGTGCCGCAGCCCTGCACCACACGCCCCTGGCTGTGGCCCTGGGTGGCGTGCGCTCCGCCCCAAACCTGGTGCGCAGCCGCAGCCCACACATGCCGTTGAGTTACCTTGCGCTCTGCAGCTGCTTTCGCAAGCTCGCAACCAACGCCCGCACTCCTCTTGCCATTTCGCTTGGCAGCATCGACAGTTGCATGCAGGCCTCATCAGACTCATTCTGGCTGTGCAGTAGAACCCAAACTAACCACGCGGTCATGACTGGCGGACCGGCCTCCCCTATCCCGTTACTCAGGCCGCCCACCACATTACGCCACCACAGGCCCATCTCCACCACCACCACACCCAGTCCCCTGACCACACTCCACACCCAAAGACTGTACCCTGTCCCTGTACCTCCAAAGCGGCATGCAGCGAGCACTGCTAGGCAGCCACAACACACACTGTTGCCCAAGACCAAGTTCCGCCCAAGTTCTGTCCAAGACTCATTCGGCTTCTGTTATTAGCTTGGCTACATACACATTGTTGTAATTGGTGTCCAGGCCTCGATGCACTGCGGTCTCATGTCTTTTCGCACCTCTGTTACCACACCCACACGTACCGCCACGCCGATGTCCCCCCAACGCCCACATGTAGCGAGCGCGCTCTCCACCTTGTGTCGTACGAAGGCGTTAAAGCCGCCGGCCTGGACCCCTTCCTGGTCCTCATTGAGCGCGTGCTGGCCCTCCCGCCTGTGACCAACGGCAGCACACCAACCGTCAACTCCCAACCGCCCAGCCGAGTGGTGGCTGCCACTGCCTTTCTCAAGCACTTCGTGCTCATGCGGTCGGACGAGCAGCTGGTGGTGGATTTCCGCTGCGTGCGACCGTGGGCGGAGTCGCTGCTGCTGCCGGTGCTGCCCACAGTCTGCAGGCCCTTCGCGGGCTGGGCGGCGGCGCTAAACGTGCGAGAGAAGGTCGCGGCGACGAGTACGGCACCGGGGGCCCACAGGTACGGGTGTACGGCAGCTCCGTTGTATGGCAGGGTGTACGGCAGGCATTTGCTCGCTCTTTGTCTTGGTCAAGCACGTGTCTTACTGCCCATGCTTCTCCGCTGGCGTGGATGCCCCGATGCCCCGTGTCGTATGGTACTCCCAGGCACTGCTTCGAGCACGAGCCGGAGGTGAGCCTCTTGCCCGAAGCGTGCGAGGTGGACCACCCAGAGCTGTTCAGCAGGTGCGTGGGCATGGAGCAGCTGCCAAGCGTGACCTGCACTGCTGCACATCGCGCTGCTTGGCGTCGTTAGCTGAAAAGCGCGCTTCTGCTGCGATGGCAACATGCTGCTTGCATGCTGTCTGCTTTGTGGTCGCAGGCATGCTTGTAGTGTCAGCGGATGCACATCTGCACAGGGGCGTCTGCGCTGCGTAAGGCAAGGCTCGAGCTTCAAGGCCACAAGGCACCGCGACGGCCCCTGAATATTCAGGACTCACATCATCAGCACTGCCATGTCCACTTGCTTTTACTTCGTTGCAGGTGGGGCGAGCTGCTGCCGCGCATCAAGGAGGCAGCGGCGCAGGCTGTGGCGGCGTGCCCTCCGAGGAAGGTGGACAAGCCGCTCTGAGTCGTCAAGAAACAGGATGATGAAGAGTAGCGGCGTTTGTTGGCGGTTTGCGGCAGGGTGGTCAGTGGGATGGTGTACGTATCGGGTACCTCTTGTGAGGGCCTGGGCGGAGCAACCCGTGCAGTGGCGTGTGTTGATGGGAGGTGGCAGTGGATCGGTGTAGACGTGGGTTACCTCTGGGGTAAAGCAAGGTCACCCCTGAGCTACTGCATGTGTACTGCAATGGTATTGAAACTAGGTTGTTGGGGGTTGGCGGGCAGGCGGTGAGGCCCGACTAGGAGTGTTTCTGGGGTACTGGTGGAAGGGAATGCTGGCGAGAGAGATTGGTGGTCGAGGGAAAAGATGGCAGCCCCCTGGTGGACAGGCCGCCGTGCAGTACTTGCGGTCGGTATGCCGTATGCGAGGTGCGCCAGCGCAGGACCTAGGATGCTAGGAGTCGTGGGGCTGCAGACACCTCCAGGGTGCGAGGGGTGCACAGGAAAGCTCAAATCGTATACGACCGAGGGCTGCATGGAGACCGGGTGCTGCTCACCTGCTCTGGTGCTGTGACGCGGATTGGCAGTTGGCATCAGCGTTAGTAAAGTAGTATGTATTGGTTTTACAGTTTTGGTCCCCTTCGAGAGCCCAGCCCCATCCCGCTCGAACACAGAGCTGGTCCCGGCCATTAGGGACACGGGGTTTCCCACCCCTCTCGCTGTACGGAAAGGAGTGACAAGCTCCATAAAGTACAGGCCACGAAGTGCGGGCCTCAAGTTCACCCTACCACCTGGTCCCGCCCCTACATAGCGTCTCCACAAGACGCACCCACAGAGCTGGAGGGCAGCAGCGTTGGTAGCTGGAGGGCAGCAGCGTTGGTACGGTATCTGCACCGCTATTGCGCCTACCAGAGCCGACATGGCCGCATTGCGACTCCCTTGACCCGCATGTGCCTGTGTAGTAACGGACTGCAATAGCTGGGAGCCTTACACGAGAGGTCAGGACCAGTCACGCAGGACTGCCGTGGACCTGGCTGGTTCAGGCTGGTCGTAATCAAAGTGTTAGCACCGAATGTTGGTTGTTGGTTGCTGCTTGAGAGCTGTTGACAGCAACAAAGCACGGCAGCAAGTTGCGGGACGTACCGTAGTGGTACGTGGCAGGGGTGCACGTGCCGCAAGCCCGCAACCGAGGTGCCTTGGCGTGCAGGTGTCAGTTACTCAGCACAGGCACTAGTGAATGGGCAGCAGCTGAACGTTACGAATTCCCCGTGTTGCGCAATCACTGCCCCGCCTTCCAGTTGTCCACGCCCATGCACGGGCGCCTGTTTTCAAAGGGGGCTCCCCTGCTCGCCAAGCGAGCTCGGTACGTCGCCTTCGAGTGAAACTGTAAGCGGTGCATGATGCAAGGTATCGCGGTCGGCAGGCATAGGAGCCGGTCACAAATTGGCCGACTGGTTACCCAGTCACATAACTTCCTGGTACGCAAAAGCGCCCTGCGCAGCAGCGCGATAACCAGGTTGTGCGCACAAACGAGCCAGGCTTAGCCCAACGCATATGTGTGTTATTTGGCCTAGTATTACTAAGGAAAACGTTATGCACTCACACGGCTCGCTGCGAAGGGTTTCATCTGTGCACCCGGCTGAACGCAGACTGCTGGGCATGTGCTTGCGCTCCGTTATGTCAAACACCTACTGAAACACGGAATGGATATGGCTCTTCGTCAGCTGCGGTGTCTGCCGGCAGTCCGCTTTCTGGCTCTAGTGGCTATTTTTAATGTTTGCATGGGCGCCACGAAACGCGTCTCAACCGGCAAAGAGCTTGTGGAGGCGTTCGCGGACAGCAATGTGGACGTTGCTCTCATTGTGGTGCGAGCGCTGTACCCGTCAGACGCAGACTTCAGCGGCTTCGACCTCCCCGTCCGTGTGTCGCGCGACATCTTGCTGCTAGGCAGCTCCCCAGCCCCTGAGGATTGGCCGCTGCTCGACCTGGGCGGTATCACCTCCCCAAAGGTGGGGCCTAGGCATATGTGTTGGTGTCGGGTCTGCCGGCAGGCTGCAACCGGGTGGGGTCTGGAGTGTCTGGACACGTGCGTTAGGCCCCTGAGCGCCGGAACGATGCACCCACCCCCTCCGCCGCCCCCAGGTCCTCCTGTCGCCCAACATCACGATGGTCGCCCGCCACCTGGTGGTATCCCGCACCCGGGCCGTGAGCGTGGACATGGCCCCAGGCGTGGACATGCTCGTCCCGCTGCAGCCTGGCACCACAGCCTTCGTGGCCATCGAGGACGGCGCCGTAATACACAAGACCTGCAACCCGCCCGGCGTCATGGCCCAGTCCCTGGCCTCCCCCAGCAACCCACGGCCGCGTCTGGTGCCAGGGACGCAGACCCTGGTGGACCGCATTCCGCAGTCGCCCACGTGTATTAACACCACGGACGAGACGGTGCCCGCCATGCGGCGGTGCTGGCTGGCACGTGGCACGTACGACGACCTGGCCGTGTTCTCTGCCGCACCGGACGAGAAGACGTTGCGGCCGGTGCCGGACAACATGGTGCGTGCGGGGCGGCGGTGGCGGTGGATGGGGGTTAATGGCAGACGTTCCAAACGGAAACAGTAGGGCTGCGGGCAGCGTGGTTGGAGGGTGGATGGGGGAGGTCACGGGAGGGAGGAGGAGGTTGAGCGGGGGGATGACTGGCTGAAGGGCAAGGGAGGACAAGCGAGAGGGATGGGGTCTGGGGGAGGGATGACTGGAATTTTAAGGGCGGTGGGTGGGGGCAGGGAGGGAGGACGATTGAGGTGTGCTAGGCGGGGGTAAGAAGGGACTGGTGGTCGGGAGGACGTCACCTAGCAGAGCCCCGTCCCATGCCCAAGTTCATGGCACAGCATTGTGCACGTGGGGCTGCGCGACTTCGCAATGGCGACGTGTTCTGACTTGCCGAGCATGCGTGTTGCTGTGTTGCCCCTCAACTTCCCATATCACGCAGATCTCCATCCTGCGGAACGTCACCTTCCTGTGCCCCCACGTGCAAAGCATTGATTGCATCTTAGCGCTGGGCCCCGTGGGCTGCTGGTTCAGTGTGTTCGGGCGCGATGGAACCGCACTCCAGTCACCGCCCCCAGTGGGCGTCAGCGACGGAAACGGGGGGCCCCGCGGGAGCCAGCAGCCACTACAGCTGACAGGTGCGGCAGAGGCATGTGGTGTTGTGGCTTTGGGGCGTTGAGGGACGGTTTATGCAGGCCGGCCCAGCCACCTGGTGTGCTAACAGCATGTGTTCTAGGTTCTTTCCCGTGGGCGCTAGTGGTGGTGGTGGGTGTTCGTAGTGGTGAGGGCTCAGTGCATTGCACTGATGTGACGTAGGCCGCCTGCTGGCGAGTGTAAGACCCAGCCGCACGCATGCGCACTGTGTCAATGGGGCGAAAGTGTCAGCCACCCACGCCGCTTCCAGGCCCCCTTTGACGTGTCGTGTTCCTTCCTGCTCTGCCCCACATCCCCGTGCCTCAAACCGTGGCGTAGGTTCACCCAGTTCCGGCAAGAGCACGTCCATCCTTGGCCCCGTTCTTGGAGGTAGGTACCGGCCTGGGAGTGTAAGCAGCTGCCGCCCGTGCACGCGCAAAGGCGGGATTTGGTCTGGCCATGTGTGTGCGCTTGCGGCACAGCAGATTTACTGGCCTGAACGGGGAGGTGAGAGCAAGCAGGTGTGAATGTGTGACCCTCATCCTTACCCTCACCCCACAGGTGTGCTAGGTGGAGTGGCTGCGCTGGCGCTCGTGGCGGCGCTGTTTGTGCTGCTGTACCGGCAACGGCGCGGCAGCAGGTGGGTTGTGCACGCAGGTACCCGTGCCTGCTGTGGTACGGACCTTCCAATCCACTGCACACACTTGGCGTCTGCCCGCAGGCTGTATGGGAAATGCCAATGCACGCCTGGCTGCCTGCCGCTGTTCCTTTTCGGCCAATTCTTGGTGAACGCACACCTGCCGCTGTGCCCTCGCGGCCAACGCACACCTGTGAAGCCGCCTGGCAGCATCCCGCATCTGAATACTCATATTGCAAGCACAAGAACATGTAGCACATGCGACCCAACGGCTGAAGCCTACAGGATTCCCGAGTCGGCGGGCTCTGCGCATGTCCGTATGCTTGGCGGCCGCCCGCATGTGCACCGCACGTGCATGGCCCCGTGACTCACGTCGTGCCACCCACGACCTCGGCTCGCATCATGCCGTATTGTGCCTCCGCCTTGCCATGCCCATGCAGCGACTCGGACGGCAAGGCGTTCAGCAAGGCGGCTGCTGAGGATGCAGACGGAGGAGCTGCGCCGCATGCGGCCGGCGCGCATCCGCCCTTGGGCCCTCAGCAGGGTCTGGAGTCCCAACAGCGCACCCCCGATTGCGCCGCGGAGCCCGCCCACCTGCCCGCGCCCCCACCTCCTGGACCTGGCGCCGAGGGCGCGGACGTCAACACCCCGGAACCGGACGGTGCGTTGCCAGGAAGCGTTCGATCTCCAGGAAGGGAGTTGGGGCCTGCTGTCCAAACGGGCGGTTTTCGCGTCTTGCGCCGTACGCAGCATGGACATGCACACGGACACATGGACATGCACACGCCCACCCGGCTTTGCCACATGCTTTGAGCCTTGCTGTCAGAGCTGTTCATTGGGCCCTCTGAGCCCAATGTTGACCTCAGTGCGTCCCTGGCTATGGTGTGTATGGTGCCGTGCCGCGCCAGGTGACATGTATCATACGCTCTTCTGGTCCTATCCGCGATATGTCATTCCGGCGCTCCACCGCAGATTTGCCCGAGGCGGCCCAACCTGTGGTGGTTACCCCGCTGACCCCCTGGCGCCCCGACGTGGCGCTGGGCGTGGACCCCGGCAACGAGGTCACGCTGCTGCCTGTGACACGTGGCAAGGGCACGTACGGCAGGGTGGTGGAGGGGCGGTACAGGGGGCAGCACGTGGCGGTCAAGGTGGTTGCGCACGCGTGGGGCAGTGGAGGCGGAGCGGAGGAGCGGCCGGCGTCGCTCAAGTCCTTTGCGCACGGTGCGTGCGGTTGGTGCCTTGTGCGGCAGGTGGAAAGCGGGTGCTTAATGGTGGATGGTACCGAGTCCACCTGCCGGCTGGTAGTTGCTGGGGTAGCGCGGTTGGCTCGTTGATTTAAATTGCCCTTGTCTTAGGCATGCTCTGCATGCCAGTTCACATCTGCTTTCCCAGGCCGCAAGCGCCCACCGGCTCTCGTGCTGCCCTTCACACATGCAGAGGTGGAGGTGCTGGGGCGGTGCCAGCACCCCAACGTGGTGCGGCTGCTGGCTGCGTGCCTCACCCCGCCCCGCCTGTGCCTGGTGATGGAGCTGATGGAGACGTCCCTTGACAAGCTGCTGCACGGGGGCCAGGGCGCCCAGCTGCCCCTGCACACGGTAGGCGGTTGGGCGCTGTGCGACCTGCTGACACGTGCTGAGCCGGGCACATCGAGCGCGTCCCAGGGTCCCAGCACACGGGGGAGATCCCTTTACCCCGCAGCGGCTGGCACTTGCGGGGGCCTGTGCCCCACAAAGCTGTAATGTGCACTCGGCACTCATAGTATGCTCGAGCAGTAGCGGCTGGCAGGCACCGGTTCCCGCGCACAACCCTTGGTGCCCCGCTCTTTCGCGGCACCTGATCTGTGCCCTCACCCAACTACCGCGTTTTCTCGTGTAGGTGCTGGACATTGCGTGCGACATCGCCAGCGGCCTGGCCTACCTGCACCCCACCATCGTGCACAGGGACCTCAAGGTGGGCTAAGCTGCATGCATGGGGCGTGCACGCTGGTAACGGAACCGGTTGATGGCGTGGCGAAGCACTCCCGCACTATGCGGGACCAGGACCTCAAAGCGTGGGCAGAGGCCTGCAAGCCACGCATACAAGGGGCTGTGGTGGCTGTCCTTCGAGCAGGCATGCCAGCCATGGGAGTGTGCCACGGTCCGGAGCCCCGTTAGGGCACCACTGGGATGTGCGCGGTATCGATAGGGTGAAGCGAGTGCATGCATCGCCACCCGACACGGACCACACAGCACGTGGCACAGCTGGCTGGCTGCTGCAGTCTGCCTCGGTGGTACCTGGGTCCGCAGCATGGGCCCGTCCCCGCTCAGCCTAATGCACGTCCCGGCTTACCTGCCCCGCCCTCTGGAGTGAACCTATCACCATGTGCGCCTGCCTTCCTCCTGCCCATGCTCCCATCCGCCCGCAGCCGGGAAACGTGCTCATCAACGGAGCAGGGAGCAGCAGGCCAGTGGCCAAGATCGCGGTGAGTTCTGTAGCACAATCATTTCAGTCATAATGCTTTCAAAAGCTCATTTGAGGTGCTTCCGCCGTGTGTTGTCCACGCGGGCCAACAGGCTCAGACCGGTATGGGTAAGGCCACCTTGTGCGGTACAGGGAGGCGGCAGGGTCGTGCATCCCTTGCCCACGGGGCTAGAAAGCTTTGAGGGGCCAGTGAGCCTTGCGGGGGGCTGGGCTTGATAGGGTACGCAGGAGGGCTTGCGTGTTGATGTTCCGTCACCTTGGTGGCCCTCGTCCAGTGACGTGGATGCAGTGGCTGATGCGGTCTTGATCTATGTTCTCCTTGCGCAGGACTTCGGGCTGGCCCGCCTGCGCTCCACCGTCGCACCCACCACCAACCCCGAGGCAGGAACGGTGAGCCGCTGTCGCGCTGTGTCGGGGTGATGTCGTGCGCGACCCCCCTGTGGCTGACGTGTTGTGATGAACCGATACAGAGACGGCAGTCGGACAGATTGTGCATGGCGCAAGAAGGGGAGCATAGCTGCATGGGCGGTGTCTACGACGTAGGTGGGTCGTGGATGCTGTTGGCAATACATCCTGCGCACCAACTGCCCGCCCTTCCCTTGATCCTTCTCTCTCCTTCCATGCTCCCAGCCGCCCTACACCGCCCCTGAGTGCTTCGACACCGCCAACAGCAAGATCACCCACATGGCGGTGAGCGGGCGGGGCGGGGGCAGGAGCAGCACCGGAAACACTCATGTTGTGCTCGGCCCTGACTTCTGTGTGAGGCGGCCTCCTTGCCATCGTGGGGTTGCGTGCGCACGGCAAAAGCAGCTTCAGCAGAGGAACCCGTGCCTTACGCACCATGTTGCTAGCATCGGAGCAAGGGCCATCCCCTAGACCCCCACCGCTCTTCTCCAGCAGCTGACATGCGCCGCACTGCACTGCACGGGTTTCCAGCAGCTGACATGCGCCGCACTGCACTGCACGGGTTTCCAGCAGCTGACATGCGCCGCACTGCACTGCACGGGTGTGCTGCCGCTCTGCCACTTGAAGTGCTTCCCTCTCACAGTCAAGCGAGTTTTGCCAGGCTAATGACAAAAGCCGCATGGGTCTTGGACGGCACTTGGGTCAGCGTATGTAGTCCGTCTGACCTCCTGCGTCCCTACCTGCCCGCCTGCCCTCTGGTGTGTCTGTTCGCAGGACATGTACTCGTTCGGGTGCCTGCTGTACGAGATGCTGTCGGGAAGGTGGGTGCTGCAACGTGTGTAAGCTACACCTTGCTGCGGGTGTCTCCGTAGCACGCGAAGCTGTATGCGCGGCGAAGCCACCGCCGGGCATCCCCTTTTCGCCTCATACGCCTGTGGCATGAAACCTGTTGTATAGCGCTGTGGCCAGTCCCGAATCCTACTCGCTTACTGTTGCTTCCTCCTCCCTCTTCGCAGTCGCCCGTGGGCCGGAACCCACATGGTCGCCATAGCCCACGCCGTAAGCACGCAGCGCCAGAGGCCTCCCCTGCAAGACGTGCCCGACGAGCGCTGCCCGCCCGCCCTGCGGCGGTTGGTGGTTGCCTGCTGGGAGGCAGACCCCCGTCGGCGGCCGGCGGCGGAGGAGGCAGCCAAGGAGCTGGCGCTGATGAGGCAGCAGGTGGGGTTATGATGTTGTATGAGTGTGTGTGGCGCTGCCTTTCAGGGTTCAGCGACACATCCAGGCACTGCCTTCGCCGCCTTGAAATGCCAAGAAGCTAATCTTTGACGGTGAGATCACGTGGTAATGTCCGTGGCCAGCCTCGGAAAAGTAGTCCGTGGTGACCTGCCGCCGTGCGCCAACCACCCTTGCGGCGCCCTCTCGCAGCTCTCCATCGCACCGTCGCCGTCGGCCCCCGCCCCCCTCGACCCCAGCAACTCCACCAGCCTGCTGCCACCGCCGCCGCAGCTGCTGCCAGCCACAGCAGCTCCACCTCCAGCCGGAGCGTCGCCCGCTGTTGCAACAGACCTGGAGTCTCCCCCGTCGGCTCCGCCGCCGCCACCACGCGCGCTCGAGGCAGCGGCGGCTGCCAACGGCTCCAACAGCCCTCCAACCGTCGCCGCCGCCGCCGAGGGGAGCACTATCGGGCTGACCGCCGCCCGCCTGCTGTCCAGTGGCCTGCTGAAGCGCTTCAGGGGCACACAGTCCCCTGAAGACCCACCAACCCAGCAGGCAGAACCCATGACAGTCAGCAGCAATACCCCGGCTCAGACCGGGGGGTCCAGCACCATCACCTCCATGGACCTCGCGCCGCCGGCCTCGTCAGTGGACTCTGCGCCCTCACTGCAGAAGGTTGTGTACATGGGGCCAGGTGCGGTGGACGGAGGGTCCACAGCTGGTGGCGGAGCAGCTCCGGGGGGGAGCACCTACAGCAGCAGGGCACCGTCCATCCTGTCCACCGGGTGGCTGTCGAGGTTCAGGGGGTCGCGCCGTCCGCACGAGTCGGGGTAGCGGGGTGCGGGGTGAGTGGCGCTGGCTGGCCCCCAGCGACAGTAGCGGTGCGGGCGCAGCGATGCAGGTGCGGTTGGGTCAACAGTACCGCAGCATACTGAACAGCAGGTACTGGTGGAACGCGAAGGAGGAGGCATGTCCATCTATTAGAGTGAAGTACGTCTAGCGGGTGTGTTGTAGTGGTGGTGGTGGTGGCAGGGGCGGTGGAGGAGGGAGGACGGGAGCGGATTGATTGCGTGGAGGCGACGGTGTCAGCGCCGAGGTTGGCTTGAGCTGATCGCTGCAGACTGCGTGCATGGGGCTGGCGTGCGGTGCGGGCGGGTGGAGAGCGTGGCGACGTGCGTAACGGCTTAGGCATGGCGCATGAGCATGGTGCACCATGGTGGGGACAGCGCAGGTGGGCAACGGCCGTGTTGATCGGCACCAACCTGACCGCAGGCTCTCGGAAAACTCTCTTAGCAAGCATGTGCTGCCCGTTGTGCGCATGAGATGTGGCGCACGTGATGCCTGGAACAGTGAAGGGCCCGGTCCAACTCGTGCCAGTACGCGCTTGTGCAGCGTGTTTTTAGTCGGTGTGCATCAAGTACGGTAGGTCGCCATCGAGTCTGTGAGCAACGTCATCCCCGTGTGCGCTTCTTCGTAAGGGTCTTGCAGTCGTTGTGACTTCCTCGTTGATCTCGTTGCAAATCCGCAAAGTACGCGCGTGTCCCCTCAATGGCAGGTAGCGGCCGTACATTGTGTCACAAGTGCATTTTGCTGTTGCTTTCTGGTTCTCGGCTCCTGCAGGACGTCGCGCTATGAATCATGCCGTGATTATTAAAACCTGTGTTCGTCTTTTGCGCAGCATGTGGGTCCACTGGATTGCGGGTGCGCATGGGGCGCATGTGTGAACGGACCACAGCTGGTATGAGGGGAGAAGGCAATTGGTGTGCATCTGCAAGCTGCCCCGAGCAACAGCGCTCGCTTGCGCCCTTTCGCACGTGTTCGTAGGTCATGTAGCGATGTACGTGACTTGCGCCTTATTGCGCGGCCAAAAGGTAGGCTTGGTTTGCTGTCCGCACGCGGTGTCTTGTCGTACAACAACAGTGCCAACTGCATCATGCTCCTCGGAGCTCGTGGCACTTTGCAGCGCGCATGTCAAGTCCATTCGCTAATTGCGTTGTGTTTCGACTTGCTGCACCGTGTTTGCTTTTACGTGGTCCTGTGTTCTGTGGCAGGAGAGCTGTGTGAGTGGCGTCCTGTGGTGCAGGATTCGGGGCGCCTTGGCTGCGAGCTGCATGTGGCGTAGGTCGGCGGCACCAGGGGAGCATCCCCCGGGTGAACTGCTGAAGTGAAGGTGAATGTTAGAGAGCCGTCATCAATCCAGCGCGTTATACTGGAACATATGCAAATGCAGCTGTGCAGCTGTGGCCCTTGGCATGGGATGCGGAGTTCCCTGACCCTGTTCGTGGACAAGGCTGCTCTGGTACAGAGCTGTACGCGTCGGGAAGCATTGCCCTTACATCCACCACCTCCTCTTGCAACGGCAGCATGCGCTAATTGGCGCAATGTAACCTGTCCTGAAGTGCACTTGTGGTAGCAGATCGGCAAAAGCCGCCGTATGCCGGTAATACGCCTGGGACATACCGTACCCTTCCCTGATGCACTCTTCCCTGACGACAGCTGCAACCACAGGTTTCCTGCTTTTAGCCCCCACACTGCCACGCAGCCGCCGTACACTCACTCTCAACCCTGTCTAAGGTGCTTATGCGTCATGCAAAACTCAAAGCCATGCCAGATGAGGCTGAACGTACCGCACCAATGCACTTCCGCACACGTGGCAGTGCATGCCCACCTGCGAGTTGTCTCAACCTAAGCCCACAATCACGCAACACCGTCCGACCCCCCACGCCCCCAGCTTCGTTCGTTTGTCTTGGCCTACCCGAAAGCCGGAACCACCAGCACATAGTCCGGCTGGGCCGTGTCTACCTGCTCAGCACGTCAGCCCCATGCACCACCGCCGCGCTAGGAGTGGATGACTGCCTCCGCCCTGCTGGCGCACTGCATCATGGGCGACGCCACGCACAGACAATGAGCGCCTGCGCCTGCATCGTCTCCGTTTCTGCATGAAAGCACTCCCCCTGAAGCCGTGGCAAGCAGCATAAGCCGCTCAAGCTGCTGCTTTCGCGGCGTTCCAGACCGCCGCCGCTGCACCCCTCCAACGACACAGACTGCTTCACACAGCTTGGGGCGTCACAAGCACCACCCGGAACGGTTTGGCTGTCCCGATCCACCCTCTCCGCAGCGATGGGCCCTTCCCTCTGCCGCCCTTGTCAGCACCACAGGCGACCCAGGCGCAGGTTAAGCGGTGCCCTCCCTCCCTCACCGCCCACCCTGCCTGGTGGCCAGCTTGACCAGCCAGTGCACCCACCGGTCGGTCATGCCTGCAGGTGGGGAAGGGGGACACGTGGCAGCACATGGCAGGGGTCGTGGCTCAGGTCAGATTCTTGTGGCAGTCTGGTGGGAGGGCCTACACAAATTATCTTTCGCATTGCGACAGGTGCGCCGGTTGTCAGGAAGCATCTGCCCTGAAGCCTTTCAGGGGTGCAGGATGCACGGGGCCAGCATGGGGCACAGCTGTGGACGTCTCCGCAGCATCCCTTGCCCGTGGCGCCCGCCCGTGGCACGCTCCCCCTCGCCCCCGCCTCCTGCGCCGCTTTGCGGGTAACCCCCATTGCCTGTCGCCGTGCTCACGTGTGATGGCGAAGGCGCCTCCGATGACGGCGCACAGCCGCACGATGAAGTGCAGCAGCGAGGGCGGGCGCTCGTTGATGGTCATGACGATGGGCGACAGGTCGTAGTGCACATCCACGGCGGGCGCGTAGTTGGGCTGCAGCGGCTGCGTGTACTCGGTCACCGAATACTGGTGCGTCTCCGTCACGCCGCCTGCAGGAGGCAGGTGGTTGCATGCGAGGGTTAGCAAGTCAGTGAGGTACTGGTTTGGCAACAGCACTCGGTCACCGAGTACTGGTGCGTCTCGACCGTGACGTCGCCTGCGTGTGGGGCAGCAGGTGCGGTGGGTTTGGACGCCGAGGTCAGGCAGTGTGCGTGTACTCGGCCAGTGACTACTGATTGGTTTCCGTCACGCCGCCAGGGTGTGTACGGCAGCAGGTGGTGTCACAAGGGGATGTAGGTCACGACCGCGTCGGTGTCCGCCAGCATGTATGGTGCAAAATGTACGGCGGGAGACAGGTTCAGGCGAGGGAAATGGAGTCCGCGTGGTGGAAGAGGGCGGAGTCCGCGTGGTGGAAGAGGGCACTCGGTCACAGAGTACTGGTACATCTCCGTGACGGCGACGCGGGCGTCAGATGGCTGTGTGCACATATCGTCTACTTGCCATCCACATGGCAATAACGTTCCGTGTGACTCACCCAGCCTGCCGTAGTACTCTGTGGGCACCACCTTAAGGAAGTACTTGTAGCTGTGCGGGCGGCTGTCCACGATGCGCACGTAGCCGTCCAGCGGGTTGCTCTGGCCGGGGTAGTGCGGCCCGAAGCCCAGGTGCCGGATGATGTGGCTCATGTTGAGCACCTGGGGCGAGGTGGCAGGTTGGCCAGGGGTGTGTGTGATATGTCGTTGTGGCGGACTGAAGCTCCGAGTGCCGATGGTGAGACGCATGGAGGATGTCAAGGACGTAGTTTGGGGGGCAGGACGTTGTGGTACTTCACGTTGCGCCATGGCGTTGCCAGAGAACGGGCGTGGTGCTCTTCAGCTCAAAGCCAGGTGTTGATCGGTGTGCCTTGCTCGGAATACGTGAACCGCGCCCGTAGACGGGGTTTGTAGGATTGTGGTGCGGAGGTTGTGTGAGCAGGCGGGATTCGGTTTACAGCCGTGGTCGAAACGACTGTGCAACGTCTGCTAGTGCCGCGCAATTTGATCCCACAACACAGCGTCATGGGCCCTGACACGCTGGGCACGAGGGATTTAAATTTGGAGCCGAGCTGGTTCGTAAAGAGCAACCAAAGGATGGCGAGACAGGCAACAGGGCCTGGCGGAACAGGCCTCTGCCTCTGATGCCGTCCGCACCTTTGGTATGTGGTGGCCGCCCAGCAGCTGCGGCAGCATCTGGAACACCATGTTCTGGTGCACGGACAGGTGCAGGCGGCCCGCCACGCGCTTCACCTCCATGCTGCCGTACACGTGGCAGCCCTCGTGGTGGTCCGCCTCGTCCTCCATGTCAACAAGGTGCTGCGCAGGGAAGGGGGGCGTGTTGTTTATGTGTCCAGCCCCGCCCCAGCTCTGGCCCGCCTGGCCGCCCGACTACCTGCCGATGCTTCCTGTGCCCCACCTGCATGGCCTCCTGTATGTTGACCGACACCAGCTGCTCGCTGCCCGTGTCCATGATCTGCTGGCTCTGCGGCGTGTGGTACTCGGCGCGACCGATCTGCTGCCCCGTGGAGTCCAGCCGCATCTTGTGGATCTGGCGGGGCAGGGAGGGTGAGGGAAGGGTTCGTACACCTGCCCGCTGCCTCGTCGCTGGCGTATGTGCGCAGTGCCGCAAGTCCGGTCAGCAACCAGCACAATCATAGATGCGGTGGAATAGGCCGCTGCAGCTCCGGCTGCGCCATGCCGTCCGCAACACCCGTGCCAGCACGTCATGCTGCCACGTGCCGTGTGTCTCCCGCGCCGCATGGTGCCAGGGCAATGGCGACTGCGCAGCGCAAGACGGCCACAGCGTGCTGGTGGCGGGCCTGAGAGCCGTGCCAGGCCTCCCATATAAATGCTGCTGTGGCTCAGAGAAAAGCGGTAGGCGGGTGCTGCCGCAGCCGAGTGATACCTAGCCACTTTTTGGACGGCCGCGGGTTGCACTGCTCCTCCTCATTGTAAACCCAGGCTCCCTGCTACGTGCACAATGTGTCCTGACATGTACGCGTTGCGACCTGCCTGCATGTGGTTTGCGAAGGAGGCGTCGTTCTCCGCCGTGCCGCTGATGTCCAACACGTCGATGGACAGCACTGCAGGACGGGGCAAGGAACCGTGCCAAGGAGAATGGGCGGTACAGCAGGCGCATGCGCAGGCCATGGGGGTTTGCATAGAGGGCGTGACTGGTGACGTAGTGAGGTGAAGTACCCTCATCTTCTCCAACCTGCAGACCGTTCATCGTGCCAAAGCTCCACACGTCCAGTGGCTGGGCTGTCGATCGTAGGACCCCTCCCTCCCCCTTCCCCGCCGGCCCCCGCCCGGCACAGAGGAGCCGTTGCACGCCGTGTGTGCACACCATGCGTGCCATCACCTCGCCTGTACGGTGCCAGTGAGAGCGTGGGGGCCAACTGGCTCTCGAAGAATCAAGCCCTCTTCCACGTCCAGTCCCCCTGTCATGTCTGGAGGAACCACTGCCCCGCGTTCCAGGGACGTCAACGGGGGCAACCGTCCGCCTCCCGTGTCTGGTACCGGTACCAGTGCCAGTCCGGGGCCCAGGAGTAGCCGTACCCTGCCCAGGTGCCCTGCCATGCCTGGCACCCTACGGCACCTGGTCGTCATCCCACCCATCCGCGCGGGCTGGCCGTGTGCGGCAGCCCACCTACCCGCGCACGGCACCGCGGGAAAGACCAGGTCCATGCTGATTCGAAGTGAGTGGCGCCGAGCAAGGTCGACAGACATCTGCGTAGCGGGGGAGTGGGGAGGCGAGCAAGGAGGTGGAGTGCTGGCGGGGCAACGAGGACACGTGCCTGCGACCGGGCAGGTGGGAGACCCGGTGCCAGCTGGCGCGCATGAGATCCGCTGGCATGTGTCAAGAGTTCTTAACCTGTATCTTGGTTAGCAAGCACACTAGACTGGACCTCGCACCTTCGTCTCTCTATGCAGTTGATAAAAGGTGCCCAGTTCATGGACGAAAAGTACTGTCGCCAGCAAGATGCCGCACATGGTGACTGAAGCAACGGAGCAGACGGTGTTATGAAGTGAAAACGTCCGCGATTGCTTCGCAGGATGCTCTTTGGGCTGGGTTTACACACCTAGGGCGCCATGGATAGTCTGCTGCATAAGGTGCGCTTCGGGCTTGACATAAGCACTAAACGAGCTAATCCTCAGTTTGGTCATTTTGTCGCCTAGTGATCAGTGCACAAGTCTGGGCTCGGCCAATGATCGGCTGCAGGTCGTGTCCCAAGCGCGCGGGCACAGGCTAAACAGAGTACCCTACACTCATTTTACAAGGTCTTTATGTTGTGTCTTGTTTGTCAGTCGCCCTAGTGCAACATGTAAGTGTGGAGCTACTCGTAACGGTGCTGTGGGACCCTTTTGGCTTGTACAACACATAGATATAAAATGACCATACTAGTTTGGTTAGGCGTTCCTAGCTAAGGCTGCAAAATTGTGTGCATGGGCGTTGGTTTCGGTACCTCAATGGGCCAAATTTTCGCTCACGTGCTCAGTTGTATAGGTTGACGGGGTCGTGGAGGAGCACAGAACTTGATTGGGACTTGTGACCTTTACCACCGTGTAGGTCCGGAGGAAAGCCGTTTCACGATGCAGGCGCTAAAGGGCCAGGTCGGCCGACAGGCCGTTCGGCCCGTGAACCAGCGGAATGCTATGTTTCGCCGCCCTGTGTTCGTCGGCACTGCGGCGGAGCTTGGGCTGAAGCCGGTGGCGCCAGGGACAGGGTCACGTGGGGTGCCGACGACGGTGTGCCAGGCGGCCACCGCCGCGGGCTCCTCGGCCCTGCCCTGGCAGGCAGCCATGTCCGAGATTAAGAAGCGGAGGGACCTGAACACCATCATGATTATTGGTGCCGGTCCCATCGTTATCGGCCAGGTAGAGCGCATGGACAGGGTCAACTCGTGGCCGCCTTCGTTTTTTCCTCCAGAGCTCACATAGAATGATGGGCGCAGGCGTGCGAGTTCGACTACTCGGGCACTCAAGCTTGCAAGTCTCTCAAGTGAGTTCTTTCTCGTCGGCGCTTGCTTGCGGAACGCCGCCCCGGCTCGATCACAAGGGTTTGCCGTGTGTGAACGCAGGAAGGAGGGGTACCGCGTCGTGCTCCTGAACTCCAACCCGGTAAGTGATGTCTATAAAATTGAAATACATCTCAGTACGTCGTGGGGCCCCTGTCGACGGCAAGGGTTTCGCATGCCAAACTTCACCAACCCTCCTTTTTTCCCTTTAGGCTACTATCATGACGGACCCTGGCATGGCCGACCGCACATACGTTGGTCCGATGACCCCAGAGCTGGTGGAGCAAATCCTCGCGAAGGTGGGCAAAGCGGCGCATCAGCGGCATGTCGGGGTGCGCGCCGCAGCCCTACTCACCCTGTCCGCACCGCTGTTACGCAGGAACGCCCCGACGCTATCCTGCCAACTATGGGCGGTCAGACTGGCCTGAACCTGGCCAAGACCCTGTCGGAGGTGAGAGTTCCGTGTGTGTGCTGCAGTTCCGCTCTGCGCCACATGGTGCCCGTAGCTGGCCGTCCGTGTCCTAAGGCGCCCTTAAAACGTGATGATAGGCCGAAGGGCAAGCTTGTGTGGGACTCAGCAGCCTGCAGGCATCTGTACACGTACCAGGGAAAGCACGGCAAGGCTGCCGCCGGCTCCTCCGCAGCAGGAGGTGCGCCGTCCGGGCAGCAGCACTGACAACGGCGGACTTCGGAACGACAGCCAGTCTTCCGGTATCGTGTAGTCTCGTACAGCCAGGGTACAGCTAACCTTGCGTGCAAAACCTACTACCGGGCCTACTACGCCCTTTTCTACAGCCGCACGCCCGATGGGCCGCGCTCGAAAGCGCTGACTGCGTGTGCAGCTCTCCTGGCATCTGGACCAGCGGCGTCAATTGAACTGCATGGGTAACAGGTTTAGGAGCCCTCCTGACGGGAGGTACCGGCTGTTTGCACTGGTGAAGTCACAGCAGTCCAGGCCCGACACCCCGTAAACCCTCGCTTCTCAGCACGGGGAGCATGCGCAGGACCTCGCCCAGTGCACTGGTTTCCCTAACTTTCCTTCGCATGCCGTCTCCGACCCATCCGCACTCTCCACACTAACCTCCCACCCAAACACTCTTGAGAAACCCTCTTCCTCTACGATGGGGCCGTCTCTCTTGCCCCCTGCTGCATTGTTCTTCTGCTACCCGCGCATGCTGCTCCCCAACACAACAACGCGCCCCCCTGGCCCACCCTGTCCCTCCACCCGTGCGGTCCCCACACCCCGCATCCCTTACCATCACCATGTCCGCACTCTCTGACCACCACCACCCCACCAGACCCAACTGACGCTGCCCTTCCCGCCCTTGTCCCGCCCCCGCAGCGTGGCATCCTTGCCAAGTACAACATCGAGCTGATTGGCGCCAAGCTGCCCTCCATCGACCGCGCTGAGGACCGCGAGCTGTTCAAGCAGTCCATGTCGCGCATCGGCCTCAAGTGCGCCAAGAGCGGTGCGTGCGGCTCTCACAACTCCCCGTGGGGTGCAGGGCGGTACTGTTGGGGCATGAGCGCAGCGCACAGGATTGCAGTAGCGGCCTGATCCCCTTCAGCCCCCTCTGTTGACATAGAGCCATGTCCAGCCACCTTCAGCAGCTTCCGGGAACGCCCGGCCACGCTGGCATCCCTTATGACGGTCTGCTGGCCGGCGAAAACCCCAACGCCAACTTCGAACCTTCACCATGCGCCCCGCAGCCACCGCCACCACGCTGGAGGAGGCCCTGGTCATCGCCGGCGAGATCGGCAAGTACCCCATCATCATCCGCCCCGCCTTCACGCTGGGAGGCACCGGCGGCGGCATCGCCTACAACATTGACGAGTTCAAGGAGATCGTGTCGGGCGGCCTGCAGGCCTCCATGACCAGCCAGGTGCGTGTACCACCAAGTCGTAAAAGGCTGTGGGTTGAGTGCCTGGCAGCACACCGCTGCCATACCAGGCCATGGAGAGTTCTGTTGTAACAGCTCTTAACGTGCTGCGCCGGCCCGCGCCGTCATTCGTCGCCCCCGGTTGCCGTGTTTAGACTGCTCATTCCTGCACGCCGCGCTGCCCCTCCCCTTCGGCAGGTGCTGGTGGAGCAGTCGCTGCTGGGCTGGAAGGAGTTCGAGCTGGAGGTGGGTTAAGGAGCGATAGCCCGTTTGCGAGCACAGGGGCGGGCGGGCGCAGGGGTAGTGGACCCATGTTTGCGGGTGAAGTGGAGCACAGCATAGGGTGGAAGCTGCCGGTAGCAAGCCAGGCGCGGTGACGGAACTGACGTTGAGGTTGTAAAGAAAGGAGACGCAGGTGGTTGCTGTGGAAGGCGGAAAGCCGCAAGTGGGGCTACGTGTTGATGATCTATGCATGTTGCTGTAGTGGTGCCTGGTGGCATCCTTGTTTGCCGGCAGCGCCGCCCTCAGTACCACTTCTTGTGTGCAGCGGCATCGGTCGAGTTGCGATGTTACAACACCTCCCTGCCCCTCCTGTCAACAGGTGATGCGCGACCTGAACGACAACGTGGTGATTGTGTGCTCCATCGAGAACGTGGACCCCATGGGCGTGCACACCGGTGGGTGGGGCGTGCGCTGAGCGTTCGTGGTAACGCAGTGGTACGGCAGTGGTACACATAGGGGAGGAGCGCACACACTTAAGTAGGGCGGACCTCCCGGTCTGTCCACACAAGGCACATGTCGGTTGGCCCGGTGCAAGGCAGGCGTCTGAACGCTTGGTAAGGGCCGCCAGCTTATGTGGCAGGGAGCTGGGAGACAGCCACGAAAGACAGCGAGTAGCGACCGATCCAAAAATCGGTCGTTGCGGACCTTTACCAACGCGGCATGCCGACTGGCGTTCAGTAAGGGAGGCACACGGTGATTTGTAGCATGGAGGAGGAGTTGCTAGCAGCGCAAGCGGAAAGGGCGGCGGCAGCAGCAGCAGGGGTTGTGACGGAGACGCGTGCAGGGGCGTGGCTGCAGGATGGAAAGTGGAGCACTGGTTGGGGGATGTGGCGGTCGGATGATCCAAGGCAGCGGCACCTCACGCCTAGCACCTGTGGGGAAACCACCAGCAAGCGCATGCACGAACTGGCTCAGCCCCCACAACCCAGTTGTGTAAGATGTCATCGGGGGAGCGTGCTGGTCGGACACGGCCGGGTGGATTAACCGCCAGCGTGTAAATCTAGTCGCGGCTCTACGCTGTACCCAGGACTTTTAAACTGAAGGGCCACAGGCAACCCTGAAAAGGCTTCACGTTCGTCCTGCGACCCGCAGCGGCAGGCCTGCACAATCATGCACGGTTGCTACTTGGCACCCACAACTCCTCTGTCGGACCACCTGCCCCCCTGCCTTTTTCTTACTTCCTACCGCCTGACCCCACCTGGCCCCCGCACAGGCGACTCCATCACGGTGGCCCCCTCCCAGACGCTGACGGACAAGGAGCTGCAGCGGCTGCGCGACGCCGCCATCGCTATTATCCGCGAGATGGGCGTGGAGTGCGGAGGCAGCAACGTTCAGATGGCCGTCAACCCGGACGTGAGTGGCGGTGCGACTGCTGGGATATCACCTGCATATAACTCGATGGTACTGCTGTAGGCACCTAGGCGGCAGCAACGTGCAGATGGCCGTCAAACCGGATGCGAGTGCACGGTGTGCGGGATGCATGGTATGATTCATTAAGGCCTGGTCTGGTGGCGAAGCGCAATACCAGCTGCGTGCAGTGACTGCTTGCCCAGGCGTGAGCGGACCAGGGAAGGGGGCAGGGGGCAGGACTCGAGAGCGGTGGGGCAGGAGAAGCCAAGAACGATTGCATGGGTACCGGATCATGGGTACGGAAGGAAGCCCAGGGAACGGAAGCGGGGGGTCAAAGGGCACACGGCTGTATCGGCTGCTTAGGATGGGGCAGTTGCTGGGTGAGGCCGTTGGAGAAGGAAGGAGCGCAGGAGCACCACCGGGGCCAGGGCGCACCCATGCAACAGAGCGAGCCAGTCGGCACAGGGAAGGGACCATGGCGAGGGGAGTTACCGGGGGGTGTCGCGCTGGGTATGCAACGGGCGGGGGAAGGCAAGGCGGGGAGGCAATGGGAGATAGGGTGATGGGGTGAGGACGGGGTTTGGGCCGAGTTGTTGGGCGGCTGAGGAAGCAGAGGCAGCGGCCTGTGAAGAGCTGCGGCTTGCGATTCGCGCGGGATTTGCAAGCAGGAAGGGTCGCAACAAGAACGCGCCAGCACGCAAGGGCCGGGCTGATTTTGTTGTAGGGTTGGATCTCGTTGACCATGACAGACGGGGATGGCAAGGCCAGCGCGTTGGGTACAGGATTGCTCAGGCTTCAGCTGTGCGACCGTCCGCCCCAATGTGGATCGTAAGCTGAAGTTGTACACTGGCCACACCATTACCCTGGCCACACGCTCGCTGAGTTTGTCCACACATGCTTCCCTCCGCAGGATGGTGAGATGGTCATCATCGAGATGAACCCCCGTGTGAGCCGCTCGTCCGCCCTGGCGTCTAAGGTGGGTCGCAGTCAAGGGAGGGGGCAGTCGGTGCCGTCCGGGCTAGCAAGGACGCATGTGACTGCACGGCGGTGTTGTGGGTGCATCTAGTCTTCTCCTGGTCCTGGGTACTGTGCACTAACCAGTACGCGAGGAGGGAGGCGAAGGGGCACGGAGGATGGCAGGGGGCGTGCCAGATCTGACGGGTGTCTTGGAGCATAACAAGGTGCACAGGGAACACGGGAATGAAATGCTAGAGGGACCCAAATTCTGGGCAGGCGGGCCGGGATAAGGAGGACGCCGGTGGTTCGCACGGTGCACGCATTCCTGCATAGAGCCGGACGGTACGCGGTTCGTACGATGCGCAGCTGCGGCCAGGGATGCTCTTTCGACCGGAGTCTCTTTGCGCTGGCTCTGTTGATGCAGGCCACCGGCTTCCCCATCGCCAAGATGGCTGCCAAGCTGGCCGTGGGTTACACCCTGGACCAGGTGAGGTGGAGGGGTGGGGTTCTTGGCCTGCTACGCGCGGGCTGATGGGTCAGGTTGGGTAAGAAAGGGTCCAGTCGGGGGAGGAAGCCCGGGGGTTCAGGGCGCCTGGTCCGGGGCAAGCGCCTGACCAGGGTGAGTGGTGGCGAAGTAGCGATGGGGGCAACCAAAGGGCTTGGAGGGACGGTTAGCCATTGTGTTTGTGCAAGGGGCAGGAGGCATGGCGACTGGAGGTTGGGTGTGGGGTTCGGAGGTCAAGCGGCGGCCGGACTGGCTGCACGCTGGACGTGATGGGGAGCGGCGTGGGGCGGCCGCGGCGGGGGCCTGTAGTATTGTGACTTTTGTGAGGCAGCGAAGCCGCACGGGGACGATGTAGAAGCGTGCACGCGTTGCGGCCCTGGCTGCTGGCCCACAACCGCTCACCGTTCCCGCTGTCCGCCGCAGATTGCCAACGACATCACGCTCAAGACGCCCGCCTCGTTCGAGCCCTCGATCGACTACGTGGTCACCAAGGTGCCCCGCTTCGCCTTCGAGAAGTTCCCGGGTGAGGCAGGCAGCGCGGGGGAGCATGCGGCACGTGTGCGTCGGCGTGGGAGCTGGGTCTTCATCCGGGTGGTGTGGATGGCGTGTGGCCTCTGCGCCCGAAGAGGGAATATGCCGCTGTCAGGGACCATCAGGGCCGAGCATGGCATGCGCCAAGAATGTACCTGCCGCTCACCTTGGACACCGACCTGTATCCAAACATGGATGCCGCTGCGCCCCTCGCCCCGCAGGCTCCAAGGCTGAGCTGACGACCATGATGAAGAGTGTGGGCGAGACCATGGCCATGGGCCGCACCTGGCAGGAGAGCATGCAGAAGGCGCTGCGCGGTATGGAGACCGGCCTGGACGGATGGGGCCTGCCCAAGGTGAGCGGGGGACCCTACCTCATGGTCAACTTCATTAGCTATAAATTGGCGGGATTCCTACCCCAGGCCAACTTCACACTAGCTGTAAAATTTTGTAAGTCACGGCGAAGACGTGGATGGGGCTCGACGGCTGGCGCTTGCCCGCCGGGGGGTGGAGCCCGAGCAGGCGGTCAGCAAGGGGTTCCGCGCCAAGGGGCCTGCGGAGAGCAAGCGTGAGACGGTGGCAGAGGTTCTGAAGTACAGGGCCAGTACGCCGGGCGCTTGAGGCGGCAATGGCGGTTGGAACAGGCTGCACAGCGGAAGCGGCTCGGAGGAGCTGCAATGCGAGGAGCGCTTTCCTAGAGTCAGTGCAGGAGCAGCAGCGAGAGCAGGAGTGGAGCAGGAGTTGGGGTCGAGGCAGCCGCAGCACGGGATGAGAGCCACGGGCGAAGGAGCGAGCGGTCTGCAAGAGGAGGAAGCCTCTTTGCCGCCCCAGAATATGTTCTCAGCGAGAAAGGCGTACTGAGGTAGTTCCTGCGCCCCACGTGCTCCCGATGTTCTACCAGGGCTACAAGCGGCTGCCCAAGGACCAGCTGCTGTACAAGATGCGCGTGCCCAACCCCGACCGCATCTGGGTCATGTTCCAGGTGGGTGCCGCAGCCTGCAGTGGGTGTCATCGGGGTGCCTGTTGCAAAACCACGTCTCGGTCTGCCAACCCCTGAACTCTACTCTGCAAGTCGACTTCGCTGTCGCTGCCCTTCATGCCCCCTGGGCGCACCCAGCGTGGTTCCCGTGCCCCGTTGTGAGCCTCCCCGCCTCCTCTTCCCCTATTTCGTTTGTTGCTGTTCCGTGCGCAGGCCATGGAGGAGGGCCTCTCCAACGAGGAGCTGTTCGAGCTGACCAAGATCGACCCCTGGTGGCTGGCGCAGCTGCGGGAGCTGTTCGACATCACCAACTGGCTCAAGGCCAAGCAGCTGACGGTAGGTGCCCAGCTTGCACGGCTGAGACCGTAAGGAGTGAGAACTACTCAGCCCATGGCACACCCTCCTTCCTGTTGGCCTAAAGTGCTTTCGGCTGAAGGTCTGGAGGCTGACGCTGTATGCCGGGTAGCAAAGAGTGAACTGCCTGACATTTTGAAACGGTCCGAGGCCCGTCTCCCGTGTGGAGCAAGGAGAGCTGAGTTCGGTGGCGTCCCATGATTGCGCCCGTCGCAGGACATCACCGCGGAGGAGATGACCTGGGTGAAGCAGAAGGGCTTCAGCGACCAGCAGATCGCTCGCTACACCGGTGAGCGAGCAGGGCGGGCAGATGCGCCGCACTGCGAAGGGTTCAGGTCGCTGCAGGATGGGAGGTGTCACGTAGGACGCCTACGGTTCCACTTTGCGGGCTTGCGCTTGCCCCAGTCCTTCCCATGTGCCCCACAGCCTGAGCAGCCCATGTTCGACACACTGTAGCCACCTCTGCTGCTGTACTGTCATAAACACGATACAGGTTGCTGACTATCTCTTGGTCCGGTCGCCCCAGGCTCGGCCATGCTGGACGTGCGCGCGCACCGCAAGCAGCTGGGCGTGGTGCCCTCCTTCAAGCGCGTGGACACGTGCGCCGCGGAGTTCGAGGCGGACACGCCGTACATGTACAGGTGGGTGCACGTGCCGGTGCCGTACAGAAGGGATGCCGTACGGCGAGCGCACAGGCGCGGGGGCTCTGCTCGTGCTGGTACTGCGAAATTGCTTGTGCCTTGTGCCTTGAGCTCTGGTGCCACACATGGCCACTCGGACCGCGGCGCGGAAGAGGGGCGCGCCATGACGTTCTGCTTGGCAGCGGGCGGACGTGAAGCAGCTGCACCTCTTCACGCAGCTCCGGGGGCCTGCGGCTGACGCGCTGTTCCTGACTCTTCTCGGGTGACCTCGTCCCAACCGCAGCACGTACGACGGCAACTGCGAGTGCGCGCCCACCACCGGCCGCAAGGTGCTCATCCTGGGCGGCGGGCCCAACCGCATCGGCCAGGGCATCGAGTTCGACTACTGCTGCTGCCACGCCTCCTTCTCGCTCAGGTGCGGTGCGGCAGCAAGCAGGGGGGGGGCAACCTGCTAGGAAAGCACACAAGGGTTGCCGGTCATTTCTGCCACAGGGGCCTCTGCCACTAGCGTACGGCTTTGGGCTCAGTTCAGCCGGCTGGATGGCGACAGGTCGTGCAGAGCTTCCTGCGCAAGGGTTGTTCCAGAGTTGGTATCAAAGTTGTTTCAAGTCCCTCACGCCGAGCTGCGTTGTCCGGTTGCATACCCACAGGAAGCAGGGCTTCGAGACCCTGATGATGAACTGCAACCCTGAGACCGTGTCGACCGACTACGACACCTCCACCCGCCTCTACTTCGAGCCCATCACCGGTAGGTCGCCACAACAGCGCCACGAGCTGGGCCACATGTAACAATTCTCCTGTGTTGCATGGGCGTGGGACCAATCCTTCGGCCCTCGCATGCTCTGCGGTCTGCGCCCTGCTCACTATGCCCTTTTATACCGCCGTCACGTCGTCCTACCACGCCCCTTTGACCCGCGCAGTCGAGGACGTGCTCAACGTGATCGAGGCGGAGCGGCCCGAGGGCGTCATCGTGCAGTTCGGCGGCCAGACGCCGCTCAAGATCGCCATGGACCTGGACCGCGCGCTCAAGGCCAACCCCATCCCCGCCGCCTCGGGTGAGCGCACCACGCAGCACGCACTGCTTTGCTCCACACATCATCGGCGAGTCCCGGTTACCTCACCGCTCAGTAAGGACGTTGCGTGTGCCCATTGTTCCTTTTCTTTCTCACTCACCAAGCTCGCACCCTCCAACCCCCAGGCAACGGCAACGTGCGCATCTGGGGCACCTCGCCCGAGTCGATCGACATTGCGGAGGACCGCGACCGCTGGATGGAGCTGCTCACCAAGCTGCAGATCCGCCAGCCGGCGGGCGGCAGCGCGCGGTAAGTAGGGGCACACGCGAGAATGGCGCGTGGGACGTGATCAATGGCAGCAGCACTGTGGGGCTGTCGCACTCGCACGCCTGCAGCTGGGGCAACGCGTACTCGTGAACCGCGCATTAAAAACTCGTGGCGTTTGCTGAACGGTTTTAGGCATTGGCTAAGTGCTTATCGACGCGGTGAAGTACACTTATGTTGTTGCCGCTGTTGGCGATTGCAGCTCCGAGGCGGAGGCGTACGACAAGGCCAACAAGCTGGGCTACCCCGTCATGATCCGCCCCAGCTACGTGCTGGGCGGCCGCGCCATGGAGATCCTCTACTCCAACGAGGACCTCAAGCGGTGAGCTGCGCGTCGCAATGTCATGTACTTTGCCAAGTGCACAGATTGGCGACGCATATGTTCCTTACCTGGGTGGGGGCTCAATCCATGGCCACAAGCGGTGACGCCCGTTGGAGTTCGGTCGCATGGCTTTAAATGCTTGCATGGGTGTGTAAGAGGTGTAAGAGCCTGCAAGTTGGCCAAGATTAAGGCTTGCTTGGCATTAGTGATGCACCGGAATGGGGTATGGCCCCTTCGGACCCATCGATTCCGGGCATTTGGGGCCTCGTTTCCAAAGTATTCCGGAAATCGGAATGAATTCCGGGAAAAGAACATTAGTGATGGTATGATTACGCTGACTGCGTCCCTCGGCCCCGCTGTGCACCTGCCGCAGGTACGTGACGTTCGCTGTGGAGGTTGACCCCGAGAAGCCCGTGCTGATTGACAAGTACCTGGACCGCGCCATCGAGCTGGACGTGGACGCGCTGTGCGACGTCAAGGTGGGCGGAGGGCGGTGGGCGGGTGGTTGATTGGTTGGTTTGTGTTTTGGATGGTTGGGTGCGTGAGGTCTGGGGTGGCGTGCGGTGGGCACATGGTAGCCACTGCTCTTCCAGCCAGGCGCTGCTGCTTCCCGTGCGGCCGCTGATGGCTGTCCCTGCACTGCCAAGTGCTCCTTGCTTATTTGGTGACGGCGTAATTTCACCGTCCTCTGCTATTACCAACCTGCAGGGCAACGTGGTGATTGCGGGCATCATGGAGCACATTGAGCAGGCGGGTATCCACTCGGGCGACTCGGCCTGCTCGCTGCCCACGCAATCCATTCCCGAGAAGGTGCTCGACCAGATCAGGTGCGACCTATACGCGCGGGTGTGCGTTCTTGAGGAGTGAACATTTGGCGCGACGCACAGCCTGGGTCCCCTAGACTCCCATACTCTGCTGCCGCTGTCTTTACGCCACGCTCGTGCGTTGCATCCACATGCGGCCGACCTGACTTGCCGCCAAAGGTAGCAATGTGCGTCACAAGCAGTGGTCATGAACTCATGATTTCAAGTGCCGTACGAATCCACGCAGGGCGTGGACGGTGGCTGTGGCCAAGGAGCTCAACGTGGTGGGCCTCATCAACATCCAGTTCGCCATCCAGGACGACATCCCCTACATCATCGAGGCCAACCCCCGCGCCTCGCGGTGAGTGCCTTTGCCCCCGCCAGGCTGTGCGGGCGTCCCCAAAGCCCTGCATCATGTCACACGGGGGAGCGTGCCCAGGAACGCTCACAACTCGTTGACAGGCCCTAATGGAAGCAGCTTGCCCCTTGTCCCGTGTTGTTCCTTCACGCATGTTGCCAATGATGAGTGCTTACTGACCCCGTGCTTGGCCGCCGTCCCCTTATCCCGCAGCACGGTGCCCTTCGTGGCCAAGGCCGTGGGCCACCCCATCGCCAAGTACGCCTCGCTGCTCATGAGCGGTGAGATAAAAGGGGCGTGAGGAGGAAAAGCGCAGAGCACAGCAAAGTTGCAGCTGCCCTCAACCGCGTCCACCGCTGGCCAGTCGAGGCCACCTTGCAGCCTCTCTTGCACCCGGAACGATTCTTTACTTGCAACGTGCACACTGAACATCGCAGCCCGCCACTGACCGTCCCCTGCTCCCCATGCGTCGTGGTCCCATTTCTTACTTTCAACAGGCAAGACGCTGCAGGAGATTGGGTTCACTGAGGAGCCCAAGCCCGGCCACGTGGCGGTCAAGGAGGTGGTGCTGCCGTTCAACAAGTTCCCAGGTGGGTGCCAACACGCTGCTGGCCCGCGAGATATGCTCGCTCACGTCCCGTGCACCTCCAGCACCATCCGCTTACCACTACTTGGTCCTGCATGTTGTCTTGTTGATGTACGTGCACGTTGCAACACGCTGACCTCCCCTCGGCACCCCTCAGGCGCCGACACGCTGCTGGGCCCCGAGATGCGCTCCACCGGCGAGGTCATGGGCATCGACAAGGAGTTCGCGTCCGCGTTTGCCAAGGCGCAGATCGCCGCAGGGCAACGCCTGCCCAAGACCGGCAAGGTGGGCAGCGCGAACGGTTCTTGCAACGGTTCTGTTTTCGATCAACAGGAAAAGGCGCTGGCGTCTCGACCAGCGCTGGCGATCGGGGCTCGTTGCGGTTTGCGCGAAACCATGGCAGTCCAGGCTCGACTTCACGACCAATTTCGGCAATGCGCGACTGTGTTGCTCGCAGGTGTTCATCTCGATGGCCGACAAGTACAAGCCGGACATCATCTCGGTGGCGCGGGACCTGGGCAACCTGGGCTTCGGCCTCGTGTCCACAAGTGAGTGGCCGGCACTGGGGTGCATGCCAGGGGCGCCGTGCCTCAGTTCGGTACCGTAGGGGTCAGCCCCCGCTGTAGCTTGTGAAAAGCGTAGCGTGTTCCAGGGAGCCCCAAGCTGTGACTCCGCGCGTAGGTACTTGAGAGCGGTTGAACGTCTCCATATATGCACTCCACCCGCATTTTACGTATATGTCACTGACCCATTGCCACCCCGCCCACACTCCCTCTTCTTGCCCCGCAGCCGGTACCGCCCAGGCGCTGCGCGCCGCGGGCGTGCCGTGCGAGTCTGTGCTGAAGATCCAGGAGGGCCGGCCCAACCCCGCCGATCTGATGAAGAACGGCGAGATCTCGCTGGTGCTCATGACCAGCACGTGAGTGCAACCGTGCATCGGCGCTGTCGTCGGTTCGTTGGAGCTTGCTGTCGGGCCTGACACGCGATACTAATCATACCAGATGCCATTTGCAGCGGCCTTGGGGGCTGTTGAAATGCTGTTTTCAGTGTTCAGCATGGCTTCCCCTCGCCTTGGATCTCGTGCGCTCCCATTCACCCTGTGTCGTACCAAACTAGTTTCCTTTGCCGCCTCCTGCTCCCCCTCAGCGGCGACGAGGCGGACCTCCGCGACGGCAAGGAGCTGCGCCGCCTGGCGCTGCAGCTGTCCATCCCCACCGTCACCACGGTGGCGGGCGCCAAGGCCACCGCCGCCGCGCTGCGGGCCATGCGCGCAGGGCCGCTGGTGCAGATCCCGCTGCAGGTGGGACAGGGTTGGATGCGTGCATGAGGCGACAAGGGGGTGTAGGGTTTGGCGCCAAGGGTGCTGTGCGTTGGGGGTTTCGAGGGCGTTAGGGCGGGGTGCAAGGGCACGCAGACGGCTTGGTTCGGACCTGCACGCTGTGCTTTGAATTGGACGAGACTGGCGCCTGGTACTGCACTGCGACGCCTTGTCTGCTGCGCGCTGACCATGGCTATTGCGTTTGCTGTGTCCCCCTGCAGGACTTCTTCCCCGACTACCAGGACGACTCCCTGGAGCTCATGCTCAAGTAAAGCAGCCTCTGGAAGCTGCGGGAAGCTGCCTCAGGGTTGCCGGGAACTGGGGCGAAGCTGCGTTTTCGGTTGCCCTCGGGTGGAGGGGCAGGGGCTTGCTGTTTGCGGTGCTTGTATTAGGAGCAGGGTGGTGGCACCGCGTCCGGGGACAGGGCCTGGCGTTGGAGCTGCATGCCGTAAAGCGCTGCAGGGGGTAGGGGAGTAATTGGGTTGCGTCCGTACATGGGTCCTTTGACTGATTGTGGAATATGGTTCATGGCGCCTATGGGCGGGGGCGCGGGGTCCGGAGCGTCAGGAAGGAACGGCGTTGGTCCGCAGCGACGTGGGGTAAGCTATTAGGTTCCCTTGGCTGTGCGAGCGTGCAGGGTGGTGCGCAAGGTGCGTATCGCGTGAGCTGTGACCTTGTATGGTGTGGTGCTTACGGCGCAGTGTTTGACGTGCGCGGCGCGGGTGCGACGTGCGGTTGTTCAGGAGAGAAGGTGCAAAAGACCTTTGACGTGACATAGATCAAGACAAAGCATGTTGCCAGGAGTGCGCGCTTGGTGCTTGGTGCGAATGCAAGGACAAGGGTTGTACGGCAGAGGGGGAGCGGGCGATTGCCATCATCCTTCCGGCCTGTGTACGATAGACTCCGCACGCGCGGAGTAGCAACATCAGGCCCGTGCGGCTAATAGTTGAGGTTGCGGCCAGTCGCGGGCTGGTGGTGGGATTGGCGGGAGCGGACCACCTCGAACCACCTGGCGTGGTGGTGCCCCCTACGCTGGAAGCGTTAATATCCAGGGGCGATGCGCCCTGGCTTTCTGCGGGACCGCTTTTACTGTAAGGCATCCGCAACATTGCACGCTGAGATTCCAGTTGGAATGGCACTCGCTGGTTTGAATGGCGCGCCTTCCGCGGTGCTCGTCTGGTTGCCTCCAGGCATGTCAAAATCACGCCGCTTTTGGCGGAAACAGGCTGGCGACCACTATTGCATGACAAGTCATACGTACAGTTGTCAAATCAGCAGAATATCACCTGGGGGCACCTCTGAAACTCATCGCGTAAAGTGTGCGTGTGCTTCGACATACCGGTAACCGGCAGTTGGGTTGAGCGGTTGGGTATCGGGAGTCTAACACCACGCCCATGTACGCCAAGTAAGAACATTTCAGTGAACTGCTATCTCTGACATCCCTTTGATGTTGTCATAAGCTATTACGTGTAAAAAGCGTTTGACCCCTATTGCCTGCTGGCTTTAGTCCAACACTTCCTAGCTAGCGACTACTCAACCTTTAACAAGGACAGGAGGAATGCGCCAAGGACTAGCCGTCTCCGCTGCGCTTCTGCTGCTGCTTGCGAGCGCTGCCACGGCTTCAGGTATCGGGTGCAGGGGGTGTGGCTTTGCTTGCGGAAGCGCGCCTTGGTTTCACTTTCCAATGCGCACGCCTGAGCGCGCGACGACGACTCATTGCACATACAGCCATGTGGCCTACAGCGCCAGCTATCTTATCTCTTCTTCACTGGCTCGCTGCGTGCTTCTCTTGTCCCGCGTGCCGTACAGCTCGCAGCCAGGCATCCAACAAGAAGGGCGCTCCGCAGGCAGCTGGTCTGCCCCAGTCCCTGCAGCCCGACGTCCTCAACCTTGACGCCTGTCCGGACTGCATCACGTGGGAGTTTCAGGAAAACCCGAGTCCCCGACTGCCCGGAAGTGGGCAGGGCGTCTGGACGGAGCCCAAGAGACTGCCTATCCCCGGAAAGATCATAATGCAGACGAACGGTACCAACACGACCCGTGTGGTGGCACTTTCTGGCAGTAAGACACTGATGTGCCAGCCGCAAGCGATACACGCCTAAAGAAACTATTACACACACTTATACATGCAGAGGCGCCCTGCTTAAGACATCACCAGACCTCATGAATGTACGAGTGTGGGACTGGGACTGGGACTGGGACAGTGTCAGTCAGGTCCAGAGCAACCATAACGAACGGTCCTGCGGACCTGCACCGGTTATGCTTGCCCTTTCAACGCATGCTGTGTACGGATTCCGATAGAATGTTCTCCTTCTGGGCCCCAACCTGTAAGACACGTGCCTAACGCTCCGGACTCTCCTACCTCCCCCGTGCTGTGTGCCATGCACTGCAGCCCAACAAGACGCATGCAACCTACAGATTGAAAGCATTGGACAGGACGGCCGCCGCTACTGCCCCAACAGCTATTTGCGCTTCGTCGGCTGTACTGCCCAGTTCCAGTCCAACCTCACGGTCACATCCACGCAGCAGAAGCGCAGGAAGACGATAACCACGGAGAAGGCCTGGGGCCCCGCAACCGACGCCGCTGCCCCCTTCACCATCGTCCTCATCAGCCGTTGGCGGGTTTACGAAGATGAGGAAGCCCTCGACTGCAAGGACTACTACTTCCTGCAGACGTTCTTCACCACCTCTCGGGATGCGCAGGACACTGACAACCAGATTATTTGGAAGAGCAAGGAGGTTTCGCTCTACTCGGACGCCACCGGCTTCGCCCTGCAACTGTTTTACGGCTCTGACATCCCTTGGTAAGTGCGTAAGTCAGATATACATTGCAGGGGTGTGTGTTGCAAGGTAGTCCCTGCACTCCTAATCATGCGCTGCACGCCAAGCAGATATGCACCTGGTTGCCTACCGTGTGGCGTACAGCGCTAGCTTGGTTGCGTGGCAGGGGCAGTGGTTTGTGGCAGTGATTGGTAGTTGTGCCCGCGTACGACTACCGGTATTTACAAGCGGAGGACGGCCAATAAGTGGCAGGCCAGTGAAGGGCGTGCATCCGGCCATGCGCTCCACAGGTAGTGGCAACGGCTGCAAGCAAGGCCAACCCTTTGGGGCGTAGATAGACTCAGACCCCGTGGCGAGGGTTACACTTGCAACGCTGTGCAGTAGTGCCTTGCCGGTGGTATTTTCGCACCCTTGTAAGGGCCCATGCGCCCCTTGCAACGCCGCTCCGGCAAGCCCTATGTTCACAGCACTGCATGTGGACGGTGACTCCCGACGTGCGAACTTGGCTGACCACGCCGCGGGCCCTCCTGCCGTACTGTCCCTGCATGCTGTCTTGCCGTACAGCCCCCTCCCCAACAAGTGGCAGATGGAGGTGCTTACCCGCGACCCCACCGGCACGTCCTACACCTACTACCGCTACACGGAGGGACAGCAGCCCATCGTGTCTGTTTTTCAGGGCCTGCCCGTCATCCTAGGAGCGGACAAGCTCGGCCTTGGCTATGACGAGTGAGTGATGGATTCTCTTGCACGCGCACGCGTTGTGGCTGTGAATATGTTGTTTGTACATGTAAGTGTATCACGTAATCACGTGTGCGTGTGTGTGGGCAGCCAGCATGTGCCGTCGTCCAGTCCGCTGTTACGACGTGCGTGGAGGGTGCCACGGACCGGGGGGTGCAAGGGGCAGACTCGCCCCTACCTGTACGTCCCGAGTGCAGGGTGCAGGGCTGGTTTTGTCCTTTTCGGTGGAAAGGTGGCAACACACCGTGCTCTCACCGAGTGGAGCATACCTGGATAACATACACACATAACTAGTCACGGCTTTGGTATTAGACTGGTACATACACATAACTAGTGCTCCGCAAGCAACAAACTTACCACGCATGCCTCCCGGCCTGGAGCCTGCGTCTGGTCACCTAAGATTGCACCCTGACCACGCTTATGCACGTGGCACTGCAATGCCCAAGCACAACCGGACTATCGTCAATACCTCCCCCACATCTTCCATGCAACACAATGAATGGCCAACAGGCGCAACCGCGGCCTTAATCGGGACAGGGATTTCCTTGACGGCAGCATTGCGGCACTTTTCATGTACAACCGCCACCTGACTGCTAAGGAGGTGGAGACCCTCGCCCAGTACCACAGCTGCCGCTTCAACCTCGCCACAGAGAGTGAGTATCGAGTATGTGCGTACGTGTCCCATACTGCCAGTCGGGTGCTTCTTCGCTGTCAGAAACTGGGAGCCGGCAGCACAGCGCCATACCGGTACACGCGGCACTGGACGCCGTGCATAAAAACCTTCCCTTTATGCGTCATGGGGCAGTGACAGTAAGCGCAGACTCATGCCAACTTGCACCCTATGCTTGCGGTCACCCCAATCACATCCTGACCGCCGGCCCCTTACGCTTTGGGGTCCTGCCCTTTGCGCCGCACCCTGCTGCTGCTGCTACCGGTATGTGCGTGCAGCGTGCCCCGAGGTCGAGGGCTACACTGCGCTTGCTGGCGTGGACCACAAGGGAGACGACCTGATCAAGAGGTGCAAGAGCTTCCGCGTCAACAAAGACATTGATATTGCCAAGGAGGGCGCCGCCCTGTGCGACAAGGACCCCGCATGCGTGGGCTTCACCACGTGGGTGCAGGGCCGCAAGGCGTGGACCTGCCCCAAGAGCAAGCTGGAGCCCGTGGTTGCCGCGCCACTGGACAAGTCCTTCTGCATCTACACCAAGGAGGTTAATGCACCAGGGGATCAGGCTAGTCCGTAGTATTGTCCGTGGTGCAAATGGAGCCGGACGGAGTAAGCGCTCAAGGTATTGGTCACCATGATGTCAGCGCGACCCGAAATACGGAACGCAAGGTACTCTAGCAGCGCATCAATAGCGTGCATGGCCGTTCGAATGGGTACAGACGTGAAGCAGCATGTGTGCGTGCCATGGCCGTGGAGCTAAAGGCTGCTCGAGGAGAACGTTTGGTTCTTGCATGTGGAAAGTGTACAGACAGTGTCGTTCTGTGTTTTGCACTACTCGTCCTTATGGCCCCCTGGCTCTCCGGACGTGCTCCTCTCGGGGTCTGTAACTGTAACTGTAACTGTTGGGCACCGCTGTTGGTCCGGTCCAGTTGGCAGCGGGCTGACCAGCAGCATGCATCGTTGTGGACTGGGCCACGTGGCAATCGTTCCTACCCACGCCTTTGCGTCACCCGCAATGGCTGGCTGGGGCTGTGGCTCCAGGGGCCGCTGGCGGCCGCACGTATACGGTTGCTGTAGGTGCGGTTTCGTTCCGTATCTCTGTGATATAATTGCTTGTTAATTAGGTGTGGTCGGGACTGTAAGGGTCGTGTGTGTGTGGCCATGCGCACCCCCTAGAGCGTAACGCAGAATGCAAACCGCTGGTAGGGTCACTGTGGCCGCCATGGTGTGGGAAGCACGGCGGTGGTGCCTCCCCTGCCTCCGGCTGCACTACCGGTGGCGCCGGGGCAGCGGCTGCCCGGGGCAGCCCCGGCCGGCAATAAGACTGCAGCTGGTAGTAGCTAGCAGCGAGGTGCCGGTAGCCGCATGCGGTAGCTAGGGGAAGGCGGCAAGGCAGTTGGCGCTGGGAGGCTGACGGGGGCAGCACGGCGCGCGGGGGCGGGGCAAAGGGAAGCAGGCAGGGCAGTGCCTCATCACTGATGAGTCATCAGCAGCACATGTTCTGGTATGTGTGTCCACCAGCGGCAGAGATGGTGTGGCCCGTTGGTTGACCCCGACGGGTGGTGACTGATGAGGGTGGGTTGCCTGGGTGCGTGCGCCCCCCTCAATACCGTGCTGAAGGCAGGCGGTAGTGAGCGAGCGGAGATGTACTGTGGTGGTGTTTGGTGGGCCCCTCCCGCCCCTCCTAGGTGTCCGCGTCCGCCCTTGGCTGCTTGGCTGTCACTAACGGACGTCGTATCCGCTGCACGCTGCCGTACAAGCCATTGTCAGCCGCTGCTGCTGCTGCTGCTGCTGCTGCTGCTGCTGCTGCTGCTGCCAGGCGCCCTTGCGAGCACTACCAGCACCGTCGTCGGGAGATGGAGTGTTGGGGTCATGCCACAACTTACTCATCACCGTAGCGCCGCCGCCACAGCACCGCCCGATGACAGCGGCAGGCCTGCGGGGTGCAGCGGTGGCCTGGTGCAGCTTTTGCGTGGAAAGCATGTGGCGTTTGCGGCCTGGTTCAAGTGCCAATGCGCTCTTCCCCGTCACACAAACCGTGCTATTGCAGCACGCTCCAGTACCTTTGCTGCTACAACCTTGAGGCTGTTGAAGTGCCGACGTGTCAGGGCACGACGACAAGTATACTAGCACAGCATGCGTGCGTGCTGATTAGGCCCAACAGTCGATAGGGCTGAGCGGCTGAGCCTACAAGGGGCTTACTCGCATTGGTGTCCTGCAGTACTCATGCATCTCAACATTACAGTGGCTTCCACAAGGGCTCGAGAAGGCTTAACGCATTCAGGCAGCAACTCAGTCTGGCCCCATGCATGCTGCGTGGCGGCCCTGCGCACGCTCTGCCCTGCTGTGGCCGCACCGCACAGCAGGTGCTACCGCTCAACCGCGCCCTAATCAGGCTGTGCACCTGCTACAACCAACACGGCAACCATCTGACAACGCCAACCCTCGTCCTTTTGTGGGTTACTAGTGCAGCGACCTGCCAATAGCCACGCGCGTATGCGGGGAGAGTCCTCTTTGGCCTTGCGTGAACGAGCGCGTGTGCCAGCATAGACCTCCTTGCCCCCCATGCTCCTTGCTGCTCTGTGCATCACCAGTTCACCAATCCCGGGCAGCCCCGCCTGAATAGCCCCAAATCAACTCCATAGCGACTTACAATCACATTGCACATATAAATCAACTGTACGCTATAAATACAAAACGCTCCAATTGCGCTTTGAGCAGGTGCCCCGACACCACTGCTACACCCATGCTATAGACACAAGCGCCCCAATTGCGCTTTGCTTGATGCAGCCCCAGCCCCAAGCCATGTTGCCAGGGCTCTAGCCTGTTATGCTGGCCGGGTACCCTTGCACACACATCTGTGCAGATTATAACCTAGCCGTCCCGAAACCACCTTTCCCGTAGCGTTAGCATCCGCCTCACCGCCACTCCTCCGACAAGTACGCGCCGTGCAGAGGACACCTCCCCTCACCCCCAGCACAACAACCCCAGCTCCCACAGCTGCCTACACCATGCAAACCGACACAACCGCCGGCTCGTCCCGCAGCGCTTCCAAGGTACCATTGTCGTACCACACAATCGCCTTGCTGCGCCCCGCCTTGGCGACCGCGGGTCCGTACCAAACGGGCACGTGCCTGGCCGTATGGCCCAGCACTCCGTAGCGGTCACCACCAGCGTTGCTGCTGCCCACGGCAGTGCTGCTGGCGGGAACGGCGGCGGCCCCTCCTCCGCCTCCGCCTCCGGGGCCCTCTGCGCCGCCGTCCCCGCCTGCCTGTCAGGACGCTGTGAGTATGGACAGAGATTCGGGGGTGTTGCGGCCGGACCCGGACGTCTCTGAAGGGCCCATGAGGCGAGCCATCCGCTCCTCAACGTGCCGCCTGGGGAGGGTGCAGACGAGCCAAATAGGTAGCGAGTCTTAGTTTACCCGGAGTTGCTGGACAAGACGACAGGTGTAAGCAGTGCCCTACGGAATAACCTAGCATCCGCAAGATACGCAAAACCAGCAAGGCGATTAGCCCGGGTGCTAGGGAGGCCTCAGGCCATCAGTGGAGGCCTGTGTGCGGCGCGCAGCAGGGGGTGAGCACCGTCCGTTTCGCCCGCCCTGGGCAACCCACGTGTTGGTGCCGGTGGCCACACCACACACCCACGCAACGCACACAGCTCTGAGTGCTCCATGCTGATGGCACGCCGCGGTGCCCTACCAAGCTGGCCCAGCTGGTTACGCAACCCCCAGCCTGTTCCGCGCGCGAACGCCTGCGTGCTCTCACGCCGCACGCAGCTACCCCACGCCCAACCCGTGTCGCACATTCGCACATTCATTCCGAACGTTCCTCGCATGTGGATCTGGACTTCCTGCGGCCTGACCACCAACACGAACACCAGCCCAACCGCCCCAGTTACTCCGCTCACCTCTTGTTGTACACGTACACGCCCACAGCAATGGCTACCAGGGCCACCGCCGGCACCACCGCAGCCGCCACGATGGAGCCCACGCCGCCGTTCTTCGACCCTGCACGCAGCGTGTACGAAAGCACCAATGCTGTACGCTTTAACTCTCATGCCATGCGCACAAAGAAGGACGACGGCAGTGGAGCCCTTGTTGTACAACCCTGCGCACAGCGCGGACTGACGCCTGATTGTTGCACAACGGTGTCCCAGCGCGCCTGCAAGGACACGAGCACACCCAGCGAGCTGCACGAACTTGCACCTCCGACGCACCTGCCGCACCAGACGGCGATCCGGCCGCCCCCTGCTGCTGCCCGTCCTGCGGAGACGCAGCGGGCAGCTCCCCAGCCCCCGGCTGCGTGACAGGCTGTGGAGGTGGTGGGGACACTTTGGCCAGCACGGCCTGTGGCGGCGGCGGCGACGGCGGCAGTGGGCGCGGCGTCAACGCGGCCCTGGGCGACGGGGCCCGGGGGCGGCCTGGCGGCGGCGCTGGGGGCCTCGGAGGCGGCGGGAGGGGTGTGGCGGGGGCGGGGGGTGGTGGTGAAGGCGGCGTGGGGGATGGGGGCGGCTGGGGAGACGGCGGCGGAGGGGAGCAGCACAGCTCAGGCACGCGGGTTCCGGAGCCTATGACGCTACCGCTGCACGAGTACTGTACGGAGCCGGCATCGCTGGATAGCGTGACGGCGCCGCCGCAACCGACGGCGCCCGCAACTGTGAATGCAGCGATGCTGAGTTGCAGCGCCTCAAAAGTCAAAGCCGTGTCGGTCTGTGAGAAGAAGGTTGCCACCAACGCGTAGGTGGGTACCTCGGCGTGGAGGACATCGGTCACGTTCTTGCACGTGAGCTGCATTTGGTCCAGCTGCTCCGGCGGCACTGAGCCCGCGGCCAACAGCGTGGTTAGTAATGAGTTGGTCAACGCCGTACAGCTGGTCGTTGACCCCGGGGCGGCGTTGACCGTTGCGATAAATTGGTTTGGGTCCAAGGGGGGTGGCGGAGGGGGCGGAGGGGCGCTGGGAGGGGTTGTAGGATTGGGGCTGGGAGGGGACGGTGGCGGCGGGGCGGCAGGTTGGCCTGGGGGGGGTTGGCTAGGAGTGGAGGGGGGTGGAAGGCTTGGAGGTGGTGGGGGACTCGGTTGGGAGGGAGGGGAAAGCGGCGGTGGTGCCACGGGCACGGATGGTGATGGTAGGATGAGGGAGGGGCTCACTGATGAGGGTGGAGATGGGGGAAGGGTTTGGCCAGCGGACGGAGTGTTGATTGGTGGTGGAGAGGGTGGAGGTGTGGTAGGTAGAAGGTCAAGCTCGTTGGGAGGCGAGTAAGCCAAGCCTACGGGGGCTGGTGGGAACCCCGGTGGTGAGGGGGGCGGTGGTGTAGGAGAGGACACAACGGGGGGTGGTGAGGTGAGAGGTGGGCTGGAGACGGTGGAGGTGGAGGGCGGCGTGGGGGACGCACGGGGGGGAGAAGGGGAGGGCGGTGGAAGGGAGGGGCTTGGGCTGATGGGGGGAGGAGGGAGCGGCGCCGGATGCGCGGGCTCTTACCCCCGCCCTTCTTAGACGGAAACCCGGGGGCCATGGGAGGTTCGGGCAACTCCGGGGTAGGGGGAGGTGGGCGGGGCGGGGGCGGGGCGGGTGGCGGGGGCCTGGGAGGGGGTGCCCGGGGGAGGCTGGGAGGTGCGGGGCTGGGAGGTGGATCGAACAGGGGGACGGCCGCGGGTGGTGGAGGAGGTGGCGGTGGGGGCAGCAGGGTGCCGGCCCGCACTCCTACGCCACCTGCATCGCCACTGCCAACGCCGTCGATCAGGCCGGTAGCCCAGTCCCCGACACTGGGCGCCTCAGACTTGCCCCGTTTGTCCTTTCGGCTGGGCTTTGAGGTGTCCAAGTCCGCCGTGGCGGGTGCTGCTAGGCTGGACTGCAGCGTGGTAGCGAGGAGGAAGCAGAGCAGTTGGGACACGAAGGGGGACGAAGCCCTTCGGCTTCGGCTTCTTAGAGGCACGCCCCACCGCTGCGACGTCAAGCTTTTGCCGCTGTGTTGTGAGCAGCTGCTGGAAGTAGTTGAGCCCTGCTGGTGCGAGCTGAGTCGGGACGTGGCGCACCCGAAGTGCCTTTCCTTGCGTGACGGCTCGTGGCCGCGCATGGCGCGCAGGTGCGCACAGGAAGGCGCTTTCCGAAGAGTCTGTTGCAGCAGAGTGACTAATATTGCAGCTATTTGGAAGCTCAGCACCGCAGGATGTTCCAGATCAACCAGGCGGGCGTTCCCGGAGGCTGCTGCATGTCCAAGCGGAAGGCGGGCGAGAGGCAAGGGAGTTCTTCCTTGGTTCAAAGAATGAAAGATAATACAGCTGTATATTAAGTGCAACCTGGCGACAATGAACTAGGCTACCTCGTGTTCCACAGCGGTTGAGCTGCGCCGGACGTCCGCGACCCACATTGCTAGTTTGCCAACCCCAGACGAACATATGATGAGGCAAGATTTCACGTACCCGAAATGCTTGAATCGTCGGTGAGACCTTGATTAATGTCCTCCCTTCGCCGGCGATGAGGTAACGGCGACCCGCCAAATCAGAACAAGAACGACTCGCCAACAAGCCTTGCCAGTAACAGTCTCAACGAGTGATGTGTCGCGCTGGGTTACTGGGGCAACGACCGGAAGCGCGGCTGGGGACGACGCCTTTCAACTCCGGCGTGGCGCAACAAGGCGATAAGCAGGCCTTCCTTCTCTCCAATCAACAATTGCAAAATAAATGTGGCAAGGGCTTGGCATGTAGCAGCTTCCTGTTGGTAGGGAGGCGCTTTTGCGGTGTTGCTCCTATTGAGTTGCACTGAGGCTCTATCGGGACTAAGATTGGGTATAGTCCCGTCTCTATGTACCCGTGTTTTCCGTGAAGGAAAACTAAGGGAAGTCCCATGGTAAGGTGTCGCATACCGTTGGTGCAACTCGTTAGGGACCGTTAGACCAGCAACCGTCCAGTCCAGCTCCAAAGTTGGTATCCAGTCCAAACACACTCCAGCTTGACTTTAAAGCCTGAAGCCTAATATTGAAGGTTTTGCTTTCCAGTAGTGACCGAGTCCTTTGCAGGCGTGGCAGCGAAACGCGGATACGCAGCGAAACGCAGATACGTGAATTAACCTAGGCGCGATTACGTTCAAACCTTTTAACTCTTGTTGCTTTGCATTACCTGATCATATATACACGCGCGGGGCTGCGTCGCGATACTTCCAGAGGGCTACCACGCAACCACGCTGAACCACGGTGCCGCTGGTGCCTGCACCCAAGCCTGCACCCCTGGTCGTTGAGCCCAGGGTAGCGCTCTTGCGGCCCATCAGCAGGATGGAGGTGCCGCCCAAAGCTTAGGTTGGCAGTCCTTCTTGGTGGCAGCAGCACAGGTTCTGCCACGCTGGCATCCAAAGCTTGCGCTGTTGTGGGCTCAGCAACAGGCTCTCTGTAACAGAGGAATACAGGCAGCTTGATTCCGTGCAGCCGATGGAACGGCGCCCTGGCCTTCAATGCACCACCATGGGCCAGCACAGGGAACGTAACCGTACAAGCAACTCCCCGCTCAGTCCCATGGTGTTTGGGCCGGGGGGGTGAGATGCCAGGTTGGGCAAGCAGGAGAGGAAGACAACGAGACAGTCTAACACGCTGCTCTGCCTTTGGCTCAGCTCACGAAGTGCTGCTGCACAGCGTCACATTTGGCTCAGTACTGCATGTGGGAGTGGAACTGCTTCTGAAGCACTTCCAACCCTGCCCGGCCCTGCATGCAATTTTGGATGGGGCTGGGATTTGTATGGATCGGGATGCCGGTGGTTTGCCAGACGCCTTGCGGCTTGGTCCTCTGGTCGCTGGGTGTTGCTGAGACGGTGGGTGTCGTGGGCGCTCTGCGTTTTTGCCGTGTGGGGGAGTTTAATTGCATCTATCATCAGGCTTGGTGCGCCCTTGGTCCCTTGGTTGGCGGTGCGACACAATCCACATCTGCTAATGGTAAGCGTGTACCCCACCTCCTTGCATCCATTGCCTTCTTCCTTTCCTTTCCTAATGTCCTCGCTTCCTTGGTGTTTGGACCTGTTCTGTGTCCTGCCCCCTGTCCTGTCCTGTCCTGCTCGGTCCCGTGTTTGATTTCAGTTCCTCACCGTCCTCAGGTATGTCCCCTATGCGGTTCAGGTTCGCTGGTTGTGGTTGGGGAGGACGGGGGCAGCGCGTGTGTGCGCGGGCAGCAGCGGACTCTGGATAAGGCTGCATTCTTTCACGGCTGTTCGCGGCCCTGAGGCGACCCACGCCAAGGCTGGGGGGGGAAGTGGGGCCCCACCATCCGGTGCTGATGGGCAGCTTACGGTAGTGCAACCGGTGGTGTGCGACGCGCAGGCGGCAGCGGTCTGACCTTCCTGGACCTTCCTGGGCGCAGCGGTAGGAGGGAAGCCCTGGTATGGGGCTCGTAGGTGGTCGTGGGGCCCCGCCTGGGGCAAAGGTCTAGAGCATCTTTGCTTAGGTGTACTGGTGGTGGGCTTGCTAGCTGCTGCACGTGGTTCATCGGTGCTGGCGGTGTCGCCGCCTGGGTGGTAGTGGTGTGCGCATTGGCTTACAGCTGCCGTCACAAGGCCAATCCCGCTCGCGGGTCGCGTTTTAGGTTTAGTTATCGGGCGTGTAGTGCCCGGCCCTGGTCCTCGCCTGCTTTGGTCACACCGCGTTCTTCTGCCTGCGCCGGCCACGCGGCCGGAGGGATGGGACCAGATTGGACGGGGACGTGTCCATCGTCGTGGGTTTGGCGAGTCGTCTGCAGCCTTGCTGCGTGTGGCTCGGGCGCCCAAGACGGCCGTTATTGCCGGCCCTTGTGCTCTGCCTGGTTTGCACTGCTTGCTGCCCTGGCGGGCTCCGTGTCGTTGGCCGCTCTTGACGTGTGTGCGGATCTTGGGTGTTGCATGAGCCATCTTGGGGCCACGGTTTGCCCTAGGTCCCCCGCGTGCGCTGTTGGATGTTGCCCCGTGTTCGATTCCCCCCGGCTCGTGCGCAAGGCCCTAATGGCCATCGATGTGTCTCGGTCCTCGGCTCTTGCCCACAGCGCGCCACTGGATCACACCTGCATCATAAATGCGCTTTGCTCCATTGAAAACACGGGTGCGCCGAGCAAGGCGAGGCCCTTACTTTTAATAAACCTAGACAAGTGAGTACCTAGCTTATGTTGCATCCTTGGAGCTGCCGCAACTCTCCACAACGGTCACTACAAACGGTCAACTGCCGGCCCCAAGGCGACGAGGCAGGCACGCAGGCTGTCTTCTTTCCGTCTTTCCTACCCACTGACCACATGCAGCTCATTACCCCAATACTGCCTAGCTAGTGGGATATGTCCCAAGGCCTAGTCAGCTCCACCCTGTACCAGCTGGTGCGGCCCGACTAGTGCATGCGCAGCTTTAACTCCTGAGGCAGCGTCCACGGAACCACCACAAGCGCAAGCTTGCCACGGCTGCGCATGAGAAGCCAGCACAAAAAGCATTGCAGAACACGAAACCGTTATCAATTCTTCCACATGAACGCTCTCGGGCGCCATCCACCCACCCTTAGTCATCCACACTTTCTCAACTCCTCGACACGCCCGCTATCCTCCAGCAGCGACACAGCCCCAAGAGCTCCGTCCCAAAACGCTTACTAGCCTGCACCGTCCATGGCCGTACAGCCACGCACAGTGCCTCACACGCGCTGTCCGGTGGCTGCATCGCGTGCAGCAGACGGCCCCACGCCAGGCCCGGGCGCCGCGCTTGCAGCAGCCCTGGCCACGAGGGCCCTGGTCGCAGCCAGCGGCGGCGGCGGAAGGGTGAGCGCATGGCCATTGGCGGCAGTTGCTGCGGTGGCGCTGTTAACGGTTGCGGCGGAGCACGCTACGCTTGGGCCGCCAGTAGCGGCACTGGCCACAGCGGTCTCCGCGCAAGCGGGGCTGCGGAGGGTCCCCATGCTGTCGGCAGCGGACGCCGCTGTGCCCACCACGCCCGCACACACCGCCAACGTGAGCACCTGCCGTGGTGCGGCTCCCGGGGGTACCTCGTGCGCAGGCCCCGCCGCCACCAGTGCCTTGGCGGCCACCCACGGTGCTGCGGGCGGACTTGAGCGCGTGGTGGCTGCCGGCAGGGGCGGTGGGAGGGCAAGGGCGGCCGCGGCGCTGCTGCGCGGGGCGGCAGCAGCACTGACACAGGTGGTGGTCGTCACACTCGCGGTGGCGGCTACAGCGGTGGCATTTGCGCCAGCAGTCACTGTTGCAGTCGCTGCCGCGGTGGCGGGGGCAGTCGGGCCCGCCGTGCTCCCTTCCATGGTGACAGATGCCGCCGCCACTGCTTCGGGCGCTGTGGCCCCTGACGCGCCCGATGCTGCCGCCGTCCCTCCGACACTGCCCGCCGTCGCTTCCACCGCCAGCAGCACCACCATCCCTGCTGCTGCCGACGATGCAGGCGCCGCTGCCGCCGGTGCCAACCCCGCCACCGGTACTGCCGCCGCCGGTACTGCCGCCGCCGCCACCGCCGCATGGCCCTTGGGTCGGTACGGCAGGCGCGCGAGGGCCGCCCACACGGCCAGGCCCGCATAGGCATCCAGCGCCGCATACCTGAAAACAGCCATGTGAATGGGGCAGACGTAAGCGGGACGCACAGCTACTGGTGACCGGGTGGCTACCGACAATGTTTGGCTTCGGGGGTTCTGCATTGAGATACACGTTTGCCGGTGGACTGCTTTGGCCATCTGACATCCCTGCGCTTATGGGTTAGTGGTACTCACGTGCGCTGTGCTGCGTCCAGCGGCCTTTTCTCCCAGTTGCCGCAGCGGATGGAGTTGGGCTTGGGCAGGTGGCGCCGCAGCGTGGAGTGCACCAGGGCTGGGAGGGGAAAGCGGGTCACGGCAAAAGGACCCGTTAAATATGAGCAAGACCCACTTAGCACTGTGTCCCGTCTTGTCGCGTACCATGTAGCAGGGCCAAAGGGACTTGTCCGTTACCACCAAACCAGTCTTCCCGCTTCCTTCATGCACGCGGCCGGCCAGGAAGTGCGAAAAGAGTCGACGCCGGAAGGCCGGGGGCGCAGCTTCACAATGGTGGACCGAAAGCGTTGGGATGCAAGCGGCCTGCAAGCTCCAGCAGGCCTGTTGGGCTGAGAAGATGCTGCACACTGCTGAGCCATTGCTGGTTTTTGGCGTCTTGTCAGTACGCGCCCACCTGCCAGTGACCACCTGGAGCGGTACTCTGTGTCGACCGTGACGTTCTCGATGCGCTGTGCGCGTGTGACAGCGGAAGGTGAGAAGGAAGGGGAAGGATGCTCACACGGATGAAGGATGCGGATGAAGGATGCTCACACGGATGAAGGATGCGGATGAAGGATGCTCACACGGATGAAGGATGCGGATGAAGGATGCTCACACGGATGAAGGATGCGGATGAAGGATGCTCACATCGATGAAGGATGCGGATGAAGGATGCTCACACGGATGAAGGATGCGGATGAAGGATGCTCACACGAATGAAGGATGCGGATGAAGGATGCTCACACGGATGACAAGTAATACGGCGCATGCGTGTGCAACCGCTAGTGCCTACGCGTTGCATATATGGGTGCAGTAAGCCTGATAAACGGATTCATGAAGATTCGTCTCGCTTCCATGTGCCAAGGCACCCCGCGTTCCGCCTCAGCATGCCTGTTGGCTTGCTACGATTACGACCCCACCCAGTCCAGCTGCTGCAGAGCCCCTGTATGCAGATGCAAACTTTGCACAGTCGCACAGCTGTTCACAACGAAAGCGCCCAGGCAGCCCACCATGAGCACCCGCTCGTTGGCAGCCGCCTCCAGCTCCACAACACCGTTCACGTCCACCTGTTGGGGCATCGTCGGGGCCGTGACATGTGACGTCGCAGGTCAGCGCGATGGTGGTGCACAGACTACGCGTACGTCATGGGCCCAAACCGGTGTGTTGTTATCTCCACCAGTTACTTCCAACTGCACAACAGCACCTCTCCCGCAGGGGTCAGACACCAAGCAAAGCCCTCTCGCACAGGTGGCCCATGCTAGCAGGAGATGCTGTCACACCAGGTTACAAGCCACACCTCCGGTTTGCACCAAAAATTCGACTGTGCAGCCCATGCATTGCCCAGGTCCCTTCGCGCCTACCCCGTGGTCAGCCTTGAGCTTCCGCGCATCTCCGCTGATGTTGACGCCCACCTGTTGGGGGTGTGCGGCCCACGGCCATGGCGCTGGGTCGGCTGACAGACGAGTGCAAAGTGGCAAGTGACATACCGGTACCAGGACGTGCGCTGCCCAAGGGGAGCTAAGACAGTTCCCTGGTTTGCTGCAACGCCTCGGGCAACCAAAGGCACAGCCATAATGGACATGCTCATCTTTTACCCCGTAATGATTTTACGCGTGCGACACGCAGAACCCTCGTTTGCATACAGGGGACCATGTCCAGAAGCTCCCTCGAGCTCTACCACTGTACCGCAAACAGCATGTACGGTAGACGTCGTGCTGCACCGCATGCGCCGCGCAGCTTCAGCAGCTGCGTTCCTTACCTTGCCTGGGGAGGCGGCTTCCAGCAGCTCCCGCAGCCGTGGCGTCACGCCGCTGTGCACCACGTGTAGCAGCAGACAGCAGCAGTGCCGGCCTGCAGGAGGGGTATTGTTCATGTTCGCTGGCGGGCTTACGAGTGGGAACCAAGAATAACAAATAACATAAACCAAACACGTGCAGCAGCAGGCAGCAGCAGTGCCGGCCTGTGAAGGTGGGGTAATGTTGGTGTGTACTCACGGTTAGGAGTGGAGACGAGACAGCAGTGCGTGGCGCCGGTGGGCAAGTGTGGGGGTTGTCCAGGTGGAGGGAGCTGAAGCACCTACGCCTAATTGTGCCCCGAAGGCAAGCTGGCCATCGCCCACCAGCAAGAGCTTGGAGCGGGCAAGGAGCTCAGCCCGGGTCGCGAGGCCTGGCAACAGACACGTGTTTGCGTCTTGCACACAGTTTCGGCCTTTCGGAAACCGCTGCACGAAGGTATGCAGGCCAGCTGCGTGCCTGGGCATGGCGATACGTCGCTGTACACTTATGGGGGCGTGGCTTCTGTGTTTAGCTTGGCAAAATACTTATGGGGCAACAACGTCTGTCTTCGGCATGCGCTGCGTGAGGCCAAGGTACAGGTAACCCACCTGCATCCCTGTCCACGTCTTGTAGCCCCCCGCTGCGTGTGGGGTAGCACAGCTGCACCAGCGCCACGGGGTTGCCGGCGGCACCTGGGGGCACGGGAAAGCACGGACGCACATCCTACTTTGTACGACAAGAGGCCCAGAGGTCAGAAAAAGGCACAGGTGCAAACCGCAACACCGCATGGTGTACACCCCGCAACACAGCAGCTGCACACCCTCCCTGCATCTCGCGTCCAGCGCCGCGCCCTGCAGGCACACCCCCTATCATCCCCACCCGCCGTGTACTGGGGCCTCCACTCCACGTCCAGGCCCACCACCGGGGGCCGGGCCTCCAGCAGCTGCCCGCACAGCCAGTCCACCTCCGCAGCGTTGCACGAGTAGCTGGGGGTGCCGAAGGGAGGAACCAAAGGATCGAGCAATCGAGCGGCAAGCGGGAAATTGTGCGAAGGGTCACGTGCAGTATGGGGGTAACGTTACGGTACGGTTTGTCACAAGGGCATGTAGGGAACGGTGTGTTGGGGCCGTGGAGGGCGACTATCGACGCCTGCATCAACCTTACTTGACGCAGTGTACTGTTGGCGAATGTCAGAGCCATGCTCCCATGCATGATGCAGCCCACCGCACTGCCGGCACAAGCAGCCGTGACAAGCGACGTTCGCTACCATAGACAACACACGGCGAACACCGCAAAGTGCCTACCGTATGGTGCCCGAGTATGTCAGTGTGGGGTACCGCGGCGGCGGCGCTGCCGGAGCAACGGCGGCGGCGGCAGCTGCCCCGCCAGCCTCCGCAGCTGCCTTGGCCGCCAGCGCCTCCGCCAACGACGGCAGCGCTGGCCGCTTGCCGTCACGGCGGCCGCCCGGCGCGGTGCTAAGTGCTGACGCCGGCACTGCGCCTGCAGCTGGCGCACCTGCCGCTCCCAGTGCACCCCTCGCACTGCCGGCTGTGTTGCTGACTGCACAGCCGCCGCCGCCGCCGCGGAGCGACGCCGGAAGGCGCCTGCCGCTGCCGCTGGCCTCCCCTCCACCAGGCAACGGAGCACCATCGCCAGGCACCGCGGCAGCGCGAGCGTGACAAGCATCTGCGGCCTCACCGGGTTCGACACCGGCGGCCCCAGCCCCGCTGCCCCCACCGTTGGCACCGGCAGGAACTGCTGCGCTCCCACTGGCTTTGATCCCAGCGTTAATGCTGTGCATGGCCCGGTCCTCCCCGCCGTCGTGGCTGGGCTCGTCCTCCACCGTCGCACGGCCCCCCGCCGGACGACCAGCGCTGCCGCCAAAGCTCTCGGCCATGAGAGCTGAACGAGCAACAGTTTCTTCCACGGCTTCCTGCCCTATCCGTTGCCACGCCCCTGCAGGCCCCCCGTTCAGTTCGGCCAGGGGTGCACAAAGATGCGCCGCGCATGCCGCCGGCACATGTGCATGCGCCACCGCACCAGCCTGCGCCTTGCACCCTTCCAGAGGCGGGACCCCGTCCATCGGCTCAAGGCTGGCCGCCGCCAATGATAAGCGGTCTCCGACCGCACCTGAGGCTAGCCCATGCGGCGGGGCTTGCTCCAAACATGCCTGCAATGACGCAGCGCCGTGCAGGTCTACCTTCGTCGTCGCTGCTGGGACACCGTTGGGGCATGGGACTCTCATAGCAGAGCTGGCTGCGGCAGGACCGTCGCACACCGAAGGCTGGACGCCGGCCCTCCAGTGTGTCGACACGGGCGCGTTGGTGTTGTGTCCTGTACTTGCGGCTCCGCTGGGAGTGTGTGTGGGCCCTGGACCCCAGGCTGGGCGGCCACACGCCTGGGCTGGATGCATATGTTGCTGGAGGGACTGCAGGCCGTTGACAAGCGCCTCACGATGCGGCTCTTGCCAAGCGCCTTGCCGCGGAACCTGGAATGGGTGCTGCTGAAGGCACTGCTCGGGCTGGTAGGGCGGCAGCTGCTGCTGCTGCTGCTGGTACGGATGCTGCTGGGGTGCTGGGCCTTGTTGCCACGCAGTGGCCTGTGGAGCGCCAGGGGCGTGCCACGCAGCGGCGTGTGGGGCGTGGAGCTGGGCATGGGCCGGCTGTGGGGGAGCAGCGCATGCGGCGTTGGCGGTTCCACACGGCTGAGCGATGGACGGGCGAGGTGCGCTGAGCATTGTAGGCCCTGATGCAGCTCCAGCAGCCGGTGGCGGCAATGGCATAGCTGCTGCATTGCCACACGCAGCAGCAGCTGCTGCTTGGTGCACGGCTGGATGAGGCGCGTTGCCCGAAGGCACCGTCGTAGCAGGCTGCGTCGCCGTCTGCTGGCTCCAAGCGCGGTGTTGCACAAGCGGTGGATGCGCTGCGGGGGCCTGCGCCGGGTGCCGTTGGAGGATGGAAGGCGGCGGCAGTGCCGGCGTGGGTGTGGGCCCGGCGCGGGGTGCTGTTGGGACGCTGGGCACTGCATGAGAGTCCCGCACTTGCACGGAGGCGCCGGGCGGTGGCTGCCAGTGTGGCCGTTGCGACTGCTGCTGCTGCTGCTGCTGCTGCAGCCCGACCGGCTGGCGAGACGCGGTGTGGCCCTGCTGCTTTTGAGGACCCTGGTGCCTCTCTGGACAGGCCGGCGTACCTTGGCGCTGCGGCGGCGGCTCATGCTGCCAAGGCTGATGGCCATAGCTGGGTTCGTGGCCCTGCTGACACCCGTTCGATGCTGGCGGGCGAGTGCCCCCGTTATAGGTCATGAGCTGCTGCTGCTGCCGCTGCTGCTGTTGCTGCTGGTGCGGTGGCGGCGGCGGCAGGTGGCATTGGCCGAGCTGCTGCAGCACTGGATGCTGCCGCTGGAAGTCCGAGGCAGCTGGTGTCCATTGGCCACGCTGTGGGTTTGGAACGCCCTGGCACGGCCCGGGTGGAGGTGGCCCAGCTGGTGGCCCACAGGCATGGCCCGCAAGCGATCCGGCAGATCCCACAGTCATGCCACCTGGTAGCCCGTTTCGTTGGCCAAGGTGCTGGTGCTGCAGCTGGCGCTGCGGCTGCGGCTGCTGCCAGCGCGCCTCCTGGCTTGTGCGCTCGAGCGAGGCCGGCTCTGTGAGCGGCGCCGCCGAGGCACACTGGACCCCTGCTCGCGTTGCTCCAGTACCGTGCCGCACCGCGATCCTACACGCAACGGGCGCCTGCTGTTGCTGAGGCCGGTGCACTGCGATCGGCACACCTTGACAGGTAGTTGGGAGACCAGCAGGGTCTGCGCACTCAACCCTGGTGCGTTTTGGGTACGGGTTGGGGAGCTCGTGGGTCCAGGAGCCCGGTCCAGGTGCGTAGGTTACGCCTCCAGCAACTGTGGAAGTACTGTTGTCTAGACAGGGGTGGCCAATACACGGATCCATGACCCTGCTTGCGCTCGCTTGGCAGCTCTTGCAGCTGGGGACGGGTTTGCCGCCCTGCCCGTGTGAGGTGTTCGCACCTGCAGCCAGTTAGAGGGTTGTGCCACTGTTGGACACTGCTGCATGGCATGGCAATGGTGTTGACTCAAAGCCCCAACCAGTGGTGTTGCGCTGTGACCGGAGGCAGTTCTAGAGCTTCAGTGGGCGGAACCTGTTCTTCCGTACCATGCTGTCGGGCCAGGGTGTTCGTTTGGTCACCCAAGGGTACCTGCACGGAGCGCTTGCTTATCACTGCGTAATCACATCCAGTTCTATATAGGCCAAACAAAGTGATATCCGGATTCGTGGGCTTGCTGTTCCTTACAAGTCTCGCCCCCAGCATGGCGCGCACTCCTCAATGCTCAAGGACTGGTCGCTTTGGGGACATCCGGGTGTACAACATCAAGTCTCAAAGCAGTCATATTAATACGATATATCGGGGTTTCGGCAACCCGGCTCACACCGAAATTGAGCCTCTCTTTCACATTGGCCACGTCTCACTGCTCTTGTGCTATTGAAGTAGCTGTCAAAGTAAGCTGTCTCCACAACTTCAGTGGGTTGGAACGCGCGAACTGGAAAGCAACTAAAGAGCTACAGGGCTTTCGATTTTCGGTATTTGTGTGCAAAGCGAGCCGTAGAGTGATTTGATAGCACCCTAGTCCGCCAGCCGGATTGGGCGGTATGACATCCGTTTATAGGGGCCAGGCATGCGACAGCCGTCCTCAAGGCATGCGTGTCACGCCGTGCTGAGCGTGCTGTACCTGGCTATACTGCGGGTGACTTGCCACAGTTGCCAGGAGCTGGCGTACAGGTTGGCTCTGCTCACGGTCATGGGCGTAGGCTTGCATTAGGGGCAGCTGACTTGAGCATTCTGCGAAGATGTTGAACCCAGGGCACACGCAGGGGGGCCCTGGGCGCACGAGCCCCTGCACGAGCCTTTCAATCACCCCCTGGTTCTCACGACATCAGAGGAGTGCTTCTGGGGGAGTGTGGACCAGTGTGGACTGTGACTGCTGTGCACATTTGCCCTCATGACGTCATGGGAGAACCTGGTTGCTGCCCTGGAGCCTAACTTGCCTGCTGACCCTTTGCAAAGATCCGCCCACTTGTGCTTGCCAAGCACCGAATTCCGAGCCCCTGTAACCTTCTCACGAAGAACAAAAAAGACGTACGTGTCAATAAGGGCGAAGCCGAAGGTGGCCTCAAGCCCACCGACGAGTTACGGTTCATCTGTAATGCCGCAGCGCCTTGACGGGACACCGTGAGGCAGTGTATCACCCTGCATCCGTGGGCCGGTCTCCCAGGGAGAAGCCTTCTGCTTGCGGACACGGCTTCAAAAGACAGCTGCGCAACGTACCAAACCAGTGCACCTCGTTCCCTTGGTACAGAGAAGATGGTGCGTTTACGTAGGCAGTCCATCTTCTTGCGTGCGCGGCCGGCGTGTACGGATAACTTCTTCCGGGGTCGCCCTTCATCGCTTTGATCGCGACATCTGTACACAATTACTTCTGCTACAACGTAAGATCGTTCCAAGCTCGAGGCTACCTCGGCTTTCCGCCAACGCAGGCTCCGTAGTTGGCCTTCAGTATTCCAGTGCAAGCTACAGCTGTGAACAGACATCCATGTCATACATCACGAAACAAATGTTGAGGGTCCTTAGGTTATCGCGCAAGAAGTGAGCGACGGGCGTCAGAGTCCGAGAGGAGGCAACGAGGCCCGATGTCGGGCCCACACCGCCTCGCCTTCCTTCTTTTCACGTTGCAAGCCACCTTCACTACTGCATGTGCAATTTCATCGCGAATATCTGAGACAAGGAAGGGGCAGTACCTCGTCCCGTTCATGTGGTCAGTTCGAACGCACTGATGGCAGACAGTGACAGCGTGCGTTCCGCTCGAGCCAGGCGCTAACCTTTTCCTGTGCGCCTCCTGCGCTCGCGGACGCCTCGTGCTCCACACACAAGACATGGCCCGGTGGGTATTCATATCTTATTGGTCGGTGTTGCACATGGGTCAAAGTTGGAAGGGGCGGGGAGCTGGGAAGGAGGTTGCACGAGTGGAAGGTTCACTTCTAGCGAAGTGCGTTACGTCAGCACTCCTGTGGCACGTGGCACGTGTGCTTACACGAGCCCAGGCCAGGACGGTATCTCCCCGCCTTGGCCTGGGCCCGTGTGATCAGACCTGCTACTTGTCCCACATGTTTAGGCTGACACTTACATATGGTCCGAACTCCACAGCCTCCACGCGCCACGTGTTCCGTCCGGGCCAGGTAGTGCAGTACACAGACACTGTACGGCTGCCGTTTACAGCAAGGGTCCCATTGCTTCCTCTCACCCTCTGCTGTATTCTTGAAGGCCGTGTGGCCTATTCTACAACTACGCTGCGCTTGCCGGCTGGCCATTGCGCACTCAACCACGTGGGGCATGAGCGCATCGCCGAACGACCCACTCCAACTATTGCTCCTCTGCTGTTGCAGAATAACCAAGTCAACGCCATTAAGGAGACCATGGCGCTTGCGACGCTGCTTGGACGGACGCTGGCGCTACCCGATTTGCACAGCCACCTGTCCTCCGACCACACCATGCGCCCCATCAAGTACGAGGTGAGCAAGAAAGCGTGCGTGCATGGCAGCAGAATCTGTCGGCGCCGCGGCCTCTGCATATGCATGGTGAATGCTTTCCTATAACGGGTGCTGCTGAACCGTGTGGATGGGTCCTTGGTGCGTGGGAAGACCACCTTCCGCCGCCCCATATGCCTTCCTGGCGGACCCTACCTCCTGCCTTCACCTGCCTTTTGACCCTAGCCTGAATGCCGCAAATCTCTGCACGCACACAAACCCAACACCAGTAGTTAAATTGTGTGCGATTATTTCTGTACGCTTGCTGTCGCAGCATTTGCAGCAGCAGCAGGGCTGCGTGGGTGCCACGGCTTGAACCGCGTGCGGGCACACAGCCGCGCAGGCAACATGCACATGGCCAGGTCGTAGGTACCATTCCTTGCTGGGAAGCCCTGAATTGTCCGCTCCCGCCCGGCCGCTGTGGACGTGTTGTTTGCAGGACGTGTTCAACCTGAGACACCTGATGGTAAGGATCATGCAGTGGTGGACTGGCCTCCATGCATGTCCCCTAGAAAGGTTGTTGGCACGAAGGGGGTAGGGCAGTAATGGCCAACCATGTCTGCCAACGGACGCAGCCGCATGTACTACTTGTAGGTGTCAGCGAGAAGGCATTCATACCTTTGCACGACGACAGCTCATCTATCCTTGCTTCTAATAAGAATCTATTGGGGCTTCGTTGAGTTACCTGCAGGGCCCGTGCGTGCGCACGGGGTGGGGCATGCATGGCACACGCACACAGGCCTTTCCTGTTCGGGGTTGCAAGGGCCCAAGCAGAGGGTAGCAGTGCCGGTCAATCCGGGCCCCGGGCTGCCAATCGCTGGGCATGCAATCTCCAATCTAGTTAGCCCCAAGGTCGGATAGGATTACAGCTGCCCCCTAGGGCTGCCCCCACCCCATACACCCGCCCCATGGGCCGTCAGCCCCGTATTCGCTAACTGAGATGACTTCTTTCATGTGCAGCCACGTGTGCAGCCCAGCTGTGGTTAGTGGAGGCGAGGTCTCCGAATGCGCGTCTTCTGCACAACACGACGCAGCATTACTTGCGTGTTGCGGTATTCTTTGTATCATAAGAAAGCGAAGTGATTACGCAAGCCTACGTCCAGCACGCGCCAGTGTTTGAACCAGTCGGAGTGCCTCACGGGCAGTCTAGTGACGCGAACCATCCATATGTGCATGCGAGATACTGCAAGTGCCGCCAGCATCGATAGCCGATAGCGACCTGCCAAACCATGATCATGTGAGCCCAAACACCCCGAAGAACTACACTAAACATTGCCAGTATGTTCTACATAAAACGCCTATCCATAACCATGGTACTGGCGTGGGCTCGCTTCAAGTTTTGTGGCCTGATAGGAACAGGGCACCGAGTGATCCATGGTGCACCCCGCCTACAAGCACCAAACACTTCCTGCCAGCAGGCTAACTGTCCAGCAGGCCTACTGTTAATGTCAACAGTGCTTGCCCCTTGGCAAGCGGCAGGGAAAACGACGTTCATTTCGTTAATGTTATGCACGAGCAACTGAGGATAGCATACCAGGCAACAACTATTAGCATTGTGTTGTGGTTTATTTATGGCCTCATACCATACCAAATACTGAAAGGCAGAGACGCGAGTCAAGCCTTCAACTGTCAGCTGTCGGTACAGCAAACATGCCGTTACATAACAGCTTAACCATCCCCCACTTAGCCACACCCCTGGCTGCTGCGTAGGAGTGCGGCGTGATCAGGGGTCTGGGTTTAATCTCAATCCGTAGGAAGCGGGTTCCAATCTTAATCTGCGTGCCCAGCCTTCCCCCCAATCTTAAGCTATTGTCACCCTCTGGCCCAAGCCATGTACCGGTACACCAATCACATATCCATTCAATTATTCGTTGCACCGTGGTCTCTGCAATAACTTGCATCCCATATGCCACAGCTGCCAGCCCTGCTCCGCAGTTTTACTTGCATATATACCATCTTCGCTGAGATGCTCTTTCCTGCCTTTCTACCTAACCCACACCAGTCCTCACGCTGCGTCACTTCTCTGCCCAAACTCGCCTCCGATCCTGCCCTTAAATTAACGTAGCCTTCCACTACACGATTGTTGCCCACACAAAAATTGCCGCCAATCACCGCACCCTCCCACACAGGAGCATGCCAACGTCGTGCTCCTGTCTGACCTGTCCGAAACGCTGCCAAGGTACAAGGGAGCCCTTGACGCCGCACTCATCCTTGCAAAGAAGGTCAACGTGGACGACCTAGCCCACCAGATGGGACTGCAGCTGCCCGGCGAGCGCCTGTGGCTGGACTCCCCTGTCAGCGCCACACGGGGGTGCCGCCACGAGCAGATCGACCAGCTGCGGCGGCTGCTCAAGCCGTACGACGTGGTGGGCGTGCAGACCTACCACAGCCTCGTGGAGCGTTCCCACTGGCTGGCTGGGCCGCTGGGAAGGAGCTGCGAGGACATGTGCTGCAACGCCTATCGTGAGGTGTCCCGGCATGTCCGCAAGAACCGGGTCATCACGTCAGCGGCCCGCGGCTTCATCCGGCGGCGGATAGGCAAGGGTGAGACGTTCGTGGCTGCGCACATACGGCCCTTTCCGGACCCGTGCGTGGAGCTGTGGCTGGAGGTGCAGAATGGGACTGTCCCAGAGCAGGTAGGTAGGCAGGCAGGCGTTATGGCCAGACGCACAGCCGTGTGTGGGACGCTACGTAGGTGGAAAGGTAGACACTGAAAGAGTTGCACTGCGAATAGTATCGAGCGTTGAGGCGCGGGATCTGCAGTTCCGCAAGGCTTTGGAATGGCGGTGAATGGCTTTGCCCGGGCGGATGCTGCACGCGCAAGGGACCCCCTACCTTGCTAACCCACGCGTGTGACAGCGAATGGTGCGGGAGCTGTGCAAAGCTTTGAAGTCCGAGGCCACGGAAGGGCTTTTCTCCAGCATCGAGTAGGTTGGACGGATGGTGACTTGGTGCAACGATGTGTGGCCTCTGATGCAGCTGCAGCCGCCTGGACGCACTTATCTTTCGCATGCGGACCATGCACCAAAGTGCCCCGCCCCGGTGCGGCCACCTCACCTGCCGTGCCCGCAGAACATTTCCAAAGCCATGTACGACAAGTGTAACAACTACAACCTGTACGAACGGTGAGCTGCCGGCCTTGGTAGGACAAGCAGCGCACAAATGCTCTCTGCCCTGCTGATGATGATGATGAGTGCTGCAGCTCCCAACAGACAGCCCAAGCTGTGCCCCGCCCCGCCCTGTACTGAGCCGCCGGACCCTCATCCCCAACCGCACCTGCACCCGCACGCACGCAATGCTCCCGCCTCCTTGCTAGCTACCTGCAATTCCACGACCGCAAGCGCGCCCTGGCGAAACCATACCTGTTGCTGTAGGTTCGCCCCGCACATCAAGAGCCTGCTGGCGGACTACCACACGGACAAGGTGTTCGTCATGGTACACCCGCTGCTGCGCCAGCTGACGCTGTCCCGGCTGCGGCGGGAGGGCGTGGAGCCCATCTTCATGGATTTCGAGGAGCTTACACGCTACGGTGTGCGAACAGGTAGGTGGCTGGGCAGGGCCTTGCGCAGCGGGCGATCGAGGTGCACACGCGGCGGCGGGGGTGCAGTGCTCGGGCTGGGTAGGGCAAGGGCCGGAAGGGCGTAAGCCCACCTTGGTGAGCTTTGAGAGCGTGGTGGGGGGCAGCAGCAGGCCATTGGAATCATCAGGCGACAAGCCCTGGGCTGGTTTAAACAAAATTTGAGGATGTCGGTACCTGACAGCACGCACGCAGCCACTCGCAGCAGGTGCACCGGACACTGCGCGGCCGCGCACAAGTGTGGTGCAACAGCGCAGCCTGCGCGTGGAGTAAAAGGTAGCAGCAGCAGCAGCAGCAGCAGCAGCAGCAGCAGCAGCAGCAGCAGCAGCAGCAGCCGGTACCTCACAGCCAGGATCTTGCATAAAGCGATACGGTACGGTACGGTACGGTACGGTACGGTACTGTAACTTGCTTAGCCCGCTTCCTTGGTCCGAAATGAGTAGTCTGTGACGTGGGTACAGGCCAGCCCAAGAGCACTGGAGGGAAAGGCAACCATGAAGATGAGGGGGAAGAGGACGAGGACAAGGACGAGGAGGATGCTGGCCGTGTTGCCCCCAGCGTCACCATGCTGGCCATGGTGGAGGAGGCTGTGTGCGAGTACGCACGGGCGTTCGTGGGGACCAAGGTGCGTGTAGGCGCAAAGTGTGCGCCCGTGCTGGTGCCATGCGCGGGCGCGTGGTAGGCTGCTGCGCACAGGACGCCATGCCATTGGTACCCTGGCAGGTCCCTGAAGGACGCGACCTCAAAAACCTAATAAAGCACCACCCTGCGCGCTCTATCCAGTGCGTGCGTACCGCCGACATGCGCCCCTGCCTGCCTTCTCACCCCTGCTGTGCGCTCCCCGGCGGTGCCCTCTCGCCCAGCCGCGAAACCTCCCCGGAGGCAACGGCCGTGTAGGACCACATTGCGGCCGGCCCCAACCAACTCCACCTTCCGAATGGCGCCCTGCACACGTTGCCCTATGAGCCCCTAACACCCCACCCTACGTACGGTGCCCCAGCAAACCCCAAACCGCCTACACCCCCTGTCTACAGGAGAGCTCCATGACTGCCACGGTGGTGCAGGACCGCATGGCTGCCGGCCAGTCCATGGACCACATGTACGCCTTCATCCGGTGGGAGGGCTACGAGCAGAGGCCCATCTCGCTGACGCAGTACTACGAGGAAGTCAAGCTCCGAGAGAATGAGGAGAAGGAGAAGGAACAGTCCGGTCGTCGGCAGGCAGGGGGCCCTGCAGCAGTCTCGGCACGTATACTCCAGGCGCCGCTTGGTCCTTGACTGACGACCGTAGGTGCTTCGTATACCGTCTAAAAGGGGAGCGGCTCTTAGTAAGGGATGAGAGAGTGAGTGAGATTTGGTTTGTGCCGGGCTTGCATGCACCTGACACGGGGCTGCCCTGACGGCGTTGTGACAAGCTGACAACCACGGTATGCGATGCGGCAGTGGAAGCCACTAGATAGCACCTGCCTGCAAGTGCCCACGACAGTTATATTTGCCGCTGTATATATGGCCCTCGGACTGTAGCCAGGGTGTGCGAGCTCCAACGCGTTGCTTACTGCTAAAGGATGTGTGCCGTCGTGCAGCTAAGCCGTGTGTGTTCATGCGGACTGGGTCTGTACGTAGGCCCGGGCCTGCTGAAGAAAGGGCACAGCGGGCGAGGGCGCGCGTGCTCGGTGCCTACCTGCGTGCTTGAGGCAACGCAACACCCCGATTGTGTGGAGGCAGTGAAACGGATGATATTCTGGTGCCATGACCGCCTTGGGTGGTGTAGAATGCGAGGGCTGTTGTACCTATATCCAGTCTTGCAGCGGGAAGAACGCGACAAGTCCTGCGTGCACCGCCGCCTGCATCGCAACGAGTCCTGGTCAGTGCGGTACGGTCAGCTGTTTCATGGATCGTCGCTCTGCTCGTCGCGTTCTTTGTACTATATTCAACATTCTTTGGGCCAGATTGCAAGCAAAGCTAGGATACCTAGCTCCTAGCACTTTGCCAACGGAACACCGCCGCGTCGCACACCACGGCACACGACCACAGGCGCATCCCCAGGGGCTCCCACGCCGATGCGCCATCGGCGTACCGGTGCAACGTGCATGCGTGTGGCAGGCATGCTTGACACGACCAGGTCAGACGTCAGAGCTTACAAGCACCCATAACGTACTCCAGCCTGCCCGCAACAGTGGAAATGATGGTAGCTTACCAGCCCTTCACACGCTCCCGGTATCATCCTCATACAACGAACGACACGCAATCCCTCATAGTCCCTGAAGCTCATCATGCGAACTACCTTCCCGTGCAGTGTGGCAGCGGTGTGCACCAAAAGCTAGGACATTAAAAAGCAACTGGGTAGTCCTGCATAATATTGCATCTTACCATACCACACCCACGGTTCCAGTCTTCAGGATCCATGTGAATAGTGAATTTGGTGGCCATATTGGCCGCCGTTTATCCAAGATACGAAGCAATTTAGGATTTCCCTGAGATTTTGCCGCGGGAAATTTCCCGTAGTCCAGAAATTTCAGAAATGTAAGAATAACCAGATGGAAAGGGTACGGAAATAAAAGCGCCTTAGGATTTCCCGCCAAATAAGACCCGGACACCACCCGGCCGTAACATATGCAGCTTACACGTCCGCCTTCTTTGCTCCATGGCCAACAGGAACGTGAGGTCGGGCGTTCTGCTGCACACCCCGTGCCGTTGCCTTCATCTCGTAAAACTGGGTCAGCTGCACCGGTTTCTCCTCGAAACCAGTCCAGCGGAAAAATGAGTACGTGTGGTTGAGGGATATCCCCGCACTGATGCGCTCCTGCACAATGGTCCCACTCATACTGCTCTCCTGCGGTTGGCCAGCAAGCGGGGCAAGGGGCAAGCAGACTCAGGCCACGGCAGTACATCCCAAATCGAATCAGTGCAGTACGTCAGCGTGCGCCTTGCGTGCTCGTACCTTCCCAGCAGTCAGGCATTGAATGCTACACTGCTAAATATGCTGTGCCAGCAGAACCCGCATCCGCAGTGTTGTATTCTACCGGCCCCGGCCCCGTCGCCCCGCCCGCCCATCCGCACCTTGGTCCCTACGAAGGCCGTCGCATGTGCGCACACGGCCTCCTCCAGCATGGCTAGCACGGACACGGACACAGCAGCCGAGGCGCTGCTGGGAGCGGCGTTGGACGTGGAGGTGGAGGACGACGACAACTGTGCGCCGCCATTGACCGCCAGGGTGGAACGGGCAGCTGCGGGGCCAGGAGCAGGGGGGCGGGCTTCCGTTAGCGCTCTTCCCGGCGACTGTTGCAAGCATGCGTACGCCTGCCGCAATTACCTGTAACCCGAAGCCTGCCATGCGCACTGTGTAAGTTGCGTAGGGACAAGAGAGGTGGATTACGAGGACGTTCTTTGCTTCGTTTCACTAGGCACCTTTCCCACAATGTGTGCTCGCATGCAACACTACGGCACCACGCACACATGCGGCTGCCCTCACCCAGCTTCCTCATGAGGGGTAGGGCCTCCTCAAGGTCCATGAAGATGGGCTCCACCCCGTGCTCACGCAGCTTGGACAGCACCACGCTCCGCATCTGGGGAATAAGCGGGACGCGCAACACCTAGATAGTGAGTGGCCGCGGTTCGGTGCCGGTACATACACGACGTCGACGTACCACAGCACACGCTGCACTGCCCATGACAAGTGACTGGCACTTCTGCACGGCACAGCAGCGGGGTTGTGCTGGTCCGACGCACCTTGGGGTGCGTCATGACGAACGCTTTGTCAGTGTTATAGGTGCGCATCAATGCCTTGATGCTTGGCGCAAACCTGCAGTGGGCCGTAGGTATGCCAAGCGGTTTGCGGTACCAGCGTCCTGGTGTTACCGGTAATGTCACAAGATGCCGTTGGTCCCTATTCTCAAAGCCACCTGGCTGTTGTGCACTGCCGTACCAACCACCGCACGGGCCCCACCGACCGTGACCCGCCTCCAGTACAGGTGCATGCAGTGCGGCCCCTCAACCGCAACTGCGAGACAGCAGTAGTGCAAACTAATGTCGTGGCGGAAAAGTAACGCAGCCGCACCTGTCGTACAGGTACTCATTGTTGCACTCCTGCTGCATGGCCGCCTGCAGTGGGCCAAGCAACGTGCAGCGGTCAAGGTTTCCAACCTGTCGTTCTACTCGGCCCTTGTTCAGCCACCATACTAGAGCTACGGACCGCACCGGCATTGCAAAGTCGGGCGACCAGCAACTCACCGTCCGGTTGCTTCCGCTGGGCATAGTCCAGACTTTCAGGCACGGGTCGGGGTAGGGCCGCACGTGCGCAGCCACGAACGGCTGCCCCTCCCCAATGCGCCGCCGGATGAAGCCCGCAGCAGCATCCATGATCTGAACGCGTCCACGCCGGGATCGACATTGCAGTTGCAAGCACCAACAGCAGGTCAGCAACCGAAAGGACATGGCGAGGGGCCGAGTAACCCACTGCTCAGCGGGCTGCACCCTGCACGTGCCATAGGCGCACGACCACATGGCACAGCGAATGGTATGAACCTTGTAGGCAGGTTCGGGAACGGCAAGCGGGTAAGGAATACGACCACAGCCCTGAGTACGGACACCGCACCTGCGGCGCCTTGCGAACTGCCATGGTTGCCTTCCTAAAGCCCTCGCAGCAGGCGTTGTGGCCGCACTCCCAACCAAGCGGCCCGGCCAGCGCTTGGCTGCCCACAAACAGGCCGTGGAAGGACTGCACCCCAACCACGTCGTACGGCTCGAGCAGGGCCTTGAGCTCGGCTATCTGCTCCGGGTGACAGCCCGTCGACGACGACACAGGCGAGTCCAACCAGAGCCGCTTTCGTGGAGCCCGGAGCCCCACGCCTTCCGCCAGCCGGGCAACGTTACCCTTCTCCTTGTCGTTGCCCACAATCAGGACGGCATCCAATGTCCGGTCCTGGTCAGCCATCTTGGGCATGAGCTCAGCAAGCAGGACAGCGTTGGCGCTCTCCTACACGAGGGCATGTAGCTTGTGTACCTACCCTGCTAGACATACAAGGCGTTTTGATGTGGCTTCAACGCCGCATTTCGCCCCACGGCAGCCAGCGGGGTTCGCGTGCGGTACCAAGTCAGCTGCAGCTCAGACCGGTACCGATGTGCCGGTATGTGCACAACATACGTACAGCTGCAGTAATGCGTTTGGTGTTGTGTGTCTGTGGCCCAAACGGTTGTGCCGCCCCAGCACCACAGCCGCTGGCGGGGGCCCCTTCCTGACCATGCATGTGCACCTGCGTATGATGTGACCGACCGGACACGCGCGCACCCATACCCGTACCCGTAGCCCGTAGGCTACCCATGCAGGCATGAGGCAACTGTATGCGTGTCGGTGCCACACGCTGTGCGACGGCATGAGGGTGGGACACGGGACGCAGGGCCCTCACCTTCAAGTGGGGGACATCAAACAGCGCCTGCGGGGCACGTCGCAGAGGCAGTGGGTTGCGCGTCAGCGTGCGGCATGCAGCACTTTTGTGCGCTTGCGCTTAAGAAGGCATAGGTACGTACAAGAGACCATGTCGGGCCCAAGTACCGGCACGTGCATTTCGCAGGCAGCCGCGGCCGTGCCAGTTCAGCAAGCAGCTGGTGGGGCCTGACAACCTCATGCTGGCAACGGAGAAGACAGACATTCTCGGCTGAACGGAACTTACGTCGAAACGCATAGGGTCCTTGTTGGCATCAGAGAAGAGGTGCTGCTGCAGGTCGGGGATTGCCACTGTCCTCCGTAATAGAGACGCCAGCGTCAGCGTCTCCTTGATGCCGTTAACCTGGTTGTTCTGCACTTGACAAAGTATGCAGTTCACGCACAGCACAGCAGTTGGTCATGCATGCTCGCTACGTTGCAGGGTAGTTTCTGTGGTGGTCTGGACGGGCATTCGATGGGGACGGCAGAGAGCGTGGGTTTCACACCAAGGCGCCTTCCACGCACGCCGGCCCTGAAGCACACACGGCCCCTGCCCCCACCCCGGTGGAGGACGCAACCCCTTAAGCACGCATACAGCCCCACGCGGTTGCGCGTGCACCCTGCCAGCTCACCGGTCCGTGCCTGAGCATATGTTGGCCGGGAGTGTGGACGAGACCGACGGCGTGACGGAGGGGCATACATACGTCGGCACCAGACTGGCCCGACTGAGCGCTACAGGCTGTATGCGCTCTGCGGACTTACCACATGAAGGGCACCAGGAACTTTTGACCAGGCTGTGATTCTCCATTCAGTTGGAAAGGGAGGCTGAGCAGAAGGAGAAAGCAGACTCCGCGGAGAGGCAGCATCGACGACAGCGCAGAGGGCCGGACTGCCACACGACGGCAACCTAGTTCAACTTCCTCTTTTCGTCTGAACGCTCAAGTTTGATTTGTCGCTTTCAGGTAGGTCAAGGTAGTACAGCCCGACTTTCGTAACGAAGCTACAGTCCGACTGTAGATAGGTCTTGCGGTTCCAGGAACATATCAGTTGAAGTCGTTCCGTTCATCTGCTTTCGCTGCTGGACTGACTGTGCAGGGATGGGCTCTGTATCTTTGTTTTTCCTTCCTTCCGATCTGCTGCCTGCAACTGCCTGCACAGGCCCGATGACTGTCCTTAACATGGACAGGCTGATAGGCATTGCTATAAGGGCATCTAATTCATAACAAAAGAGAGCCGCAACCACGACGCACGAGAAGCATCCGGCCGCTTCGCTCTTCCACCCCCGAACCAAGCACACATACAGTCCCTCTTAGTCCCTCAACCTCATGCCAACTAGCTTAACGTGCAGCTTTATAGTCTTGTGCACCAGCAGCTGGGATGATAAACAGCAGCTCGACAGTTCTGACACCACACCACCACCCAGCAGTACCACATACATGCTACCAGCCAGGCTACACGTCCGCCTTGCTTGCTCCACGGCTAGCAGCAACGTGAGCTCGGGCGTTCTGCAGCACACCCCGTGCCGTTGCCTTCATCTCGTAAAACTGGGCCAGCTGCACCGGTTTTTCCTCGAAACCAGTCCAGCGGAAAAATGAGTACGTGTGGTTGAGGGATATCCCTGCACTGATGCGCTCCTGCACAATGGTCCCACTCATACTGCTCTCCTGCGGTTGGCCAGCAAGCGGGGCAAGGGGCAAGCAGACTCAGCCATGGGTAGTACACCCCAAATCGAATCAGTGCAGTACGTCAGCGTAGCAGGCGTGCCCGCATCTACGGTGTTGTATTCTACCGGCCCCAGTCCCGTCGCCCCGCCCGCCCATCCGCACCTTGGTCCCTACGAAGGCCGTCGCATGTGCGCACACGGCCTCCTCCAGCATGGCTAGTACGGACACGGACACAGCGGCCGAGGTGCTGCTGGGAGCGGCGTTGGACGTGGAGGTGGTGGAGACGGACGACAATTGTGCACCACTGTCGACCGCCAGGGCGGAACGGGCAGCTGCTGGGCCAGGAGCAGGAGGGGCGGGCTTCCGTTGCGCTCTTCCAGGCAAGTGCTGCAAGCATGCGTACGCCTGCCGCAAGTAGTCGTAACCCCAGGCCTGCCATGTGCACAGTTTCAGTTGCGCTGGAAACATAGGGGTGCGTGCGTTACCAACACGTTTCATCCAGTCCTCATAGCGTCCTACTTGGCGCATTCCCCACAGCATCCCCTCGCGTGCAACACTCCGTCACCACACATGCTGCTGCTCTCACCTAGCGTCTTCATTAGAGGAAACACCTCCTCAAGGTCCATGAAGATCGGCTCCACTCCCTGCTCACGCAGCTTGGACAGCACCACGCCACGCATCTGGGGAACAAGCGGACGCTAAACACCTAGTGAGTGGCCGTGGTTTGGTATACGTGCTCACAGTACCGCAGCACACACTGCGATGCCCATGCCATGTGACTACCGCTGCTGCACGGTGCAGCAGCGGGCGTGTGCTGGTCGGACGCACCTTGGGGTGCGTCATGACGAACGCCTTGTTGGTGTTGTAGCTGCGCATCAGTTCCTTAATGCTTGGCGCAAACCTGCTTTGGCGATGGGCACACCAGGTGGTTTGCAGTACCGGCATATCATTGCCGGTGTCACAACATGCAATTAGTCCTCGCTCTACTATACGCTTGGCTTTTGTGCACGTAACGTGCCACACAGGCCCCACCGTGACCCGCTCCTCATTCAGGTGCATGCAGTGCGGCCTGCCGCAACCACAACTGCAAGAACAGCCGTTGCCTTGTCACAATAGTAACGCTGGCCTGCCGCCGCACCTGTCGTACAGGTACTCATTGTTGCACTCCTGCTGCATGGCCGCCTGCAGTGGGCCGATGTACAGCGGTCAAGCAAGGCAAGAGTCCCACCTGCCGTTCCAGTCGCCCCTTGCTTTGTGAAGGGCACCGTACGTTTGTATGGACCCTCAGGCTTTGTGACACAGCGACAGAAACAGAAACGGCATTGCAAAAATGCGTGGCCAGCAACTCACCGTCCGGTTGCTTCCGCTGGGCATAGTCCAGACTTTCAGGCATGGGTCGGGGTAGGGCCGCACGTGCGCAGCCACGAACGGCTGCCTCTCCCCAATGCGCCGCCGGATGAAGTCCGCCGCAGCATCGATGATCTGAGCGCATATGCGCCGGTAGTGATATCACAGTTGCAAGCACCAGCAGCAGGTCAGCAACCAAAAGGACATGGCACGGGGCCGAGTAACCCACTACAAGGGTTGCAGGTAGGTGCACGACCACATGGCATGACCCAGTGTGGTACCACTGAATGATCCATGGTAGGCAGGTCCAGGTTAGGTATTCAGGTTAGGCAAGTAAGGAGTACGACCACAGCCCTGAGTACGGACACCGCACCTGCGGCGCCTTGCGAACTGCCATGGTTGCCTTCCTAAAGCCCTCGCAGCAGGGGTTGTGGCCGCACTCCCAACCAAGCGGCCCCGCCAGCATTTGGCTGCCCACAAACAGGCCGTGGAAGGACTGCACCCCAACCACGTCGTACGGCTCGAGCAGGGCCCTGAGCTCGGCTATCTGCTCCGGGTGGCAGCCCGTCGATGAGGACACAGGCGAGTCCAACCAGAGCCGCCTTCGTGGAGCCCGGAGCCCCACGCCTTCCGCCAGCCGGGCAATGTGGCCCTTCTCCTTATCGTTGCCCACGATTAGGACGGCAGCCAACGTCCGGTTTGGGTCCGCCATCTTGGGTATAAGCTCAGCAAGCAGGACCGCGTCGGTGCTTTCCTGCGCGAGGGCATGTAGGTGGCGCATGTGCATCCCAGTGTGCATCCAAGTGTATATGTATGTGTCTTAGGGGGGCCATAACCAGACCGCGACACAGCGACGGCCTCTAGGGGCTCCGGCACAAACGCGGGACAACGCCCGACAGCACACGCCGGGGTCTACTCACGTAGGGCACCGAAAACGGCACAGGCACGAGGACAGAACCTACCCGCACGACCAACACCCGCATACACTACGCCACGAGAGACCAACGACAAGCAGCACGCCAAGGCGGCAGGCACCGCAAAACAAGCAGAGCACAAGGGCCGGCTCTATGTGTATATGTACCGGTATTCAATCCACAGTGCCAGCAAGACGCTCATGTGTGGTTCCCAACCCCGCACTCCCCGTCAGGTTCGCGGCACCTGGTCAGCTGCAGCACCCCAAGGGCATATGGATGCAGGACACACGGCGCATTGGTGCCTCTGACCGTGTGGGGCAGTAGCCTGACAAGCTTTGCCGCCCCAGCTCGCCGGACAACGGTCCTTCCCTGACCAGGCATGTGCATAGGTGTATGACAGCTGTGACCGACCCGACACGCACAGACCCAGAACCGTACTGGTACCCAGGCAGGCATGAGGCAACTGTATGCGTGTCGGTGCAACACGCTGTGCGATGGCATGAGGGTGGGACACGGGACGCAGGGCCCTCACCTTCAAGTGGGGGACATCAAACAGCGTCTGCGGGGCACGTCGCCGAGGCACGTGTTAGCTCATTGTGCGGATGAAGATGAAGACAGACATTCTCGGCTGAACGGAACTTACGTCGAAATGCATAGGGTCCTTGTTGGCATCGGAGAAGAGGTGCTGCTGCAGGTCGGGGATTGCCACTGTCCGTCGTAACAGAGACGCCAGCGTCAGCGTCTCCTTGATCGCGTTAACCTGGTTGTTCTGCACTTGACAAAGTATGCAGTTCACGCACAGCACAGCAGTTGGTCATGCATGCTCGCTACGTTGCAGGGTAGTTTCTGTGGTGGTCTGGATGGGCATTCAGTGAGGCAGGTAGTGTGGGTTTCACACCAGGGCGCCACCTTCCACGCCAGCCCCTGCCCCAACCTGGCTGACGGATGGAACCCCTGAAGCACGCATACAGCCCCACGCGGTTGCGCGTGTACCCTGCCAGCTCACCGGTCCGTGCCTGAGCATATGTTGGCCGGGAGTGTGGACGACACCGACGGGGTGACGGAGGGGCATACATACGTTGGCACCAGATTGGCCCGACAGAGCACTACAGGCTGTATGCGCTCTGCGGACTTACCACATGAAGGGTACCAGGAACTTTTGACCAGGCTGTGATTCTCCATTTAGTTGGAGAGGGAGGCTGAGCAGAAGGAGAAAGCAGACTCCGCGGAGAGGCAGCATCGACGACAGCGCAGAGGGCCGGACTGCCACACGACGGCAACCTAGTTCAACTTCCTGTTTCTTCGTAAGTCACAAGTCATGTATGCTTCCCCGCCATCAGGTAGGCCAAGGCAGTACTTTGCCGACAGCCCAACCTTTCAATTTGACAGCCGCAAGCGTCAGCAATGCGCACAGGAGCTGTAGTGTTCACACGTCATGCGGGTTGGGTGTGCGGTAATAGGGCCTGGTTGGGCCGAAATGCTGCCGGGTCCGGTGGTTTCGGAGGTAGCATGGCGATCTGTCCCGACAGGCACACACGGACTTGACTACTTAGTGCTCTATGACCCTGACGCTGTATGTCCCTACTCTTGAACTGCCAGCTGGATGCAACGCGCAACATAGCATATGGCTGCTGGACACGGAATCATACGGCAGTGGGTATGTATGCAGTTGCGGGGTTACAGTCACCGACATCATCCATACGGCAGTGGGTGATGCAGGTGATGCAGGTTCCTGGTTAACATACAGTGACCGGTTATCTTGAAGGGAATAACGTGCAGTTCCGTGCTCGGCAATACACATTCGAGTCACCGGTCTTCGGATGACCATGCGAAGTGGGGACCAAGGTGGAGCCCCCCAGGCCCGGGGGCCTAGGCCTACGGGGCCGTGCCAGGCCAAGCCCCCTATCGAGGACTCCGGCCCCGCATGGTTTTAAAGTATGTAAGCCTGCAGTGTCCTGCCAGAACGGCTCATCCTGTCATGTGCTCCCTCTTTCTCCCTCGCTCCAACGTGCTGCGCATGAACACACCTTTGTGGTCGAGCACCGTGTGGCCCCCCTACCAGCCCCTTCTCTTTTCCTCCGTCCGTGCAAACCGTAGGGCGATTGCGTTCGATGGACATACATGTGGACACACCTGTGTCGACCACCTCTTTTCTTTCAGTCTGGGCGCGGTCTGCGAGCGTGGGATGTGTGCGGACAGGAACATGTGCACTGTGCACCGAACTCTCGCGCCCTGGAACTTTCTGCTGGATGATGTATGTTGCAGTTGCGTTACATCCAATGTTATCACTTTTCTTCCCTCTTAGAAGTGACCTGCAACGCTGCAAGTGCAACTGTTCCGAATGCTGCCGATTAGCCTCCGTTGGGCTTTCGGTGGGCTCGCCAAAAATTTGCGGAGAAAACAGCAGCCATGTAGGGACACGGGTGGAAGGACATCGCTCTGCTTGAGTGTACTGCTGCGCGTCAGCGCGTGCTCGAATGTCGCTACAGCGCTATTGGTTGTAAGCGGTTGGGCTGCGAGTGCGCGACGTCCCTCTGCAAGCCTTTCTCCCATCTTCCCTAGCGTTCAAATTCCCATACCTGTTGCATTTTCTACGACATGCGTGCGCAAGCTTGGGCGTGTATACGCTGTATCGGCTTTGAGAAGGCCCTCGCTGGCTAATCGCCTGGACAACGACCAACACTAGCATATAGGCTTTATAGCTTACTTGATCCTGCTGATTGCTGCGAGCTAGGGTGCGTGGCGCTGGTTGACTGCGCCTGCGCTACATACAGCCCGCTCAAACTCGAGGACTTCACCAGACATGCGTAGGTGTACAAACAGGTTCAGAGAAAGGCGTGAACGGGAACCCCTGCGGATCTTGGTTGTCGTGCTGTTGTCGACATGGCTGGCGCTCAACGTCAATGGAGCAGCAGCGGCAGCTGGCAGCTCTTCCTTGGAGCCAGCTGCCCTTCAGCAAGCGTTGGAGAGTACAACTCAGTTCTGGAATCAGACAAGTGCATGGCAATTGCATGAGCTGCACAGGGTGCTGGACCTTGCGCACCAGCTGCTCTACAGGCTGCCCGGTACCCCAAAATACGTGCCAGAGCTCCACGTGCCCGACGCCACAGCGTTCCTGGCCAAATTGCTCAGAGAATATCCCTTGCTCACCAGTGAGCGTCTTGGCTCGTGGTCCGAGCTTGTCACAGCCTTCCTGGACAAGCATATCACTGGGCGCGTCACAGCAGCAACGCTGCTTGTCGACCCTTCTGGGGGTACGTCCTCGGGGGCTGGTGGTGCGGAGTATAAGCGACGGAACCGCAAGATGCAAAGCAGGGGTCGAAAGGCGGAAAGCGTCGGCAGCAAGGGCACCGTGGTGGAGCTGTCGATTGGTGAACACGCGAGTATGACGGGCCTACCGCTGGTGCGGCGAGTCCTCGTGGCCCAGGTGCTTCTGTCGTGGATGGGGCCGTGGGGGAGGCAGCTGCCACCTGGCTTTGAGACACGGCTTGGGGACATAGTATACAAGGTATGAGGGCTTGAACGTTGGCTTCGAAGCCTACTGCTGCACATTGCTCGGGTCCACCTCCCCCATGCCTTGCTGGCGCGTGGCTACTTCCAGAGTTGGTGCTGTGGGTCGTGCAGGCTGCTGGCCCAAATCCGCACCCTGCTCAGGCTCACCGACAAAACCCTCCATCTCCCGCACTGTGCAGTTGTATGGTGTTCATGCGTCTTCGGTTGCGCGCCGCGGCATGATGGAGTACCTGCACATCTCCAAGGCCGGAGGAACATCGTTTAGCGAGGTTGCAAGTAGGTGTGGGATGTGAGCCGCAAGCTCCTGTATGCATGCGCCCATCTTGCCACCAAGCTGGTCCAACACGGTTCACAGATGACCATGTACGGCACAGGGTACAGCAATCCGACATACATGGTGCAAGATGTGAAGGCCCATTTACGGCCCCTCACATGCTGACACTTGCTGGCCTCACGCTGGGCAAGCCCAACCGCACTAACCGCCCAACCGCATACTTAGCCATGGGTGTGCTACCACAGCAAGTCGTACTTGGGGGGTGGGGGGTATACGAAACGCCAGGACATTTGTAATCGCTATCAGGGGACATGGTCTTGCTGCTGAGTGGGTTGTGCCTAATCCTGTTGCTCTGCCGCTGTCTGTCCTAGGCCGCAACGGCTGCGCCATGCACCCCTACCGCATCGGCATGGTGCCCGGCCTGGCGGACAACTGCCGCTGGGTCAACAAGACGGCCATGCAGGAGCTCCTGAGGAGGGAAACCAGCGGGTAAGCGGGACCCACTTGGCGCCTATTGGACTTGCAAACGGTGCAGGGGACAGAGTTGTAGGCAGGGGTGGAAGGCATCGGGAGTGGGGTTCATCCTGATTTGCGGTTGTGTCACACGTTCAGAGGTAGCGGACCGGACGGGGGCTATGCGCTCGTTGTTGTGAGGTGAATTCAAGCGTGTGCAGTGTTCAATTGCCCCTGTGTGCCGTGGACCTTCATACGTCTCTCCCAACCGGCCAGACCGGTGTCCAGGAGCGAAGCCCCGCGCACGTACCCGGTAGTTGGCGCACACATATGCACATGCACACCACGCACTCGTATGCTCCAGCTGCTGTGCAATTCAACTGCGGCTGCGCGACCGAGCCGATATGCATGGCAGTGACGCGCGAGTGAGCAGCCATAGGAGAGCAAAACGTGCCAAATGCACGTGCCCGAGTCGCGTGCCGCGTGCACAAGACAGCCAGGGCCCACTTCCTCAAGTAACGGCTAACTTGTCGCACACCGGCGGTCCTTCACGTGCAGCTGCACACGGTACGGGGTAGTCAAGCGAACCACCAAAGCGCAGACGTGCGCACAGCGGGCTGCATTGGTTTCGGACCTCGAGTACGTCTACGTGTCTAACGAGTATACGCTCCATGGAGGCGTGGATAGCATGCAAGGCACCCACCCCTGCCCCCAGTTCGTCAACGTGGTAACGCTGAGGTGGGTCACCCCGGTTACACGTGCAGGCGCCGTGGTTTGGGACGTACATGCTAGAACACGCATCCAGAGCTTTTAGAGGCACAATGCCATGCGGGTGTTGCAGATGCGGTGCGGGAGTGGGATATATAGGATCCCTTACAAGCAGACAATGCCATGCGGGTGTGCGGTATATGCGCAGGGGCGGGTAGTTGCCAACCAGCATCCGACCAAACACCTAGCCGCTTATTGCATGATCACACCCTTTCGCTTGGGCCCATTCAGCGTTGGCCCCAAGCGCCACGCATAGGCATAACGTGCTCAGCATACACGTTCACGGTGCACGGGATAGGCCGTACTTGAAGCACGAGCTGAACTTCGTATACCTCCTTCACCGAGTGGTTCGCAACTGCTGTGCACTCTGCAGGGAACCGCATGAGCGCATTCGGTCGCACCTGAAGTACCACCTGTTGTACTGGTCCCGCGACGGGCTTGAAGACCGCGTCAGCAAGGGCGGCCCAAAGCAGGGGCAGCTGCTGTGCAGCAACTGGAAGGATGCACAGTACCCTTCAGGCCTGTGGGACGCCGTCATGCCGGCCGTCGCGGACAACTACATGACCCGGTAAGGCGGGAGCTGCTGGCTCACGCTGGTGCTGGCTCACGCTGGTGTGCACACGCACGGGACGGGATAGCTGTGGCCCAGGGAGCCCACACCATTAGGGTGCTCCTCCTTAGCGAGCACATCCGGATACCCATGCTCGCTGCCGTCCCCAAGTCCGCGCAAGTCCTTCCTAGGCACACCGCCCTGTCTACCCACATGCAGGTCCTTTCTGGGCGAGCTCGGCTTCCACACCCCAATGGGCTCCATCACCTCGGAGCACATGGCACTTGCTCGGGCGCTGCTGCTGCAGTTCGACCTGGTGCTGGACCTGAACGCGGGGCAGCAAGTGGGCGACACGCTGCTGCAGCAGGGGCTGGGCTGGTCCACCACAATGGCAGAGGTGGGTGCGGCGGGCTCTTCTGTAGTCAGCTTGTGATTGTCTGCTGTGATGGTTGCGGTTGCAGCAGAGGCAGCGCTAGCCAGACATGCCGGTGCCGTGGGGCGTGGGGTACGCAATGGGTGCTTTCAGGGCGTGGAGTCTGTGGATCACGTTGTCAGGCCAGCATGTTGCAGGACTCGGCCACAGCCACCTTCCGTGCTGCAGTTCCGGTGCGCCTGCATCAGTTGTACATGGAGCTATGCGCTGACTCTGTACAAAGGCGGCATGCATCCTATTATGTCGCAGGTCCACGCCCGCACCGTGAACGGGGTGTCTGAGCGGAAGGAGGTTGACCTGGAGTACTGCGACCCAGCGGGGCTTGACGAGATCCTGGCAGAGGGCCGGCAGGCGCCAGACCAGGACCTGTACAGGTGTGTGTACTGGGCCGCTATGCCATTGCCCCAAACCGGCATGCCTTACGGGCGTTTGTTATGCACTACTTGGCCTGGCGTGGTTGAGCGGCTTGCTTGTCGGGTATCGGCGGGCAAGTGTTACGTCCACGCGGGCGAGAGGCTGTGGCGCATGGGGCGGTTAGTCAGCACGTTCGGATGTAATCATGTAAATCAACTCTTCTTGTTGAAACTCTCATGCTGATTGGCGATGCAGTGAAGCACGCACGATACAGCATTTGAGTAGGCTCAGCCTCACCATTGGTGCCACCACCTTGCTTGCACGCTCCCCTGTTGCTGCAGGTTTGGAATGGCGTTGAACCGTCTCGACTTCCTCTTCCTAGAAGTGGCCCGGTCGCTTGGGCTGGTGCCGGAGGCGCCTGGTGATCGCTCCCCGTCAGGGGGCTCCCTTGCACGTGACGGCGACAGTGGCAGCAGTACAGGCGAGTCGCTGCAGTGTGGTATGATCGGGAGGCCTCAGGGGCGAGGTGGTGGAGGAGGGAGGGGTGAGCGGGAGGAAGATTATGACTATTCGGATGATGAAGACGAGGAGGAAATGGAAGATGGAGAGGAGGAGGAGGAGGAGGAGGAGGAGGAGAATTAAAGAGGGGAGTGAGGAGACCGTGGTAGGCATGACAGCACGTTAGGGGGCGCGGGTTGTGGTCCATGTACATAGCGTTTAGTGCCCGCGCCGCGTTTGCTCGTTGCTGACATACTCATGCACGCAAAAGCTGTGAACTTATTAGCTCGAGTAATTTTGCAAGGAGGCAGAACTGTATAGGGCAGGGCGTTTCCCTGGGGGCCATGTGCATGCCGACCCCAGAGCTCCCGCCCTTTTCACCTGTTGCACGGTAGTGTTGACGTATAGGGTGGAAAGTGATGCATTACGAACTTGCTCGCAGCCTGACCTTGACATCCGTGATACTCCGGACTGACTGTTGCCGTGCCATGGCATGACGCATGGAACAGGGATCCACTAGGGACTTCCGCCTTGGGAGGCCGTGCGTGTCGGAGTCGGTGCATCAGGGTTAGAATCTCGTGCTGTCCCACAAAAAGTTAAGGACATCTTATTGCATTCAGTACCTTGTTCGGGTAGTCGGCTGACTGGGCTCTGCCCGAGTTTTGGGGGACTAATGTTTTCTTTGGTGCGGGTGCACGGGAGCCGGGGTGCCCTCTACGGAGGACGCCACGTGTGCCGTGAGGCACATTGCAGCTCCAGCTCCGCCCTGGCTGGCAAGCACCCCGCACTAGGGGGTCAGCTGCCTATATCCATGACCATACGTTTCCGGCATCTGGCTTTCTGTTTGGTGACATCTTGTGTGCTGTAAGGAGGATGTGGGTTAGCGCATGAGGGCTAGTACTCTAGCTGATTGAAAGGGCTAGTACAGAGCACATCGTCCGTGCCAATCGCCCGTGTGTCACCATGGTGCCGGCATTTGTTCCGTGTGGCAGGTACCGATGCACTCGGCACCGCATGATGGCAATCGCTGCGGGGAATCCCGCAGGAAAAAATGAGGTAAATGATGGGGGAATCCCTTCCCCAGGCGCCAACGGAGTGGGGGAATACGATCCTTACTGGTCCACCGCCCAAACCATGGTTGTGAATCTGAAAGAAAGTACGGATGTGCAAGCGCAAGACCGCTTCATAACACACTCCATTCCCTAAGAAGGGAACAGAGGGAGGAGCCAGGAAAGAGCGGTTTGAACGCGGGCCCAAATCGCCTGGGATCCCTCGTCTCGGTGGTGGTCGCGAACGTGCTCTCCTTGGTCAGTTGATCTTAGCTAGCAGCGTGGCCTGGTGTGAGCGTTATCTTCCTGTATGGCTTCCGTTGCCCTTGTACCTAGGGGAAACACCGTGGGGAAACACTGCCTGCTGGGGAGCAGTGTCGTACAGTGTGGAAGGGGAGGCCAGGTCCCAAGCAGGCCTCCACCACAATTAAGAGCATGTATTTTCGTTGCATAGAAGCGTATTCCGGCAGACCCGTACCGTCGGGGCCGGAGGGAACAGGTTGGCTGCGTTTCTTGCATCAGGGGAGCCCTCCTGGGCTGGGGCGTGCGTGCGTCAAGTCGTCACAAGGGTGCGGGCCCAACAACGACGGTCACGAATCCTGCTGGAGGTTATACTCTGCCTTGCGGTACAGCCAGGTACAGCACGTGCGCGGAAAGCATCTTCTAGCCACTGGTGACCCCCCGGGGTTACCCGCTGCACATTGCAAACCGGGCCCGAGGATCGCCGTGGGCCGACGTGCTTCATGCCCACACCAGCCCAATTGCTTTTATACCGCCTTGAGCGCAAACCAAGACAGATGCACAGCCCGTGACGGTGATGTTCTCATCGCCCAAGGCATTCTGGGAGGCGCGGGCTTACTATAAAAATGATGTTGAAGCCACCGCTTGCATATGAAACGCTTTTCATCATTTTCTTGCTGCTCGTATCAGATACACGTCTAAGAGCGGCGGCAGCGCAGCCGGGTGCGCAATTGGGAACTGGAGCTGGACATGCCCACGCAGCCCTGCAGGTGGGCGCGCAGGAGAAACCGCGATGAATTGCCAGTCGATTCAACAGCGCCTGATAAAAGACCCTTTTCCTCTTCCTATCCCAGGGGCCCGACAGGAGCAGCAGGAGAATCCTGACCGTCGGGAGCACAAGTGGCAGGCGCGTGCTTGGAGAGGTGGAATCCTCTATGCCAGCCGCCTCAGCTACAGGTCCAGAAACGCACGGATCAGCCCCCTCCGTACGGTTCTCACCACACCTCAAGGCAGTCCCTCCACGGCCACCGCCGGTCCCCAGGCCGCCACCCCTAGCCCGGCCACCTCCACAGCCCAGGGCAACACCTAGCCCAAGGCCTCCGCCCCGCCCCAGACCCCCGCCTATTGCAAGGCCACCACCCCTCCCGCGACCACCACCCCGCTCCAAGCCGCCACCCCTAACACGGCCACCACCATCCCCCAGGCTGCCACCGCGCACGCGGCCGCCTCCGCTGCCCCGGCCCCCGCCCCTGCTCCGATCGCCTCCCAACCCCAGGCCCCCGCCCGTGCTCCGACCACCTCCCAACCCCAGGCCACCACCTACACCCCGACCTTCCCCCACTGCACGGCCGCCTCCTTCACCTGGTAAGCTACCCCCCGGTCAACAGCCCCCGCCGGAGGGTTTGCCCTCGCCGTCCCCAGTTCGAGCCCCGCTGCCGTCGTCGCCCCCACCACCGCTGCCCAGCCCACCAGCTCGCCGGCCCAACTTCCTGATTATTATGACAGACGACCAGGACGACCTCCTCAATTCCACGCACCCACGCTACATGCCAGCCCTGGACAAGCATCTAGGGAGGCAGGGGTTCGGGTCACGGGCTTTGTGGCGTCCACCCCGCTGTGCTGCCCGGCACGTGCCACCTTCTTCACTGGCCAGTACGCCCACTGCACGTGAGTCCACGCCGCATGCCCGTTTCATACCTGTCACCAACGTCTCCTACTGTTGTCAGCACAGTAACCCTCGCGTGGAAAGCCAGGGTTGCCTCCAGCCTGGCCTGCAAAGGTTGGGCTTTGGCAAATGGCAAACCATTAGCTGTGCCACATCGCCTTGACGAGAACCCCTGGCACGGCCAGAGGATGACCGTTCTGACACTGCCAGAGAATGACCTGTTCCGGACCGTCCTGGGCCTGCAGGAACATTACCTCGAACAACAATCCAGGAGGTGAGCGCGGCACATGGCGTAGTAGCAACACAAAGGCAACTTGGTAGCAGGGACTGCCATGAGGTGCCTCACTGCTGCCACAGTTTAGGATGGTGGGGCTGCTAGCACCGCATAGGGGTCCTTAGGTAATGTTGTAAGATGTGGGTACTCCTCCGGACCCCAAGGTGCGGTCAGAGCGCATGCATGAAGCACTTGCCGGTGCAACCTGCAGGCTCGTACGGCAAGTTCCTTTCGCTCGGGCTGGACGAAAGCTACCTACCGGTGTGGCTCCAGGTGGGTTCGTCACGGATGCGGTGCGGGATGCAGGCATGAGCCTGAGGCAGGTGCAGGCAATCAGGAATAGGAAACAGGGTGCGGCAGGGCGAAGCAGGCAGGAGGCAGGTCGATGGCTGTAATTGCTGTTCTGCTGCAGGTGGGTGCCAAGGTGCTTGACAGCCAGGAGGCTGCCGTCCGTGCGCCGCGTGATGGCGTCCTGACCAGCATCCCTTGGCGGATTGTTTGCAATGCAACCGGACTGATAATGACATGGAAGGTGTTTGCTTGGGGTATCGTATGCTTGCAGGATGCGGGGTACGACAACTACCTGGTGGGCAAGTTCCTCAACCACTACAACGAGCCCCGGCGTGCCAGGCCAGGCGACAAGATGTTTCCCAACGGCTGGAAGCACTTTGATGCCATCACGCACAAGAGCACATGCAGGTCAGTAGGCTTCGTGCGGGTTGCCCAGGAGCGCCGCATTCCATGCAGCAGGCACTGCGTTGCTTCATAATGTACTTGTGCCGTACGCTGTACGGCTCAACAGCCTACCACACACCAGCGCTTTGTTGTGGGTCAAGGGGCGGGTTGTGGGTTAAGAGACTGGCTACGCATGTCAGCAACTTCACACGTGTCATGTATGCATGCGTGACACGCGGACGGTCAGCATCCTGCCGGGTGTGTGCATGCGCATAGTGGGTGCCAGCACGGTTGTGGCGTTACCCGCTCCTGGGCATGATGAGCCCAACGTGTGCCTCTGTGAACGCGCAGGTTCTACGACACGTGCATGTCGCTCAACGGCCAGCCCAACCGCTGCTACCCCGGGCAATACCAGACGGACCTCCTACGGGACAAAGCATTGGAGATCATCAGGTGCGTGCGTGTCTACGCCAGTGGGGATTTGCATGGGATGGGAGCAAGCGTGCAGGGCGTGTGTGAGGTGTGCATCTACCCCCGGGTTGCGTGGGGTGTGGCGAACTGCAGATACCGTGCACTACTGCATATGTGCGGTGAGAGGCATGGGCGCAGTTGCCACGTCATAGCATCCACACGCGCAGCACACGCCGTGAGCAAGGCAATGTTTTTTCGTGATTCCGCAATGGGCCCGGCACGCGCCGCCCTTCAGCGTACTCCAGCTTGACCACTGGTACCCAACGCCTTCTCACGGTGGCGCCGCCGCGCGAGGTTTAGACTTCACACGTCACCGGGGCCCGCCGTACTTGCACCACGTGGTGCGAGTACTGCCTGTGGACCTTTCGCCAACTGTCTGCCGCACGTGCCTGCGTATCGCAGGTCCGCGGGCAGCAGCCGAAAGCCCTTCATGCTGTTCGTGGCCCCCGTGGCGCCCCACACCTCAGCCAAGGGCTCACTGCCGCCCCAGGCCAGGACCAACACCGCATACCCCGCCGACCGCCACGGCTCCCTCTACGCGGGCGATGGCAGCGTGAGTGCCCACGAGTCCTGCTCCCGCAGTTGCATGCGTGCCCCCTTTGCTTGCATTGTCTGTAGGAGTGTGTAATGCGCAATCATGGCGCTATACAGCCATGCCGGTCAGCCACTGGGCGCATCCAGCCTATCGTGCTTTGCCGTGCTGTACTGTGGCAACATACTGCTGTTTGTCCCTGGCAGCAAGCGGCCGTACCATACCGCAGTTCCATCCCGGAGCTCACCCGTCGTCGCTTCTGCACCAGCCGACCAGGGGCTTTAGACGCTGCACCCTGCTCGCTTTCTCGCTTGATTCGCGCGCCGTACTGCGCGGAGGCTTGCGACCTCTCTACCACGCATACTCAATAGCCGGAGCTGACGCGATACAATGCGCACGCATCAGGGCCCCGTATCTCGCTCCAGATGGGAGCCCAGGCTTGGGCGACATGCTGCTGCCATTGGGCCACGTGTCAATGCGGACGCGCTGCCACGTGCCATGTCCCGGCAGGTGTCCCTGCCCATGGGGGACAGCTTCAACGCGGTCAACGCCAACCTGGGGGACGTCAAGCCGTTGCGGCCCAACCGTATGGCCGACCTGCAGCTGGAGTACGTGCAGCGACTGCGAGCGCTCAAGGCGGTTGATGAAATGCTTGACGCTCTGGGTGAGTGGTGCGTGGCTGGGGCATCTGTGGGGCAGGGCCCGTGCATGGCGGCACCCGCCTTTGCGCTGCAAGCGTCACGTTACGGTGGGTCGTGTCACCGACCACAGCGTGTACGGCACCTGAGGGATGCGTTGGGAAGGATGTGGACGAGACAGCTGGACAGTCTTACTGAGCGTGGATTCAGCCTGTCATATCTTTTTACCGCACATCCCCACGCCCGCCTGCCCAAGGATGCACGCGGCCTGCAGCCGTACTTTGGGTAGTGACTCATACACGCCGTGGTACCCATGTTTGAGCGTTGCACACCTGCCGCAGTTTTGGAGCTGGAGGATCAGGGCCTGCTCGACGACACCTACCTGATGTTCACCAGCGACAACGGCTACCACCTGGGCGCCTTCAATGCGGGCCGCGGCAAGGGCCTGCCCATAGAGGAGGACATCCACGTGCCGCTGTACGTACGGGGCCCGGGCATCCCCGCCGGCAAGGTGCTGCCGTACCAGGGCGGCATGATCGACATCGCGCCCACCATCATGGCCCTGGCAGGTGATAATACCTTGCGGCCAGGATAAGAATGCGAATATCGAGATAGGACAGATGCAACAGATACACTTTGATCAGCGAATGTAGATCAGGAGTGTTCGGGGCGGTCCAGGTGTGTAACGGCCGTGTCACTGCATACGAGTGGTGTTCCCCATGGCGGCCCAGCTTCCCCACGTCTCGGCCCGACCATCCACGCAGGCCTACCCATCCCCGCCTCTGTCAACGGCCTGCCCATGCCCCTGGCAGCCTCCCTGGTGCCGCCCATGGTCCGGGAGCTTCGGGCCTCGCTGCCCCCCACCGCCCAGCTGCCCGTTAACCCCGAGGCCTGGTGGAGCCGCGACGCGTGAGTGGCCAACACGTGTCGCTTCGTTCTCTCTCGTTTCCTCTACTTGGTTTGTACTTATTCTCCGGAACCCTCATGATGGCACGCTGTGCGCTGCGTTGGGGTGTAGTGTGCGGTGGTGTCAACCAGGGAAGACAGGAAATAATGGAGACCAAACAGGGAGAGGAAGGGGCAGGTTGTACGCCTTGGCGTGTCGGCACTAGCACCGAGTGTCACTGGCCAGCTGGAAACAGGGGCCGAACTGCAACGGTGCAAAGGCGTGAAACATAGCTCGGAGGGTACGGCATGCAAGCAGGCATCACACCGGACCTGTGGGCGTGTCTGGGCCAGGGCAAGACTAGCCATGCACTGAATCATCAGCTGACTACTGTAATGACTTGATGTCTTCACATGACGGCGTGATGGTGACGCGCCTGCAGGATACTTTTGGAGGGCTGGGCGAACGGGGACGCGACAGACCCAGACGACGACGAAGGCCAGGAGCGCTACCGCAGCTACAAGGCGCTGCGTGTGTGCACCGACTACAAGGTGTTCGCCGACAGCGGAGTGGACGGCGGCCGCAGAGCGCCGCGCATCCTGGGCCAGCCGGACGGCACCGCCTGCTACAAGTACGTGGCGTGGTGCTCGGACAACGCAAGGGAGTTCTTCGACCTGTCCACTGACCCCTACGAGACCAGGAATAGGTGGGGGCGTCGGGTGCCGGCGGGTGCACGCCGGGCGCGTCGTGCGTGCGATCGGTCGTTGGCGCGTGGGAAACGGGTGACACCAGATGATATGAGGTACGGCAGCAGCTCAAGGTCGCCATGCAAGGGTGCCGTACACGGTGCCCCTGCCAGCGGGAGTTAGTTCGTGTGGGCCAGGGGTGGGCGCGCTCCTGGGGCGCCGGGGAGCATGGAAGGGGTGCAGGCCTGGGGCAGGCTGTCAGCACTAGTCCGTGCGCTGGCACCTCATGGGCGGTGTGCTGGGTACGCAGAAGGCGCGAGGAGCCCATGTAAGGCGGTGTGCTGGGTGTTGACTGCTCCTGTAAACTAACCGATCTCTGCAGCCAAGTGCGTCAGGCCTTGCCTGACGCCGCACCACATACGTGCCGCTTGCCTCCGGTCTGCGCCCTACCTGCACCCTTAAGCGCAGGCTTTCTGCTGTTCCGCAGCGGGTGCTGGACCGCTTTGACGGCATCATGTCCGCCCTGGCACACTGCCAGCGGACGGAGTGCCGCAACCCGTATGTGCTGCTGCACCCGGGGCAGCCCGTCTTCAACCTCACGTCGGTAAGTTCCCACTTGCAGCTGCTCACATGCACGAATAAAGGGCTGAGCTGGGCTGTGCATACATGCACCAACTCTTGATGAACCGAAATGCGATACCGTGCTTGTGCACCATAGGCACTGCGTGCGGAGTACGACGCTGTGTACCGAGGCCTCTTCAAGTTCATGTACGACAAGTGCGCGTCGGTGTACATACCGGAATTCGAGCTGGCGTGGACCCAACGGCCCCAGAAGAGATGAGCGCAGTGTGTACGGTAGCATTGGAACAGTTTATTTGCAGCGTGCGAGCGTGGGAGCGATGCTTACCAGGGGTCCATGAATCCCCCATGCACCACGGCCATGTTTGTGGACTATTAACCCTGCTGAAAACACAGTCGTGACGTGGTAGTGCGGAACTTTGTGGACTATATATGACACACCAGCAGCCGAGAGGTTGCCCACCGTTGTTCGAGCATCATTCATTAGCAAACCGGACTAGTCCGCATCAGCGCCTTTCATAGGCGTCTAGTAACGGGCTACTGAGTGCGTCTGTGACACCGTGGGGTCCCGTGCTGGGTGCAGGTTGTGGGCGTAGGTCATGCCTGCGTGGCGGCCGATTGCCCTTCTAGTTGAACGAGTTGGTGAACTCCGGCAGGGGAGTATGTGCAACTTTGAATGAGCGATAAGCAGGAGGTGGAATGCACGATATTGCTTGGGGTATCTGAGTTCGCCTGTTTGGGAGTGGCGGTTTGCCCAAGGGGTTCATGTGTCCCCCAGGCAAGCCGCGAAAGCAGTTGTCGCTCAACGGCGCAAGCCGTGCAGAGCCATGGACGGTAGCTGGAGAGCGGCCCCCTGCTGCGAGTGTGCGACAGTGCAGGGATTGGGAGTGATTATGCAGCACTCGTGAGCTGCGGTGTAAGCACCAGCGGAACAGGGGCGGTCATTGAGCGGGTGCTGGCCTGGCGGTTGCACCTTCTGTAGGGCGTCAGCGCCGTGTGTTACGAATGTGTGGATTACGTTGGGTTACCTGGTTGGGGCTGCGGTGCGCTCGTGGCCGAGCCCAGCAGGCAGCATGTGCCTCTGTCTGGTTACGCTGCCATGTGTATGGTTACGCTGCCATGTGTATGGGCGATTTGCCCACATAGAACGACCCTGGGTCACCGAATTTATAACAAAGTGTCCCGCGGGAAGACGCCCCTGAAGTGCACGCCGATCAGATCGCCGAATAGCCCATAATTTGTTGGCGTCGTATATGTAAAGGCTGCGAGAGGGTCAGTTTCATCGTGACAAATATTCCCGCGCGACACCGTGGTCGCGAAATATCGGACTCTACCCCACCCGTTGGCAATGAGGGCAAACACATTAATTCAAAATACCAAAACTTACCAAACGCACTGTCTTTATTCCTCCATGTGCGAAGCGCCGAAAGTGCACTGAAAGTCGCAGCGAAAGGGCATGCGCGTTTGCGCGATGAACAAAAGAAGTGGGCCCGGTATTACTGCATCCAGAAACAAGCGCATCTGGTCTGATGAAAATACCCACCCAGTTACCACCCATTGCCTGTGGCGCTTTATGCCTTGAAACGCGTCGGCGCTCGGGGCCTCCCCTGCATTGTGCCTCCCAACCTGCCCTCAAACCCCTTGGCCCTCAACCTCCGCGCCGCATGATACTCGTCTAGAAGCAGCGCCACTACTAGCCTAGATCGTTTGCCTCACATGGCAGTACGACTGCATGACTGCGGGTGCGATACCTGATGCACGCTACCGGTACCACTGTGCTGTCCGATGTGGGCAAGGGCTCCCGACCCGCCCGTGCTTCCCGTAGTACCGTGTTGTTGCCACGGGCCCATAGCCGGCTGCTGGTTGTTACGCCTCCAATCCTGGCACGAATGGTTTCGTTCAGCCCTTGCGTGACTGGTGTACGGTAAGACGTGCTGTATGAGAGCTCTGATCTGGGAGCTTCGAAGAGGGGCTGGAGCATACCGTACATGCAAGCGGCCTGCGTGCAAGTGATCTTCATTTCAAGTGCATGGTGCTGACCTCTGGACCTGCACCGAAACGACAGGTTCACGATTACTTCTGCTTCCAGGCAAGCACCACACCCAAGCAAGTCCCTTACCTTAGCAGCCGGCTAGCTGGCAGCCGACGAGTGGAAGGGCTTGTGCGTTGTGACATGTGAAGGAGCGGAGTCCCCTGCCTTCCCTGGAGCAGCCTGGAGTCGCTCTCTTGAAAGGGAGGTTGACATCCCCTGGCGTCGACCACTTCTCCATTCGCAGAAGCACCTGGGGTCGGGTTGGATCCCTCCCTCTCACCTGCTGTTTGGGCGGCAGTCACAGTCACAGGATGCAATGTTCGTGATGCCAGCGCTAGGACCAGGGGGACATACAGCCCCAGGGGAGACAGCCCCCCCTTCCCCTGGACAGCCCTGGCATGGACCACAGGACCAGCATGGACCAGAACGTGTCCCAGCGGCCCAGGGGCAAGCCCAGCTGCCCAGGGGCGTCCCAGGGGTCTTCCACATCACACCACAATTCCTTTGCTCCCTTCCCTGCCTGACTGATAGCATGCCAATTGACTGACTTTGTTTCACCAAAACTACATGTACGCATTCCTTGACAAGGCGAGTCTGAGTCTGATGCAATCTGCCTGTACATGTCCCATGGGCCAGAGGCCACAGCCCGAAGGTTTAGTTGGAACACATACAGGAACAAGCTCAACTGAAGGAAAAGTGTGACAACACGTATCGCAATTTCTGAGGTCATGTCCTCGCTGCCTACTCAGACCGCGTTTTGCATCAGCTCATCAACAAACACTGGGTCATATTATACATAAATACCTATGGTCGGCCGACAGCGCCCCTCGTTAGAGCTCAAGCAAAAGCAACAGCTGCTGCAGCGACAGCCCGCAGCGACGATGACAAGTGCCGGGCAGCTGAGCTGACTGTGCAACTGTGGGCTACATTATTTCATTTGCGCTGGTCCTGAAAGCCCGACGGCTACGTCCTGCGTGTCCGACCATGCTGCGGTCAGGCTGGGTCGCAGTCCTGCTGCTATGCAGCGGCCTCGGGTTCATGGCAGAAACGGAAGCACGTACAAAGCAGCGGTACTTAGTGCCATTCATGTGGTGAGCTGGACAGAGCTCACGCGCGGACCAGCTGCTTCGCTGGAAGGGGGCTCGTCACCGGCCGCATGCGCTAACCCAGCGTCCCTTGCCCTTGGTCCAAACCTGACAGGCACGGGCCGGTGAGAGGGCAGGGTTTCACAACGCAATTGTTTGAGTGAGGCAGACGTCAGTGTAGCTAGCCTGCTGCTGGGGAACCATCCGCAGGCGGCGGCGGACTTTGATGCTGGGTGCCCCCTTGCCCCGGCCCCACCAGAGCAACCAGATCAATGCGATCAAGGAAACGCTGGCCCTGGCGGCTTTGGTGCAACGAACGGTAGCCGTCCCAGACCTTCAGCAGCAGCGTTTTTCCGATGGAAACTTTGACCCCATGCCTTTTGACGTGAGGCATGGCGCTAGTGCTGACAAGTGCGCGTTGGCCTGATGCTGCTGACGGGGTGCGGAAGGTCCATCCGGATGGTTGCGTGACCTGAATTGGCCTGGCTCGCCGTGCTGCATGAATCGACATGGAGTCGTGCATGGTCACTCGCCGTGCAAGTCTGGAGCACCCACGCTCACCTTGTATACCTCTGCCTGCAGGTGCTGTACGACTTGGCGCATCTGAAGGTATGGCAGTAGCAGGGCTTGCGCCCTTCCCCAACGCAGTAACCCCTTACAAGCCGGCTGTCTCTCAGCATCACCTCGGGCTAACTTGGCTTGCTGCAGGCAAGCGCCGACGTTGTCCTACTGGCTGACCTCAAAAGCGAGCTGCCCGATTGGGATCGTACCCTAGATGCCGTGCTGCTCATGGGCAAAGCACAGGATAAGGAGATTGCCACCCGATTGGCCAAGGACCTCGACCTGCAGCCGCCCCCGAAGCGGTTTTGGCTCCACTCCCCACTGTCCTGCCTGGGGGGCTGCCACCCGGAGCAGATTGCCGAGCTCAGGGCCCTGCTGGAGCCATACGATGTGGTGGGGGTGCAGACCTTCCACGGCCTATTTGTGGCCAGCCAGTTGTTAGCCGGGCCGCTTGGCTGGGAGTGCGGCAATAACGCCTGCTGCAAGGGTTTTGAGAAGGCGACTCTGGCCCTACGCAAAGCGCCAGAGGTGGGGTACACCGGTGGGGCCCGACGGCAGATGGCCGGGAGGAGGTGGTTGCCCAAGTGCAAGTGAAGCTGCTAGCCTGCCTTGACCTTCGCCGCTCGGGCGCGATTGCACTGCGTTCGTTGCGTATGTACTGGTGTGGTATTTGGGCTGATATTGGCGTGTCTGGGTCCCAGTCGCCTATTGCTGGATACCCATTACCCATTACTCCACTGTAAAACTGTAAATTTCTCAGTGTTGTTGACGCGCCGCCCGGCAACGTTAGCCTCGTGCGTACCATTTCACCGGCGTGCAGAACGGCTGACTACCACCTTCGTTGTGCATCAGGTCATGGGCGCTGCTGCGGACTTCGTCCGGCGGCGCATCGGGGAGGGGCAGCCGTTCGTGGCTGCGCACGTGCGGCCCTACCCCGATGGATGCATAACGACATGGACCATGCTTGGCGAGGGCAAGACGGTGGGTTACACAGCCACTGCTCTGGTGCCATTTGTGGGCTTACTGAGTTCTGGGTTGGTTGCTCTGTGCCGCGCTTAGTTTGCCACGGCACTCTTGTGCGCTTATTAAGCAGGTGTACTGTTTTCTTCCGCACATGAAGCTGCAGCGGCAGGGCGTCACATACCGATCCACTCTGCGATGCGCTTGTAATCCCTTGTACCTTACATAGTGCGCTGCATGGCCGGCAATCACAGGTTACACAGAAGGCCATCGACAAGGAGTGTACAAATGAGTACCTCTACGAGAGGTGCGTGAGTTGGGGCTGGCCAAGCTGCTTGCGTGAGGGACGAATGGTACAAGCGCACGGAATGAGAACATGCGCACGTGTGCTGCCAGGACGGAAGCTTGCTCAGACATACGCAGCTTGCCACCGCCGGCGGCTGGCACAAGTGAAAGTGCTGCTCCCAGATTGGTTTTGCATGCACACTACACGTGCGGCATTTTACTGCTCTTATGTTGTTGTCCCTTGAAGTACAGGTTCGCGCCAAGCATCAAGAGCCTCATGGGTGCCTACAACACCGAGGTGGTCTTCATCATGACGCACCCAAAGGTGCGTCGCCAACAGGGCTCCCCTGTGCGGAGTACTGGTACTTGACCTCTTGTACCTCGTGGGCGCCGCAGACAAGCTTACCAAGGACGACGGACGTGGCTAAGGGATAACCTGCCCACCCTGCCCGTCCACCAGGTTCGCAGCGTGGTGCTGTCCAAGCTGCGTGAGCAGGGGGTGGAGCCGATCTTCATGGACTTCGACGAGGCCCTACCCCTCGAGAAGCGAGTAGGTGAGAGGAGGGGCTGCAACAGGGCTGCATGCGTGTATGCGATATCATGTACATCGTTGTAACGCACTGCTTTGCCCAAGCCCAGGTGATGCAGGCTTTTGCACTGGAAGAAGCGCTGCCCTGGCTTGGAGCTTTAAGTGCTTGTAGTGTTGCCTGCAAGTGCCCCCGAACGCCTGCCCCCTTGACGCGTCCCTGCCCCAGCCTCCCGCTCTGGCCCCAAAGGAGCATCTGCAGCGGCTGTCTCAGCATCTGTGCTGGCCGTACTTGAGGAGGCCGTGTGCGCACATGCGACAGGCTTCATTGGAACCAAGGTGCGAGCCAGCGCAGGTTGAAAGTTGTCTCCCCGGACCGTTGGCGATGCTGCTGCCGCGCTCCTTGGCCTTCGAGCAAGTTGCGACATGGTAGGCTACCTGCCCACGTGCTACCTGCCCCGCCCTGCTCCTAACCGTCGCAGGAGAGTAGCATGTCTGGCGCCATCGTGCAGGAGCGGCTGAGCTCTGGGGCGTCCCTCGCTGACACGTACGCGTTCTACCGCACGGATGGTTGGGATCAGAAGCCGGTCAGCCTGACGGACTACTACAAGCAGCGGGAAGTGGATGCGCGGGCGATCTGGCAGAACGTGTGGACCCTTTCCGTCGTCCGTGATGCCATGGTTGGGTCACAAGTACGGAGGCGAGGCTTGCGGCGGGACACAGGGGGCCTGCGAGGGCATAGTTGATGCGTTGCCTCGCAGTAGTCTGAACAGTGCGTGTGGCCTGTGGCCCGCCTGAGCACATAGTAGCTGAATCTGCAAGTAATGCGCCTGTACGTCCAGCGTATGCTGCAGTACATGAGCGCCCTGGGAGGCTACGTAACGGAGCTTCTTTTTGTGTCCATGTGTTGTGGTTGTGTGGCGCTGTTATGCGGGCAGCGGACCCGCAGCGCGCACCGTCTGACCGGGTGCAGCTGCCTGCGTGTCAAGGGCCTGGCTGGTTGCTGGGATGCAGCTGCATATGCTGGTTGAGCGGCGTTTCAAGTGAAAGCTCTATGATTCAGCGTTTATGCCGTGCTTCAGTGAAGATACATTTCCATGAAAGTAACCAAACCCCAGCCAGGGGAGCTCCCACCCAGGTCAAGGGAGCCAAGGGAGCTCCCCTGAAGGGAGCTCCCATGCAAGCGTCGTCAGTGAGTTCATTACCAAAGGTACAAGTAGACACATAAGAACTACTGCATTTCCGCAACTTGAAAGCGGGCACCAACGCTTGAAAACGCGCGACAGCGAATGCACTTGCTACAGCCCAGCCGCGACGGGCACCAGTAATACTGATACGTTTCAAGCGTCCTGATATTATTATCAAACCTTACAGTTTGCTGCATCGGCTTTCGTCGATGTTCCGGGGTGCTCCAAGGCTAAAACCCGACCTCTCTGAGAGAGTCTCTGAGGAGGACCACAGCACATGAACATCAGAAAGCAATGGTTAGGCATAAAGGCATGTTCGCGCGTCGCGCTATTTCTCCTCCTGCTGACCTTGCAGCAGCGGCACACCGAGTCGGCCGAACCGGATACACCAGCTGTCATTTCGCTACAGGCCGTCCTGGAGAAGCTAGTGGAACAGTGGAGCGGCAGCGTCAACGAGCGGGTACAGAGCTTGTTCGGGGTGCTCACCCTAACGCAGGGCCTGCTGCTTACTCAGCCTGGGCTGCCACGCCACGTGGCTGAGCTTCAAGTCACAGGCACCTCCGCCTTCCTCTCGTCTCTTCTGGAGGACAGCGTACACATCCGTATCACAGATATTGAGGCCTGGGTCGTCTCAGTAACTTCTTTCCTGGAACACCATGCTAAGCACGCCTTGGAAGCTAGCAGCACGCTCCGGGACCCAGACAGGGGGGAGACGCTGCGAAACCGTAAGCTCTTGGTCAACGCGAGCGCATCGGGAGGCAGCACTGCAGCTGCAGGCAGCGTGTTTGGGCTGTCAGGCCGCGACCAAGCGGCCTTCACAGGGCTGCCGCTGGTGCGGCGGGTGATAATGGCCCAGGTGCTGCTGTCGTGGATGGGGCCGTGGGGGAGGCAACTGCCCGAAGGAACTGAGGACGTCATTGGTGAGGTAGTTGACAAGGTAGGGCCGAACCCATATAGATACGGTGTAAGAATTCAACGCAGCATTCTAGGGGCCATGAGCACACGCTAGCCTTACATGGGCGGGGCTGCTTCATGCCTTGCTACCTGCCTATCCCAGAAGTGAGGGGCTGACCCAATTGTGCCCATGCAGCTGTACGACATACACGTGGCCTCCGTCTCGCGCCGCAGCATGGTGGAGTTCCTGCACATTTCCATGGCTGGCGGAACGTCCTTTAGTAATGTGGCAGGTTAGCCCCTAAATCGACAGAGGCCTTCATTTGCTGCATCACCACAACCACCACCCGGTGCTATCCACGGGATACCCCCTGTTGCATTGTTACCCTTCAGCACTGCAGCAGCCCACCATGTGGCGGCAGTCCACATTGCCGATGGACAGCAGCTGCTGGTGGCCCAGCTCTTGAACAGCTCGTGGTCACCGCTACCATTATTCCCACATGTTGCCCACATGGGCTATGGCGGGTGCATCTAGCTGCCCGCACACTGCGGCTCCGTGCACAGGACCTGCCCCACTGCATTGCAACCGTCGCGCCGGTCACTAAGCGAGGGTGAAGTTGCAGCCTGTGGTGCCGCCAGCCTAGAAGGCGTTGTCCGCTTGCCCCCTCTGCTGTAAGCCTACGGCACCCTACCCTGTCCCACACTCCAGACGAGAACGGCTGCGCCATGTGGGACCACGCCGACGGCAACGTGGACGCGTTGGACGACCAGCACCGCTGGGTCAACGTGACGGCACTGCAGGAGCGGACTGGGAGGCGCAAGAGCAGGCAAGGCACCTGTCCCCATCGCGCTGTTCACGTGCACCAGACCAAACCAAAAACCATTGCGGGCGCCGTGCCGGATGGTTGCGCGAAACCACCTGTTAATGGCTGCTGGTCTTGGATGGCTGCATCCTGGACAGCAGTAATGTGGGTCACGCCTGTTTGCAGACTTCAGAAGGGACCCACCGCCGGTGCAGCTTGCGCGTCAAAGCCCCTCCTGCAGAGACCCAGCCGCTCACGGCTATCGTCACCACCCTTGCGGCTGCCAACTCCCCTTTCCGGACCGCAGCCGGGCGCTATACGGCCAGGTGGAGCGGGACACACGTGTGCGTGGCTGCGCCGCCCGCGCTGCCCATGTCGAGACTGAGGGCCTCCGCTACATCTCCAACGGCTATACACTGCAGGGCGGCATGCAAGACATGTACGGCACGCACGTCTGCCCCCAATTTACCAACGTGGTTATGCTCAGGTGGGCGACTGTAGCAAGGCGGTAGCGTGCTGCAGCTTTGATTGATGCCTTTGTGGTTATGCAGCTGACGGTGTGCGCCACAAATTCCTCTTGCCATGGTGGACACCTGGACGGCAAGGGCTGTTCAGCGAGATCGACACCAGGTACGGCATACTCATCATCACTACACGCGGGGGCTGCATCAGCCTTCATTCCTACACCGTTGCGTGGTTGATAACTACTTGGCACATACTCTCCGACCCCAACACGCCATGTCGTGGTGCTGCCCTATTGTGTGCGCCATGCATGGCAGAGAGCCGCTTGAGCGACTGGAGTCGCACCTCCGCTATATGGTCCTCACTTGGGCGGACAGCCTGGAGCGGGAGGTCCGCGAGGATGGGCCGCAGCTGGGGCAGCTGCTGTGCAGCAACTGGCCAAATGCACTCCAAGAGGCGGGCCTGTGGCAGGACGTCGCCCCGCCCGTAGCGGACAACTACATGACACGGTAGGGGGCGTGCGCTGGACTCTGCAACACGCGGCGTACGTAGTACGTGCTGGCATTTGATGGTCACGGACAGGATATGAGTCGAGCCACCACGGTAAGGTATTGGAGGTCCGCTTGTTGTACTCGACCGGATGCAAACCACCCCGTTCACCCACATGCACAGGTCCTTCCTGGGCGAGCTCGGCTTCCACACCCCAGTGGGCTCCATCACCTCGGAGCACACGGCGCTAGCCCAGGCGCTGCTGCTACAGTTTGACATGGTGCTGGACCTCAATGCGGGTCACGCCGTAGGGGACACGCTGCTGCAGCAGGGGCTGGGCTGGGCGACAACGCTGGCAGAGGTGGGTACAGGGTAGGCTCGCTGCAGCAAGTGTGCGTCTCGTCGACTTGGTTGCTGCAGCGGCGCCGGCTTAGGCTGGGTTGGGAGAGGACGCTGGCAGAAATGGGTGTCTGGGGCCGTATCCCGGCTTCAGGCCATGGTAATGTACGTGTGCAGTTTCAACACCAGCAACGCCTGGTGTACCTCCCCTGGTGTTGTGGCTTCACCGCCCCTCCTACATTGCCGGCACTGTTGCAGGTCCATTCGCACGGATACGACCGCTTGGCAGAGAAGAAGGGCCACGAGCCTGACCGCTGCCTGCCTGCTGGCCAAGACGCACTAGTTGGCCGTGGAACGCAGGGCTCGGACGTATCCCTGTATAGGTAAGTGCGGGCAGGTGCTGCAAAACAACGCTGCAAATAAGGCAGTAGCTGATAAGTCCTCGGGCAACCGGAAAGCTGAGTCTGTTGGTAGGAGGTGTGTAAGCCCTTGTGCTAGTCAGTCCTCAGGCTGCTGACCATGCATGACGCCCACGGTCCTGGCGCTGTCGTACTTACAGGGCGTGTCGTAATCCCAGACAACTAGTACCATACGCCAACGTCGTGTTGTTTCCTGCCGCCCTCACCCACTGCTTCTGCAGGTTTAGCACCGCTCTCAACCGCCTTGACCACCTCTTCTTCACCATCACTCGCATGAGAGGCCTGGATCCAAGGGATGTGCTGGACAGAATGCTCAGCGCATCTGAGCTGGAGGCCGTTCGGAATGAGGAGGAGCCATCCGAGCGTTGCGGCATAGTGGGGTACGCGCGCTGAGCGTGCGGTGCCGGGGATGGAAAATGGCAGGGACTATCGTTTCGTGACAAGCAGCAAGCCCTGTCCATGGTCCTACGATGCTGTGTGGGCAACCCGGGCCTGGTACCGTATGCTGTTCAAGGCAAGTACCCATCATGCGGGTGGCCGCCCGCGGGCTAGCGGAACGGAGTGCGCTTGTGCGTGGGGGAACTCCTTCTGCGTCTCCGCCCTGTGTTGCACGAGCACGCGTCAACATGGAGCTGCTTGCAGTCACTCCTCCAAGGACGCAAGGAACGACAGGTAGAACAAGCATACAGCAGCACACGAGTACAGCACGCCGCACCACACATAATGGAGCGGGGCGTCCGTCCCCTGCCCGGTGGGCGGTGCAGCTCGCCTGGCGCAGACAGCAGGCGTTCCGCTAATCCCAGACATTTTATCCCAGACATGTATATGTACCAGTCTAGTACCAAAGACGTGACGTTGTAGGGCGGAACCTGGTCCTGGTGGAGGGGTAGACAGACATGTATGCACCCGTCTCCTCTATGGTGCCAAATGTCAACATGCTCCATTCTCTCTCACCTTAATGACTGAACTCCTGCACAGCACGCACGCCTTATCTGATGTCGTAACAGCCAGCCTTTGCCGCCTAGCAGTCAGCGTCCACGACATCACGAGTTTGGCATACAGCAGCAGGTGTTTCCCATGGCCAGTCCCAGGGAGTCTATTATGTGAAAAAGTAAAGCGATACGGATGTGCTTTCTTCATGCCGGTCAAGTGCTTTGCTGCCGTGGAAGTGGTTGGCACCTGGCGGCTGATGCACCGATTCGTATGAAGCCCTGATGTTCAGGGGTAAGCGCAGGGGGGCGGCTGGCTATGCCGCGGACCGTGGCAAGTCGCGACTGGCTCCGGGATGCAACCTGTTGTGGTAGCAGCTTATAACAGCGGCTGCACTTCCTGTGCTGCTCATGGTGGCTAGGCTGATGCCCTCCTCGTGCGCGGTCGCGCTGTACCGCCAATGCGTGCTTGCATGCGTGGTTCATGGGCGCAACCCCATGATGGAAAGGCACGCAAAAGAGTATGAGAGCCAGAAGCCTTTTGAGAAGGGCAGGCGTCCCGGTCCCAACGTAGTCCACTGCCACGGTCTCAAAGCCTGCTCAAGGCAGGCTGACACCGACAGAGAACCCTGGAATGTAACACAAAATGCCAAATTTACCCCAGCCCGTCCGGCAGACCGGCACGTGTCGTGATCACAAGGCACCTGTTTGGGATCTGGTGACGCCAAGGGCCAGGCACAGGAGTTCTGTCCGTTGCTTCCAGGGCAGGGCCCTGCCCTTGCGCCTTGGGCACAACCACCGGCACCACGCACTAACCCACGCAGAGGATAGCAGCAGCGGGCAGCCCCCGTTCACAGGCTGTGCATACAGTACCCGGTGACGTTGCAGCGGGAGCACTGGACACCACTAGATTATCAGTCTGGCAGCGTACACTTGAACCGTCAACGTGCCCTGACAGGGCGAGGCGGCTGAATCTGTGTCACCACGTTGGTAACGTGAGGCTCGCCTCTCGGTGAGACTGCCGAATGTGGCGTCGGAGTTGAGAAAAAAAATGAATTTGGCCTTTTGAGAGAGTTTGGTAACAGGGCACCAACCTTCATACATATACGGACAGTCAGCTCGTTGCGTGTCTGCTGGTCCGCCGAAAGCCCGACACGCAACGGGCCTTTGTGGACGACTTATGCCCCCGTGGAACATGTCAGCTCTGTTTGCACATGACCGTATACACAACGCTGAGCGAGAATGGCGGTTAGTGGGTTCCCGTGAGAAGTGCGAGTGCGATCAGTTGTCGCTTGCTACTGCTCTCCTTGCCCAGGAGTGCGCCCCAAACAGCAAGCAAAACAGCATACATGTATACTTTCTATTGTCAATAATACCATTCATCCATTCTCCTTGTTGACTTTTGCGCGGCCCGAACAGGGTTCAATTGCAGCCCCAACTTGTGGGCAGCACTGTGATGATTCACACACGTCATGAACAGTGTTAAGCATAGCTTTTAGGCCAATATGCCGTTGCTAAGGCGCAATGGCGGTTGTCTGGCGACGCTCGTTTTAGTGCTGCTCCTATCGGAGGGTGCCGTCGCGAAACGCAGCTTCATAACCTATGGGCGGAAAGCAAACTGGTCGGAGCTGGTCACTCAGCCTTCAGTGTTCGTTGCTAAGGCCCTGAAGAGGCTTCGCAGCAGGGATGAAGGCTTTCAACCGGGTCCAACCTGCGCGAAATACGTGGGGTACTCATACCTTGATGAGATAAGGAAAAGCAAGCGTAGAATATGTGGTCCAGCCAGCTATCGCAAGATGCGCCAGCTGTCGGCGTCTTCTGCTGCGTCGTCAGTGGACTGCTACACCGCCCCGTTCGCGCCCATTAGGGACGGCGGGAAAGCGGCCATTTCGCTCTGTCACAGCCGCAATTTGGTTCTGGACACCTGCTCGTTTTACGCTGGGCGTCGCGGGGGCAAGCTGACAAAGAAGTTTCCCATGCCGGCGGAGGGCGCTGTCAAGCTCGCATGTGAAATGGCCAACATCACAGAGCTTGCAGCCACGGATGACGCGATGGGCTCAATTGCTCACGAAGTTTGGTGGAGCAACGCCACACGGGTGCGTGCGTGTTGCGCTGGTGGGCGGGCACACGAGTTGTCGTCCCCCACGTGCTCGGGCATCCCTGGGCTAGGAGAGCGCTGTGCATCGTACACAACCTGCTCAGTGCACATAATCTCAAGCAAGCCGGTGCACGCCCGTTGCAGGACGACTACGCAGTTGCAGAGACGTGCGCTGCCGGGTCATCCAAGCTGGTCACCACACCGACCATGTTCGTCATGCGCGACCGCCACGCCAATTACGCTCACGAGATGGAGGTGGTATCTGTGGCCTTTGCGTTCCTGTCGGCGCTGGAGCTCCCAGAAGTGCAAGAGCATGGTATCCAGGTGGGCCTTAGAACCAGGCGAGGGTTCGGCCCTGCTGAAGATTGACATGATGGCGGGCGTTTACATTTGGAACCGGAAGGCCCTCAGCTTCGCCCCGGACTGTGATGTACAGCGTAAGGCCCTGAGTGAAGCACCTGGTACCCGAAGTCATGTAGGATGGCTGCTGCTTGACAGCACGTCCCCTTTTCGTCAAGCGCAGCTGGTGGTCCTATATCTGGCCCTACCCACCTTGCCCACTCCTGCAGGTAGTGATTGTGGATCAGGCCCCCATGACGGGGTTCTTGGAGAACTGGGCCCGCATCTCGTACCCCCACCGCCTCCGCATGCTGGCGCACGACCCCTTCCCCCCGGGTACCTGCTTTAAGACGGCCCTTCATGTCTACTCGTTCGCCGCGGGCATTGGCTATAACACCAACCCCGAAACCATCAAGTGCGAAAGCCCTGTGATCACAGGCTTCAGCCACTGGCTACGGCAGCTGTACAGCGAAAGCGAAATGGGATCGTCCGGGGGCATGCACCACGACGGCATGTCCGCGCACACCCCTGCCGGCGGCTTCGTTGTGAAGAACGTCGTGTGGCTAAGCCGCAAGTGAGTCGGCTGTGCGGGCGCTGCACGGTCATAGGCGGGGAACTTCTGAGAGACGACCTTGCCACCCATGGTCAACACCCCCATGAGACATGATAGCGTTCACGCTATTAGCCACTTTTGTTTGCCCACAGGACCGGCTTTGCCGCCAACAGAGAAGGCATATCCCACTGCACCGCTAGTGATATCTTGTACGGCTCCGTAATGTACTGGCCGCCATGTCGCTCATCTCTGCTTCCCTGTTTGCTTCTGCTCATTGTGCAGGAACCTGGAGCTCGTGCGTCTTCTGCTACATGAGAGCGCCAGCTGGAAGTCCATGCGGCTCGTGCGCAATGAAGAGGAGGTGCAGCGCGGGCTCATGGAGGCGGTCCAGGAGTGGAACGCTGAGAACTGCCTGATGAAGCGATTTGACGGTTTGGCAGTCGAGGTAGGGCGGGTTGCTCTGGTAAGACGTAGGCATCGGCAGCGGGGAAAGGATTGTTCCGTATGGGAATGGGAATGGCGCAGTGACCGGCAATGGCGGCTGTGACTGGCAGCGGCCTAAATCACGGTCGGCCATTGGAGCATTACGGATTGTGGTGTGCACGCTGCGGCACCGATGCACGTACGCACAAAGCAGGTCTCCTTTCCCAGGCAAGTGGCTGACCATTTACCCCTATCGCCGTTGCCCATGTAGGAGTACCGGCGCTCCTTTGATACGGTGGCGTCGTTCCGTTTTGGCACCAATGGGACCATCCCCGACGCTGGAGACGTCGCCGTCCGCAAGAAGCGGGACCTGCTGGCTCGCCGCCTTGCCTCGATGCTCTTAGGCCATGATGTGGATGATGGCGCGTTCGGGGAAGAGGGTGACGAGCTGGGCGGCCTGGGCCGTCGGGCCCTTTTGGACAAAAAGGGGGGCGGGTCGGCTAACGGCGACGGGAAGCTCAGCGGGCGGCAGCGGCGGTTGGGGTCGGACCATAACATTGACGTGCATGAAGGTGACAGCGGAGGGGATGACGACGACGCGGATAGGGACGGGGAGTCGGATGCGGACACGTCTGGCGACAGTGCCTATGACGAGTCGAGCCGCCCGCAGTACATTGTGGGCAGCAACGTGATTGCACTGGAGAAGCTATGGGAGGAGGACACGGGGTCCAAGTGCCGTAAGACCAATGTGCTTTTTAAGTTTGTGGACGGCGACTTCAACGACATGCCCTACCACCAGCAGCTGAACCAGGTGTTCCGCACTGGCGTGCTGGTGGGCGTGCACGGCGCGGGCCTGACGCACGGCTTCTTCATGCCGCCTGGCCAGAGCGCAGTGCTACAGCTGCTGGGCCAGTCCTTCGCGCAGGTGGGGGCACGAGGGGCAGTCTAGATAGGGAGGGACGGGGGCGGAATGGCCGGTCGTGTAACCGGGGGCTTGTTGCCGGCGGCATGCGTCTAGTATCTGCCTCCTGGGCAAGTGTACGGCAGGATTGGATGCTGCATCTGGCAAAGACTCAGCGTTGCAGGGCAGCGTTCCTACGCTTGCGAGTAGTCTGGAGCAAAGATTCGCTGCGTGTCAACAAATTTACGTCCATCTCTCCCACCAGGTCGCCGCCAACAACGTGTTCCGCAACATGGCTGTGGGCGGTGGCAACTACTACGAGGACGTGCTGTACGACGGCATCGACGTGGACGTGCGCCTGCTGAAGCAAGCCGCAAAGCGGTAAGCAACACTCACGTACGATGCGCGGTCGGCACGCTTGACCGCGCTGCTGCTATTGATGTTCTGCACGGGACAAGCAAGGTCAGGCTTTGACGTGACGTGTGCCGACCTACTGCCCCTTTTCCCACTTCGCAGTGCCATGGACTACGTGTCAGAAGCTGTCCATGACGCACAACAACGGCTGCTCAACGGGCCGTTGCGGTTGACCCTGGACGACCAGGCACACTTCCAGATTGTTGTTCCGCCCGCGGGGGTGTGCCCACGTGATGACAACGGGCAAGGCGCAGAGCCCGGCTCTTTGGACAGTGGAGGGCAAGCTGACACCGCCAGCAGCTGACCCATGCTTGCATGCCTAGCCGCATGCGCTTTCTTCGTGCTGTTCCTGCATTGTTTGGCAAGGCTCTTCCTACCCCGTTGACGTGCAATTCTTCCTATGTCCGAAATAGCCGTGGACGGAACCCGTCCGTGCAGATGTTCGCTCGCCTCGGTGCAGTTTCGCATTGTGCACCGTTCAAGCTGGTCGCTTGACCTGTGCGTAGTCTGATAGACTGACCCTAGCCCTGCAAATGGGGCGCTTAGACACTTACTTAGGCTCTCAGTACGGGTGTGATACGCACAGAGGCCTTTAGGGCAGGCCGCATACCATCCTAAGGACCAACGCAAGTCCGCTCCAATCCGCCATTGCGGAGAAGGCGTGGTCAAGCACACCCCGGCGTTCTGGCTGCGTATACGAAATGTAATCAGGACGACAGGTTGATACAAGATGTGCTTGGGGTGTCCTGCTAGAGTGCCTCGGTGCCATCATTACTGCGTCCCGCGCTGTTGGTTGAGTGGCGGCGTCACGGAATGTGCCGCACGTCCTCTCCGTGACTTTTTGTGCGACTATGGTGGCGTGAGCACCTAGCACTAGCACGCCTTTGCAGGAAGCTTGATTGCCATCCACAGCCCAGCCCGGACACCTGGCCAGTACGCCTCTCATGCCAGGGGCTCTCTGGGGCTTACACACGGTGATCTCGGTTTTTGTGCTGCCTAGAAGCTACGGTTCGGACTGTGATGCAGGTTGGAGCGCAAGTTGCAGGTGCAATCTGTTGGAGGAACAGAGGCCTGTAATCCAATTGCTACTCGACATGGAGCATGTGTCACCCTTCAGTTGACACATTGGAGCACTCGCAGGACTGTGCAACATGCAGCCCTCCGCCCTCTCCCGCGTGCCGCACCCACGCACGGCACACAAGATTGCTCAGGAATGGAACTTTTGGTATGGTTTGGTTTTTTACAGGGGACCCCTTCCAGTCGGGGTGTCGTACCCAGCAACCACCCCGAGAGGGCAGCGAGACAGCCCCCCCACAGCCACAAAGCGCGCTACTGCAGAGGCGTAGTCGCGGCCATGGCACAAAACCATGAAGCCCATGCACAAGCAGTCAAGTAGCACGGCGGAATCACAGGCAGCGCAAAGCGTCTGGATAGCAGTAGTAGGCACCACCTCCCATTACGCTCCCCACACCTGGAACGCGCTTATGGATGGCGTCCCCCGCCTGGGCAGCTACACAGGCGGCCTACAGAAGCGCGGACTCCGCACGCCCGGTACCCAAGGCAATCCCGCTTCCCAGATCAGCCCCGCCCTCTTGCACCGTCTTGCCGCATGGGAGACACCCACACCGATGTCGCCCATCCCAACTAGGAAGCACCCCACCCACCTCACTGCAGAGCAAGTCCAAACTCTTACCAGCGCGTCTGGGTGGCGCCCCCGCCCTGCAGCCCCACCCCCGTCTGCAAGTCCATCGGGGAACCCTAGCTACCCCACCCCAAGAAGCCACGGCACCCCATGAAGCCGCAGCAACGCCCCTTGATCCGATGGTCACAGACCCCGGCCGCCAGCAGTTGGATGCGCAAGGAGAACCCCAAAGCCAGGCTCCGCGATGACGCCACTGGTGGGTGGCACGCGACCAGGCCCTGCGCACAAGGGACCCCCGTACCACTCCGTCAGGAACGGTGGACGTGGTCAGCGATGTAAAGCTAACCCGCGCCCTGTATGATGGCATTGATAGGATCAAATGCCTACTTTCACGAGACCAACGCGCCAGAGCCAACGCACCCACAGATATGCCCCAGGGGTCTCGCAAACGTAACGCACACCCCACCAGGATCGCCAGGGCACCCCCACCCAAACGGCCGCAGCCCACGGCGACAACGCGCGAGTGCCACACACTGCCCCATACACCCCCTGCAGACACAGCAGGCCAGCCCCCAAGCGACAACACGACACGTAAGCGGCCCGTACCGGACAGTGGCGCCGCCGCCGCCCCCACACGCAACGAGACCTACTATGAGGTCGAATGGCACGACACGAAGGTTAGCTCAGCTGCCCTTGAGGCCTACAAACGCATGGGGTACCCTGCCATAACCGACAGGCCTACTGGGCAGTGGTACGGACCAACGGGTGGCAGATACATCCGCCAGGTCACCTGGGCCCTGACCCACGACCCCGAACGCACCATCAGAGACGACCCGAACTTTAACACGCACGTGGCGGCGATGGAGCGGCGCCTGGCGGAACCCGCCCCGTTCCCACCCTCCAAGCGCCCAGGGCCCCATACCCAGCTCACCGGTGCACAGCGCCAGGGCCAATGGAAGCCCACGCCGCCCAACGTTGCAGCCCGGCGCCGGCTGATCCTGCAGTACACGGACATCAACACCCAAGAGTGTAACCCGGACAAAGACATCCACCCCAGCGGGCAGTATCGCATACAAATCGGCCTCCTGCCCACCCACACAGATCACCAGGAGCCCAAAGCGCACGTCTATGACCCCACAGGCAAATGTGTTGGCTCCATGGACGCCCTACTCCTACACTCCCTGTCCGAGCGGTACCAGCATGCTAAGGCAAGGTACCCTCGGGAGCATGCAGAGCTGGAAGCGGGACGCAGTTTTGAGGAAAATGTGGCCCGCCTACTGTTAAGGTACCGCCCGGGAGGCAAGCAAGCCGAGGGCTACACAGTCACGGCCGCGCATGAGCTAGCTGCCCCTACCCTGCTCACCCACAACCTCATGACCCACCTGGGCACCCACACAGTTCGGTTCTCCTCCCCCTTGAATGTCTCCCCCAAGGCCACCCAGTACTTTACACCCCACCTTGAGGACGGCCTCTTTGGCGCCAGCCACGATGCTTACTCTGCACTCTTCAGCGGTGCGTCCGTCGCGCATCCACCACCCACACCTGCGGATGGGGAGCGGGCGGGCGGTACGCTGGGCATTACTGAGTGCAGAAAGCGCGGAGCCCGCCGCCGCGTACCTGACGGTTCTCATTCTCCCACATGGAACCAGCGCTCCGTACACCAGGTACCTGGACCTCCCAAACGTGCAGCTGCTGACCCACGTCCCGGTACACCACCCCATGCTCAGGTTCCAATCCCCAGTTGAGCACGGCACCAAAATGCCCCGAGACGGCTGGATAGAACTTGCCTACCCCCAAGGACTTGCCGTCATAGCTATCGCCAATGCCCTTGGGAGACAACTACTGGACACCAGCGCCCCCAGCCTCCTCGCCGACCTGAACCTTGAGCCCTCTGCCCGGGAGGAACCCCCAGCGTCCCCTACACCCGGCCCAGAGCACCCCACAGCCCCGGAACCCACCAACCCCCCGGCCGAAGAGAGCCCAAGCCAAGCCCCCAGCCAACCACGGTGGGTGCAGCGTAGGCTTCGCTCCATATCCCACCCAAATGCCCGGAACCCCCTACTCGCCCAGCTTACCGTCCCAGGCACCGGGGGCCGCCTTGCGGACACAATCCGCGGGTACAGAGCCACGGTAGCGAGGCGGTTTGGCGAAGGGATCATGCTGTACACCGACGGCTCCTGCAGGAAGCAGCGCGAGGGTCGCAACCTGCTGGGAGCCGCTGTGTACCGGGCCAACGGACCGGAAGACGACACGTTGCCACCGCGCTACATCGGCGTAAACCCCAACGAACTGAACGAGACAAACACCATTACCCGTGCGGAAGCCAGCGCGCTCCGCTCCGCTCTGGATGTGTACAGGACAACATCCGACCCACTTTGCATCTTTACGGACTCCCTCGCTACAATCCACCTAGTTAGAAAGGCAATCCAGCAGCCCGATAAGCTTCATATCTCCAAGCACCGCGACCTGCTAATGGCAGTGGTCGAACTCCTAGCCGACCGAGCCCGTAATCAGCTGCGAACAGTAATAAGGAAAGTACGATCTCATACTGGCATTGACGGCAACGAGCAAGCCGATCAGCTCGCTGAAATCCTTTAGTGCCAGTGCCGCTCTGCCGTACGTCAGCTGACTTGGTGTGGCTTCCATTTCTTCCCATTCACGGCAAATACTGTAACAAACTGTATTTAGCCTGAACCGTCCCCTTTCCTCCCCAGTCTTCCTGGGAGGGCGGGTGGGAAACAAGCGGTGTCAGCTTTACAAAAGCTGGGAAAATGGGCTAAGCCTTCTTGCTCAGGGGCGTCTGGAGTGTGGGCCCAGAGCGGCAGTGACTCCCCCTTGTGCCACGTGCCAACCTGCCTCTTGCCGAGAGTGGTTGCGTTGGCCGCCGCGAGCGCGCGACTTCGCCGGTGAGCCTGTGAAACTCGTTTCACATAAAGTTCTCCTTAATAACCCAAGCTTTTACGCGTTGCAGTTGGTGGTCCTGCGCTGGGGTTCTGCGATGAGCGAGCACGCCACGTGTATCAGGGGCAGTCAGACTTCAGCTAGCGGCCAGGGAACACAGTGGGGCACCGCCGTCAATCTGGGTGGGGCACCGCCGTCAATCTAGGTGGGGCAGTGCCTCCAATCCACGGGGTTCCAATCCAATTTCCGTGACCAGGGGTGACCCGCCAATCCAATCTAGTGTCACCCTCTGCCTCACCTAACAGCATACCGTAACAGCACATCAGGCTTCTGGAAACTGCAACAATACCGCCATGCGCTTTCCCAACAAGACCTTTTAGGCAGGAATGTTCCGTACGGCTCCAAGCACCCTACCGTACGGCAACGTACCGTGCCGTACCAGCTGCGCAGCTGCTCCGCCCCCTTTGGAATAGTACCATTGGATAGCGCTCACACAGCATTACAAGGCAGGGCTTCCATCTTCTTTCAAACTTTAAAACTTTGGCAAAATTCGGGACTTATGATGAAACGGAAACAGCCTCCCGGCAGAGATGTTTTGAAAAAAGGGGCACCATTTTGATCCCGTTTCGTGACTTCAAGTTCAAAATCCGCCCAAATGGCGGAAAAGTACTGAAAGGTTGCAAAACTCTCAGTCCTTTTCATAGCTCCGTACTTCGAGCCCGCCAGGAAGATAGAAGCCTTGACTTTACCAGTCTTCCCCCAACGGTCTGACTTGCTGGCAACCCACGCAGGGCGACCCTCTCGAGCGGCCTAGCAGCAGCAGGCGCTGCGGCAGCACCGAAACAGCGGCGCGCAGCCTTCCATGGCAGGCGACACTGAGCCCGACGAGCTCGACGCCTTGTTGGACGCGTACACAGCACAAGCGGAGCAAGAGAAACATTTCGCTGCCCTCCACCCCAACCTCGTCCCTGTGTAGCAATGTGACGGTGCCTCTCTACATCATGAAGAGCACAAGGTCACCATACCCGGCGGCGCTACGTGCCCACATGCACTTACGTGTGGGAGCTGGTGGGAGCGCCAACCCCGCTTGTTAGTTACTGTCATACCAGTACACGGAGTACCAGCATGCGCCACCACACCACACCACGCCAGCACTAGTGTATCACACACCACGCAGGCATCTCCCGTCCCATTGCAGGAAAAATTGGAAAAGTTGCCAGACGGTGTCGTAGCTAGGCCCAGCTCTGCAGGGCACAAGCACTGCAGGGGCAGTGCAATATCTACATACCGGTACGACACCAAGGCAACGGCCAACCCAACCGGAAGGTCTCCAAAACCGGTGATAGGGGCACCTTTGCTGCAGCCCTGTCTACCGTACTCTGACCCGGATAGAGCATGCAGACGTTACCCGACTGCTCAAGTAACCCTACCGTACCCCTCCAGGCGTGAATTTGCAAGGCAGTAACCCTCATAGCCCTAAAAAACCATCTCCACTGCTTGCCGCCCGGCAAGGCAGTTGCTGCCCGCAGCCTGTTGCTGCGGCACTTATGTCGTCTGGCCGCGCTTGCCGCCCTTGAGCACGTATAGGCGGGTGCGCAAGGCGTCGGGCTGTTTGTCGGTAGGCGGCCACGACTTGAGGGCCGGACCCAGCTTAAAGCTCTTAAACACGTCACGCGGCACCACGAAGTAGAGATTCAGGTGCTCGTAGCGCTTGTCCGTGGCGCCCAGGGACTCGTAGAGCTTGGTCAGGCCGTCCGCACTCACTTTCTTGTCCGTGCTGGACACGGTCATCTGGAACAGATGCAGCGTCTTGCCCACGCGCAGCAGCGAGTCCACAGCCGGGAAGTTTTTGTTCCGCGGCCAGCAGTACACCTCCTCCTGGAGGCAGCCGCTGTCGTCCATGATCTCGTGCACGTCCTGTGGCCGCGAAGCCCGGCACGCATTGAGTCAGGGTTCATAAACAAATTGCACGTACACAATGATCACCTAAAAGAGAGGCAATAACGGCTAGGCACGTTGACTTGTACAATGTGGGCGCAGACACGGCTCCCTGACAGCACAGACAGCATTGAGGCACGGACTGTCCTATGCGTGCACTACTCAGGCCGTACCAATCTATTAGGACCTGGCTCACACCTAGCAACCCTCAGCTGGCTAGCTACCTGGAACCTCCGCACTTCAGAGGCGGCGGGCAGCCACAGCTCCTCGTCCTCCTTGCCGCGGGCCAGCGTCACGCCATCGATGGGCTGGATCGTGTAATCACCACCCTGTTGGCAAAGGCGTGATGCAGGCATAATTCACGGCCTGTGTGCTTGTTGTCAAGCGTATGTTCAATGAGGTTGGTGCAGATCACTTGCGTCAAAGCCGCGTGTTCTGAAATTGCGGGGTCAGAGGGTCGTAGAAAAATCAAGGCGTATGGTGACCACCGCACCTATTGTGAACCCACGGCACGGAACAACACTACGACAGCTAAATAAACATTTCTGTGTCAGCAGCCCTGGACTGCCGTCCCCACTCCGGCGGGAGCACAGCCAACGACAGCCAACCATCATGAATATGGTGAACAGCTGACGCGTATGTCGCACACGCATTATTGGCTTGCAACTGGCTGCTGGCACTCTAGGCGCTCACCATGGGAAGCAGTTGGTGCTCGAGCTGTTCGTGCGCAGTGCCGCGCATGGCCCCTGTAGTGCCCTCCAGCAGCCCCGCCAGCTTGCGGATGTCACTGTATGATGATAACTCAAAGTAGGTGTCCTCGACCCACTCGCTCGCGAAGCCCAGGTGTGACAGTTCGAAACTGTCCTGGCCCTTGGTGTTGATGTGCACCACCCGGTGGCTGACCTCCGGCCCTGTCTCCAGGGCGCCAATGCCCCTGCCAACCTGCGTTTCACAGGACACCTGAGCTGAGATCCAACTCTCAACGAAGTTCACGACAATGATGTAAGGCCCTCCGTTAGCCAGCCAGAACTCATGCCTCCATTGCGTTCCCCTCCTCGCCCACACAAGCTTGCTCACCTGAGAAATGTCGCATGTACGTAGAGCTGCTTCGAGCACCTCCTCCAGCTTCTTCAGCCGCGCTGCTGGGTCGTCCGTGCCCTGCCGCGACGGCAGGCACAGCACGTACCGCGCCACGCCGCCAAAGCGCTCGTACAGCTGCATCGCCAGCTCCTTCGGCACCGTGCTGCCGAACACCTTGCTGTAGCACATGCAAGTGCGCAAGTATGTGAATGGAGGTAACTGTACACAGCGTATTGCACATCGGCACGCCCCGCCCATGTCAGCGGGAAACCCATGCATGGCAGGTTGAGCATTTAGCCGCTTACATCCTCCCCCTTCTCAAGGAAGAGTCCCTGCGACCCGGTTATTGTGCTGCGCAACTCAGCACATGGGCCGTCATCCCATAGCAGTGCACATATGCGGAAGCGAGGATCGAACCAACGGCCTCATGACTTGTATTCTTTCCCTTCACTGCAGCGAATCAGCTCAAGGTTCAGTCTTTGTTCACACACCCGCACGCAGGGGCCTTCTCGAAGCCGTTCTGCTAAGTGGTCCTCCCAGCAGTCAGCGTGAGATTCGAACTCATGGCCTTCAGTAACGTCTTTCGGAGCTAGATAAACGAGCACCAACGACTCGGTTGGTTAACCGTTCTGATACCAATGTCAGCGGGAAAACCATGCATGGCAAGAAGGTTGGGCATTTACCCGCCTCCAGTCCAGTGGTGTGCAGCACTAGGCTCCCATCCCGGGCGGGCTTTTGTGCTTTGGGAGGGCTGTCTCGTTGCCCTCTCGGGGTGGTGGGTGTGGTACGACACCCCGACCGAAGGGGTCCCCCGTGTAAAACCAAACATCCCGACCGAAGGGGTCCCCTGTAATAACCTAACCTAACCATGAATTGACCGGCACCCCGCTGCATGCTGTGCAGAGCACTCAACCCACGTCATAACCCACAAGTGCCGCCAACCACATGCACGTGTTGACTCACGCGCGGCAGTCCAGCAGCTCCTCCAGCGTCCACAGCGGCATGTACAGGGTTTCGGCGCCCACCTTCTGCAACTCCTGCAATGTAGCAATGGACATTTGCCAGCGGGCAAATGCAATTGCGATTTCTTGTTGGAACATTGCTTTCATCAATGCCCTGGTGTGTTGATGATACAGTCACCTTGAGTCCTAAGCAGGCCCCATGCCGCCTGAACCACCGCCCACCTACCTTGTACCTGGAGCGGCAGGGTGACGAGAGGAGGAGGATGCGCGCCTTAAGAATAAGGATCGGCTCCAGACCGTCGCAGATGTACCTGAGCATCGGAGAGACGTCGAAAGACCAGCAGCTCAGCAAGGCTGCCGATGTGTTGAAAGCTGGACGATGGCGAAACGATAGCGTGGACACGTGTAGGCTCAGCACTCACCACGCCTTGGGCTCCCGCAGCTGTTTCGTGAAGGCCGCCCTGGTGCCCGCAAGCACCTCTCCAGTTGCGTGGTCGTAGCACCACTGCGCGGGTGCACACATGCGTACAGAAAGGCATATAATGCAGGGACCACCAACGAACTCGCGGACTTGCGCTATTCCTGCCACCGACTGTCACGTGAGGTTGATACAGCGGCATGACTCTGCCAGACGTGCGTCAAGCAGTTTTGTTGCGTGTTGCGCACCTTGCTTGTTTGCCGCCCACGCCGTGTACGCGCCCCACGGCATGCAGACGCAAGCGGCTATGGCAAGCCGGCTAGCCATGCAAGCTATTATGTTGCGAATCATTCTTTCGCATGCAAATTAAGTAAGCGTACCATTTCAACTTGGCCTCCAAAGTGCTCCAACAGGATGTAGGGCGGCGGCTCCGGCAGCGCCAGCAGCCGTGTGAGCAGGTAGTACAGGAAGTAGGACTTGCCGATGCCCGGCGTGCCGGTGACTGCGTGTGTGGGGTGGAGAAGCAGGGCCGAACCCGAGCTGCACGTTCGGATGCATCATGGCATGGTGAGGGACAATCAAGGGTGCTCTACGTCCCGCTCTGGCCAGCTCAGGCGGCCGGCCCAAGCTCCCCTCATTCCCTGCCCACGGGCCCCACCGGCACGATCATGCAGCGTAGGCGGGCGTGCCTGCTGCCAGCTCCCGCCTCAGCAGCCTTCACCCGCACACTCTCACATGCACGAACGGTCTAAACTTGCACGCGTCTCCAGAAACACCGGCATTAGCGCCCATCCTCCATGCCCGCAGACCGTGCGGCACTCACTGATGGCGTCCTTGTTTTGACCTTCAACAGCGCTCGAAGAGCGGCTTGTAGCAGCCGCGGATGTAGACGCTGTTCTGATAGGCGTCGAGCAGGAGGCTCGAAGTGAACCCGGAGAAGCTCAACACCTCTCCAGGCGCCGGCACCTCCCCCCTTGAGTTCACGAATCCGTGCCATCATGGCGGTCCCGTCCCAGTCAGGCGTCGCGGGGCCGCCCAGCTTGCCTGTGAGGACAGGGTGCAGGGAGCAGGGATACCGTTGGCGAGAGCGCTTGCGAGGCGCGCTATGCGCACGCAAAGCGCAAGAAGTAGGCGGATCATATGCGACACGCGAACACGGTCACGATGAGATCCCCCCAGCGACACGCGTCGAAGGCCTGCCAGCTCACCGGTGAGCTCCCGCTGCTCCTCGCGCAGCTCCCGCTTCTCCTCGCGCAGCTGCTGCTTCTCCGTGCGCAGCTGCTGCTTCTCCGTGCGGAGCTGCTGCTTCTCCGTGCGCAGGTGCTGCTCCTTCGTGCGCAGCTGCTGCTCCTTCATGCGCTCATACTGCAGGTCGGTTAGCAGCTGCTGCTGCAGCATCAGCAGTGCATCCTGCTCTTTCTTGTTGAGCACTGGCGAGCTGCTGCTGGCGAGCTTTGCCTGCAAGTCGCGGAGCGCAACTTGGATCTCCTGCACGGCTAACTCGGCCTTTTCGACTTCCTTTCCGACCGCTTCTATCTGCACTTCCACTCGACCGATCTTAATATCAAGCTCGAGTCCTGAGTTGCTGTAATCCGGGGAGCGCTCAGGCTGCGCCTTCAGCACCGTGTAACGATGTAACGATGGAGCCGCGTAACGATGGAGCTGGCTCCGGGCCGCCGTGCCGACTGGGACTCCGGGGCTCCTTAAATGCCTGCCCACGTGCGGAGAGGAACAATCCTGCTGTTGTGAAGCTAAGGCGCACCGGAACGCGGAACCGGAACAGGGAAACCCGTGAAGGGCTTCAAGTCGTGAGCGTTGGAGGCGTTGCATATGGCCAATCATGTTGTGAGGGAGACTTGATCGTAGAAGTGGGCTACAGGTCTATCAAGGGTAGTGCACGCCGGTTGGTTCTAGAGTTTAGCTTGCTTGAGGCGCAGAAGTCGAAGGGCTACAGGAAACAACGCCAACCTAGCAGTTACGAAAAATATGTCTTCATAGCAGCTGTCATGCGTTGCCCTCCGCAAGCCCTCCGGCTGTTTGTACGACGGGGGCCAGCCTGGACACGCCGCGAGACCTCAAACTGTATCACTCTCAAATGCTATGTGATGCGCAAACGCTTTTACCTACTTGATGATTGCGCACTTGTGCGGATGACGATTTCGCGAGGTGTATACCGGAGAAGCCCCGAACCCGGCCCGCGAGGCAGCGGGAGTGCCATACTGATGTTGTATTACAATAGTCACCGCATTGTCTCACAAAACAGAAAGTGACAGTCTTAAATGGACCTTCCGACCGCAAGGCGATGGAGCAAGCGACGGAGCCTGCAAACGCCGCTGGGGGCCCGCTTTGCTTTCGGCAAAGCCGACGAGACGAGCGTTGTTGTCTCCTACGGGGACTTCCTTGCTTCGCTCCCGCGTAGCTGCTGCAGCGACAGTGAAGACGACGAGACAGTACCGGTTGGGCTGGGCATGGACGCGGGTGTCCTTTGGCAGCCCGTCTCGACGCCGGAGACGTCCACGCAGCCACTTTCAGAGGGTGGAGTCCCGGACCCGGTGAGTTGTACAGCTACAGGCTGCAGATCAATGGGCGGCGGGGGGAGGGGCGGGACGGGAAGGGAGCAGGCAGGGGCAGGAAAACACACCGCCGGGTGTTTCATGGTGGCACGCCGTCTCCAGGCGCTGCGGCAATCAAGCGCTGCGCATCTGTTCCCCAGCCCGCCCTGGCAGCCTTATACCGACGGCGACAGTGACACGTATGCCCTGCTCCTCTTGCATTCGGCCCCTTCCCTCTCCCCACGCGCGTTCCCTCTGTCCCTCTTTCCACCCTCCCCCCTTGCATAGGTGCACGCGCCGCCTGCCCCGCCGCCCCTGCCCGTATTCTAGTCGCCAACCCTCCGCCCCGGTAAAATCCTTATAAACCACCACTCCAAGCGGCAGGCGCAGCTGCTGTCAGTTGACCCGGACGGCTCGCGTGTGCAGGTCATATACCGCAAACCGACGGGGAGCCCAGGCGGTAACACCAGCTCAGTCAGCACAAAGAACATACGCGTCCACCCCTTTAGCGGCGACTGCAGTTTCCGGGTCTCGCTGGAAAAGGGTGAGGCGGTCAGCAGGCAGCCGGTCGTGGTGGTTGGCGGGATGCACATGGGTAGGGTGGGCTACACGAAAGAGGGCTACGTGGGGGCCGCCTCCATGGCGGTCACGCTGCTGAACAGCGGCACGGCCAAGGAGGACGTGGACGAGCGTGGAAACGTGCTGGCACCTGTGCTACAGGTGAAAGACCTCAGCCACATTACACCCGAACAGATAAACGCTGTTTACGTGACGCCGCCCCTGGCAATGGCGGCGTTGGGCATGATGGCGGCACAGGCCGTCAAGGCAGCACGCGCGGCGCCTTGCGGCGTCGAGCAGCAGCCGTCGGCGCAGGCGCAGCAGCAGCCACACCCGGGGTCCCAGCCTGATCTACGCCCCAACGAAGGACGCCTTCTGCGTCGCGCTGGGCGAGTTCAGGCAGTCCGCGCTCATCACGCGCTGGCGCGGTCTGCCACAGTACCTGGAGGACAACTGGTTCAACGAGGGACAGGTGGAGAGGTGGGACGGGGCAGGGCAGCGGCGTGTGTACGACCACGACCAACTACATACTGTAGTGATGCTAGAACTTCGTGAAAATAATGTTCGGGATAGCTCAGAAAAATGGTGGATAATTAGTTCGTGATTTTAAGGATTCGGGACAATTTTCGGCAGGGGTTTCTGCCCTGATACCAGCATTCGGGACAGGCCCCGTTGGGTGCTGCAGGCGGCCATCCTTGTCCAGGCGTCCGGGAAGCACCTGGGCAGGTGCCCAGGTGCTTCCCGGACACAACACCGTCATCAACAAGCTTATCAGGGCGGGCTGGCCTCGAGGCGTTTGGCGCAACAGCACCTATGATCGCACCCAGTTTTCAGCTGTGCACACAGAGAGTGCTTCGTGATGCCTTGTTTCGGGACCATGAGGCCCAAAAAACAGTAAATTACCTTCGTGATGCCATTCGGGATATCTAAACACCATTAGTATCACGAAGTTCTAGCATCACTACGGTAGAGCGCCTCTTTCGCCTACTCAAGGACACGCTGCTGGACCGCCGGGCGCAACTCCCCCTTTTCACGCTGGTAGAGCAGATCCTGGCCAAGGTGAGCGGCAGGGGTTGTTCAGACTGTCCCTGTTTGCCTACTACGCCCTCCGAAGTGCATGTCTAGGTAGTGCAACGGGCTCCTTGGGCCAGGCGGCGAGGCTGGGGGGTCGGCATGTGCTGCACGATGTACCGCACTGTTGGGATCCACAAAGCCTCAAGTCCCACTTTTGCGCTGGCCACCGGTACAGGTCGTGCCGTACTTTGCACGGCAGGTCAGGCACAAACTGCTTGGCTACACAAACAGCCGCCAGTGCCGGGCCGAGCAGCGCCGCTGTGCGACCACTCGCGCCTTGGTGGGCGGTGCTGCCCGTGCAGTTGCAGAAGGCGAATCCATGGTGCGGATGGTGGTGGTGGACCAGACCTGGGGTGTCGTGGTGGTCCGCAACAGCGCCTCAAGTGGGAGCTAGTGTGCCTTGCAGACGGGACCTGCAGCTGCAAGCAGGGGCGCAGGGGGGTGGTGTGCGAACACCTGGAGGCGGCGTACGTAGCGCACGGCGGGGGGGCCGAGGGTGCCCGTCGCAGGGCGACAGACTCGGGCCTGGGGCTGTACAGCAGTGGTGACGCCCTCGAGGAACGGCGATGAACTGCAGAGAGACGACCGTGCCACCCATTGTCAACACCCCCATGAGACATGGTAGCGTTCACGCTATTAGCCACTTTTGTTTGCCCACAGGACCGGCTTTGCCGCCAACAGAGAAGGCATATCCCACCCACCGCGCCGCTGGTGATATCTTGTACGGCTCCGTAATGTACTGGGGCCGCCATGTCGCACATCTCCTGCTTCCCTGTTTGCTTCTGCTCATTGTGCAGGAACCTGGAGCTCGTGCGTCTTCTGCTACATGAGAGCGCCAGCTGGAAGTCCATGCGGCTCGTGCGCAATGAAGAGGAGGTGCAGCGCGGGCTCATGGAGGCGGTCCAGGAGTGGAACGCTGAGAACTGCCTGATGAAGCGATTTGACGGTTTGGCAGTCGAGGTAGGGCGGGTTGCGCTGGTTAAGACGTAGGCATCGGCAGCGGGGAAAGGATTGTTTCGTATGGGAATGGGAATGGCGCAGTGACCGGCAATGGCGGCTGTGACTGGCAGCGGCCTAAACCACGGTCGGGCATTGGAGCATTACGAATTGTGGTGTGCACGCTGCGGCACCGATGCACGTACGCACAAAGCAGGTCTCCTTTCCCAGGCAAGTGGCTGACCATTTACCCCTATCGCCGTTGCCCCATGTAGGAGTACCGGCGCTCCTTTGATACGGTGGCGTCGTTCCGGTTTGGCACCAATGGGACCATCCCCGACGCTGGAGACGTCGCCGTCCGCAAGAAGCGGGACCTGCTGGCTCGCCGCCTTGCCTCGATGCTCTTAGGCCATGATGTGGATGATGGCGCGTTCGGGGAAGAGGGTGACGAGCTGGGCGGCCTGGGCCGTCGGGCCCTTTTGAACAAAAAGGGGGGCGGGTCGGCTAACGGCGACGGGAAGCTCAGCGGGCGGCAGCGGCCGTTGGGGTCGGACCATAACATTGACGTGCATGAGGTGACAGCGGAGGGGATGACGACGACGCGGATAGGGACGGGGAGTCGGATGCGGACACGTCTGGCGACAGTGCCTATGACGAGTCGAGCCGCCCGCAGTACATTGTGGGCAGCAACGTGATTGCACTGGAGAAGCTGTGGGAGGAGGACACGGGGTCCAAGTGCCGCAAGACCAATGTGCTTTTTAAGTTTGTGGACGGCGACTTCAACGACATGCGCTACCACCAGCAGCTGAACCAGGTGTTCCGCACTGGCGTGCTGGTGGGCGTGCACGGCGCGGGCCTGACGCACGGCTTCTTCATGCCGCCTGGCCAGAGCGCAGTGCTGCAGCTGCTGGGCCAGTCCTTCGCGCAGGTGGGGGCACGAGGGGCAGTCTAGATAGGGATGGACGGGGGTGGAATGGCCGGTCGTATAACCGGGGGCTTGTTGCCGGCGGCATGCGTCTAGTATCTGCCTCCTTCTGGGCGAGTGTACGGCAGGATTGGATGCTGCATCTGGCAAAGACTCAGCGTTGCAGGGCAGCGTTCCTACGCTTGCGAGTAGTCTGGAGCAAAGATTCGCTGCGTGTCAACAAATTTACGTCCATTTCTCCCACCAGGTCGCCGCCAACAATGTGTTCCGCAACATGGCTGTGGGCGGTGGCAACTACTACGAGGACGTGCTGTACGACGGCATCGACGTGGACGTGCGCCTGCTGAAGCAAGCCGCAAAGCGGTAAGCAACACTCACGTACGATGCGCGGTCGGCACGCTTGACCGCGCTGCTGCTATTGGTGTTCTGCACGGGACAAGCAAGGTCAGGCTTTGACGTGACGTGTGCCGACCTACTGCCCCTTTTCCCACTTCGCAGTGCCATGGACTACGTGTCAGAAGCTGTCCATGACGCACAACAACGGCTGCTCAACGGGCCGTTGCGGTTGACCCTGGACGACCAGGCACACTTCCATAGATTGTTGTTCCGCCCGCGGGGGTGTGCCTACGTGATGACAACGGGCAAGGCGCAGAGTCCGGCTCTTTGGACAGTGGAGGGCAAGCTGACACCGCCAGCAGCTGACCCATGCTTGCATGCCTAGCCGCATGCGCTTTCTTCGTGCTGTTCCTGCATTGTTTGGCAAGGCTCTTCCTACCCCGTTGACGTGCAATTCTTCCTATGTCCGACATAGCCGTGGACGGAACCCGTCCGTGCAGATGTTCGCTCGCCTCGGTGCAGTTTCGCATTGTGCACCGTTCAAGCTGGTCGCTTGACCTGTGCGTAGTCTGATAGACTGACCCTAGCCCTGCAAATGGGGCGCTTAGACACTTACTTAGGCTCTCAGTACGGGTGTGATACGCACAGAGGCCTTTAGGGCAGGCCGCATACCATCCTAAGGACCAACGCAAGTCCGCTCCAATCCGCCATTGCGGAGAAGGCGTGGTCAAGCACACCCCGGCGTTCTGGCTGCGTATACGAAATGTAATCAGGACGACAGGTTGATACAAGATGTGCTTGGGGTGTCCTGCTAGAGTGCCTCGGTGCCATCATTACTGCGTCCCGCGCTGTTGGTTGAGTGGCGGCGTCACGGAATGTGCCGTACGTCCTCTCCGTGACTTTTTTGTGCGACTATGGTGGCGTGAGCACCTAGCACTAGCACGCCTTTGCAGGGAAGCTTGGATTGCCATCCACAGCCCAGCCCGGACACCTGGCCAGTACGCCTCTCATGCCAGGGGCTCTCTGGGGCTTACACACGGTGATCTCGGTTTTTGTGCTGCCTAGAAGCTACGGTTCGGACTGTGATGCAGGTTGGAGCGCAAGTTGCAGGTGCAATCTGTTGGAGGGAACAGAGGCCTGTAATCCAATTGCTACTCGACATGGAGCATGTGTCACCCTTCAGTTGACACATTGGAGCACTCGCAGGACTGTGCAACATGCAGCCCTCCGCCCTCTCCCGCGTGCCGCACCCACGCACGGCACACAAGATTGCTCAGGAATGGAACTTTTGGTATGGTTTGGATTTTTACAGGGGACCCCTTCCGGTCGGGGTGTCGTACCCAGCAACCACCCCGAGAGGGCAGCGAGACAGCCCCCACAGCCACAAAGCGCGCTACTGCAGAGGCGTAGTCGCGGCCATGGCACCAAACCATGAAGCCCATGCACAAGCAGTCAAGTAGCACGGCGGAATCACAGGCAGCGCAAAGCGTCTGGATAGCAGTAGTAGGCACCACCGAGAGCATTGAAGCATTCTCGGCGGTCCGAGTACACGTGGCACCTGATAACGAGGGGCATGGGGTTACCGCCTTCAATTTACGACAGGATCGAAGCCTGGTTACACAGTATGCAGTTGGCATTGTGCGCAAGCCCAGTTACCGTTACACGATGTGCAGTAGGGGCCTGGCATACTCCACCATCATGCGAGCCAGCACTGCCACCTCATGCGGGTGGTGCCGCCAGTGTGCGTACCTGCACGAGGGAGGCTAGGCCAACTTCGTGACCGTTGCACATTGCTGCTGTCTGCCAAGGTTTCCCAGCACATGCGCCAATGGAGCAAATGGGAACAATACCTTCCAACGTCTGACGCGGAACGACTTACTCCTCAATTACTTCCTGCCGGGATTGAGCAGTCGGTGCCATCCACGACGCGCCCACGTGGTGGTGGTAGACGTCGTACGAGGGCGGGCGCACGTCAAGCGGGGAAGGACGCGTTAACTTTAAGGCCCTTCACACAAGTGGCAAGGTCGTAGCCAAGCGTTCGTAGCCAAGCGTCGCCCCCGGCCAGCAGCCAAACGCACGCCACACCCCGCGTGACGGGCGTCGGCAACCGCCCGCTACCACCCACACATCCGTTGCCGGAGGCGCATTACTTTTGAGGTCACCGGTACTGGCAACTGCGCACGGTCCCAATTGTAGCTCTTCATGCAGCACAGCAGCGCGGCCTGCCGCCCGCCCAGCTCGGCCCCGTACCCCACCTGCAGCTCGTGCCACAGCCACAGCGGCTCCGCCCCGCTGGCCACGATGGCCACCACCAGCAGCCGCACGTACTCCACGTACAGGTAGGCGGTCACAGGGTCCTCCTTGAGGCTGTGAGACTGCGCGCCCCAGATCAACTGTGTGCGGGTGTGAGAAGGGCACGCGTGGGGCCTTCCGTGTTGTCCGTGCACAATGCATCCCACACCCGACGACACCACGCCCGCCCACCTTCAAGGTGAAATTGAAGAAGCTGGCCGCGAGCTGCGAGCGAAGAAGGATGCCTTCCGCACCGAAAGTCGGTCAGCTCGCGATGAAGCCGCCGCCAAGAACAAGCGCTGGTTCCAGAAGCTTCTTGCCAAGCGCCCCAAGGCGGCCCTCCGCCTGCTCTCTCAGCACGCTGGTACGCAACCCAGAGGATTACCTGCAGTCAAGGATCCCACCACCGGAGCTGTCAAGAGGGACCCACAGGGTATTAACGAGGCCCTCCACGCCTTCTACCAGGCGCAGGCCAGGCCAGTGTCGGGGCCCCGCACGGGTCAATTCGCCCACACCACCCCCGCAACTACCCCTTCGAGGAAATGAAACCCGATGGCGCAACACGACGGGAAGTGGTGTCCCCGTTCAACCTGCTAGAAGCCCGCCGCACTGACCCCCTGGCCCACTCCCTGCTACCCAGCATCACTGATTGGACAAACTTCACCAGCTGTCTACAGCACCTTGCTAGAAACAAAGCCCCTGGCCCTGATGGCATCCCCAACGAGGTCCTCCGCTGCCTCCCCGAGCCTGCACAGCATGCGCTCCACACCCTGCTCCACATTGTCTACGTTAAGGCACACACACCAACTCAGTGGACCACCTCCGACACGGTACTCCTTTACAAGGACGGGGATCCAATCAACATCGGCAACTACCGCCCCATCGCCCTAGCTAACACACTCTACAAGCTGTGGACTAGCCTCCTCACCTGCTCTATCACTGAATTCGCCCCCCAAGCTGGACTCTTCAGCGTGACACAGGAGGGGTTCCTGCGTGGAAGAAACACAGTGCGGCAACTTCAGAACCTCCTGCACGTAATTGAAGACGCCAGTCTGACTAACAGGGACCTATACGTAGCCTACATTGACTTCAGCTCTGCCTTCAACACTATTGACCACGACAAGCTGCTGCAAATTATGTACGATCTAGGCCTACCGGTGGACATTATTGAGGTCGTGCGGGACCTATACAGCAATGCCAGGACCATGATCAGGACTGAGCACGGACGCACAGACCCGGTGCACATTGAAAGAGGTACCGTTCAGGGGGACACTTTCTCACCTCTGCTGTTCATCATCTTTCTTGAGCCGCTCCTCCGCTGGCTCCATGTCCCACACCAGGGTACCAACCGTGGATACCAATATGGCTCCCTCACAGCTGCGCAGAATGCGGAGCACCACTGCAGTTCGTGCGCCTTTGCTGACGACCTGGCCATCCCCACCAGCTCCGTCTCAGACCTGCGCATCCAATGTGAGAAAGTGGGCTTATACGCCGAGTGGGGCGTTGTACCGGACGGGTAACGTACAGGGATGGGGACCACTGGGCTCTCACCAGCTGCAACGCATGCTCAAGGACAAAGTGGCCACCCACCCCCGGCAGCGGATGTCGGGACCATACATGCCCTACCTACCCCCCAGCAAACCCTACAAATACCTCGGGGTCCACGTCACCATGGATCTTGACTGACCACAAATGAAACACGCCATAGAGCAAATTAAGGCAACAGGAGAAGACATTGTCGCGTCCTTGGCGTCCCCTCGGCAAAAACTGCACCTGTTACAGATTAAGCTCCAGACAGCCCTGGCGTATACCCTCCCCGCGATGCCGTACAAGCCCCAAGACATTGCAACTCTAGATAGGAAACTAGCCCACCTGGTTAGGCGAAGCTGGGGACTGCCGCGGTACTTCCCAACGCGGGCCATCCTGCAACCGCACGAAGAAGGGGGCCTCGGCTTAGGATCTTTACGCCTAGAGTACGTACAACGAGCAGCACGCTACCTAGAACTCGCTCTCAACGACCCTGGCCACTTAGGGGTCGTTACCCGGGCGCTGCTAGACCTGCAATGCCGCAGGGAAGGTGCAGGAGTTGACCCCGCCTGCCTGCAACGTGAATGCAAGCACTCCCTCACCCTAAAGCAGCTAACACTGGTGCAAACGCACGGACTGGAACAGACATACTCCGGAAGCACGTACGCCCCAGCGGTCAGCAGCCTACTGCGCGCCCTAGAGGCGGCGCCCAAGAGCGACGCAGATGAATACAATGGGCTCCTGCGCAAGATAGCACGTCCTCTCCTGGACCTCGACGTAACCTGGCACGAACTTATTGACCCCACCACTGGCACACACATTGCTACCAAAACACAACTCCAAAACCGGGTGGAACCCCAACGCCTCCTCCCCAGGCACACCCTTGCTCTCAATCGCCTCAGCCTGGCCCTGAGTGCGCGCGCCCTTGATCACGCCGGACAAGCCCCGCACACAATGGACCCCAAGACTTACCGCTCCACCACTGAGCTCCCAGCCCACCTGCGCCGAATACCTGACGCGCTGCTCAGTAGTGAGCTCCTCCAAGAGCACCAGGCTCCTCGCCCCGTAACCCAAGCCTTGATCACGAAGTACCTGGAGGAGGAATCAGGGCAACCCCGCACGCAAAGGAGTAACGTGGAGGCGCATCCAGGTAGCCAGGGCCAGTCACCACATCGCAACGCACACCCGCCCACAGAGGCCCGGCAAGTCCCCCAACCACAGGCACCGGCCCGCCCGACGGTCGCTCGATCCCGCCAGCAGAGGCCCACAGCGCGGGAACGGTGGATGGCCGAGAACACCCGCACCGACACTCAGGCCACACACACCACGCACAAGGCCACCCACGTAGCGATGTCCGAGGATGATGATGATGATGATGATGAGCAGGACGACTCCCCGCAGTCCTACCCCGCAATGCTCCTCTCCCATTACGCTCCCCACACCTGGAACGCGCTTATGGATGGCGTCCCCCGCCTGGGCAGCTACACAGGCGGCCTACAGAAGCGCGGACTCCGCACGCCCGGTACCCAAGGCAATCCCGCTTCCCAGATCAGCCCCGCCCTCTTGCACCGTCTTGCCGCATGGGAGACACCCACACCGATGTCGCCCATCCCAACTAGGAAGCACCCCACCCACCTCACTGCAGAGCAAGTCCAAACTCTTACCAGCGCGTCTGGGTGGCGCCCCCGCCCTGCAGCCCCACCCCCGTCTGCAAGTCCATCGGGGAACCCTACCCCACCCCAAGAAGCCACGGCACCTCGTGAAGCCGCAGCAACGCCCCTTGATCCGATGGCCACAGACCCCGGCCACCGGCAGTTGGATGAGCAAGGAGAACCCCAAAGCCAGGCTCCGCGACGACGCCATTGGTGGGTGGCACGCGACCAGGCCCTGCGCACAAGGGACCCCCGTACCACTCCGTCAGGAACGGTGGACGTGGTCAGCGATGTAAAGCTAACCCGCGCCCTGTATGATGGCATTGATAGGATCAAATGCCTACTTTCACGAGACCAACGCGCCAGAGCCAACGCACCCACAGATATGCCCCAGGGGTCTCGCAAACGTAACGCACACCCCACCAGGATCGCCAGGGCACCCCCACCCAAACGGCCGCAGCCCACGGCGACAACGCGCGAGTGCCACACACTGCCCCATACACCCCCTGCAGACACAGCAGGCCAGCCCCCAAGCGACAACACGACACGTAAGCGGCCCGTACCGGACAGTGGCGCCGCCGCCGCCCCCACACGCAACGAGACCTACTATGAGGTCGAATGGCACGACACGAAGGTTAGCTCAGCTGCCCTTGAGGCCTACAAACGCATGGGGTACCCTGCCATAACCGACAGGCCTACTGGGCAGTGGTACGGACCAACGGGTGGCAGATACATCCGCCAGGTCACCTGGGCCCTGACCCACGACCCCGAACGCACCATCAGAGACGACCCGAACTTTAACACGCACGTGGCGGCGATGGAGCGGCGCCTGGCGGAACCCGCCCCGTTCCCACCCTCCAAGCGCCCAGGGCCCCATACCCAGCTCACCGGTGCACAGCGCCAGGGCCAATGGAAGCCCACGCCGCCCAACGTTGCAGCCCGGCGCCGGCTGATCCTGCAGTACACGGACATCAACACCCAAGAGTGTAACCCGGACAAAGACATCCACCCCAGCGGGCAGTATCGCATACAAATCGGCCTCCTGCCCACCCACACAGATCACCAGGAGCCCAAAGCGCACGTCTATGACCCCACAGGCAAATGTGTTGGCTCCATGGACGCCCTACTCCTACACTCCCTGTCCGAGCGGTACCAGCATGCTAAGGCAAGGTACCCTCGGGAGCATGCAGAGCTGGAAGCGGGACGCAGTTTTGAGGAAAATGTGGCCCGCCTACTGTTAAGGTACCGCCCGGGAGGCAAGCAAGCCGAGGGCTACACAGTCACGGCCGCGCATGAGCTAGCTGCCCCTACCCTGCTCACCCACAACCTCATGACCCACCTGGGCACCCACACAGTTCGGTTCTCCTCCCCCTTGAATGTCTCCCCCAAGGCCACCCAGTACTTTACACCCCACCTTGAGGACGGCCTCTTTGGCGCCAGCCACGATGCTTACTCTGCACTCTTCAGCGGTGCGTCCGTCGCGCATCCACCACCCACACCTGCGGATGGGGAGCGGGCGGGCGGTACGCTGGGCATTACTGAGTGCAGAAAGCGCGGAGCCCGCCGCCGCGTACCTGACGGTTCTCATTCTCCCACATGGAACCAGCGCTCCGTACACCAGGTACCTGGACCTCCCAAACGTGCAGCTGCTGACCCACGTCCCGGTACACCACCCCATGCTCAGGTTCCAATCCCCAGTTGAGCACGGCACCAAAATGCCCCGAGACGGCTGGATAGAACTTGCCTACCCCAAGGACTTGCCGTCATAGCTATCGCCAATGCCCTTGGGAGACAACTACTGGACACCAGCGCCCCCAGCCTCCTCGCCGACCTGAACCTTGAGCCCTCTGCCCGGGAGGAACCCCCAGCGTCCCCTACACTCGGCCCAGAGCACCCCACAGCCCCGGAACCCACCAACCCCCCCGCCGAAGAGAGCCCAAGCCAAGCCCCCAGCCAACCACGGTGGGTGCAGCGTAGGCTTCGCTCCATATCCCACCCAAATGCCCGGAACCCCCTACTCGCCCAGCTTACCGTCCCAGGCACCGGGGGCCGCCTTGCGGACACAATCCGCGGGTACAGAGCCACGGTAGCGAGGCGGTTTGGCGAAGGGATCATGCTGTACACCGACGGCTCCTGCAGGAAGCAGCGCGAGGGTCGCAACCTGCTGGGAGCCGCTGTGTACCGGGCCAACGGACCGGAAGACGACACGTTGCCACCGCGCTACATCGGCGTAAACCCCAACGAACTGAACGAGACAAACACCATTACCCGTGCGGAAGCCAGCGCGCTCCGCTCCGCTCTGGATGTGTACAGGACAACATCCGACCCACTTTGCATCTTTACGGACTCCTCGCTACAATCCACCTAGTTAGAAAGGCAATCCAGCAGCCCGATAAGCTTCATATCTCCAAGCACCGCGACCTGCTAATGGCAGTGGTCGAACTCCTAGCCGACCGAGCCCGTAATCAGCTGCGAACAGTAATAAGGAAAGTACGATCTCATACTGGCATTGACGGCAACGAGCAAGCCGATCAGCTCGCTGAAATCCTTTAGTGCCAGTGCCGCTCTGCCGTACGTCAGCTGACTTGGTGTGGCTTCCATTTTTCCCATTCACGGCAAATACTGTAACAAACTGTATTTAGCCTGAACCGTCCCCTTTCCTCCCCAGTCTTCCTGGGAGGGCGGGTGGGAACAAGCGGTGTCAGCTTTACAAAAGCTGGGAAAATGGGCTAAGCCTTCTTGCTCAGGGGCGTCTGGAGTGTGGGCCCAGAGCGGCAGTGACTCCCCCTTGTGCCACGTGCCAACCTGCCTCTTGCCGAGAGTGGTTGCGTTGGCCGCCGCGAGCGCGCGACTTCGCCGGTGAGCCTGTGAAACTCGTTTCACATAAAGTTCTCCTTAATAACCCAAGCTTTTACGCGTTGCAGTTGGTGGTCCTGCGCTGGGGTTCTGCGATGAGCGAGCACGCCACGTGTATCAGGGGCAGTCAGACTTCAGCTAGCGGCCAGGGAACACAGTGGGGCACCGCCGTCAATCTGGGTGGGGCACCGCCGTCAATCTGGGTGGGGCACCGCCGTCAATCTAGGTGGGGCAGTGCCTCCAATCCACGGGGTTCCAATCCAATTTCCGTGACCAGGGGTGACCCGCCAATCCAATCTAGTGTCACCCTCTGCCTCACCTAACAGCATACCGTAACAGCACATCAGGCTTCTGGAAACTGCAACAATACCGCCATGCGCTTTCCCAACAAGACCTGTTAGGCAGGAATGTTCCGTACGGCTCCAAGCACCCTACCGTACGGCACGGTACGTTGCCGTACGGTACGGCACGGTACGTTGCCGTACGGTACGGCACGGTACGTTGCCGTACGGTACGGTACGGTACGGCACGGTACGTTGCCGTACCAGCTGCGCAGCTGCTCCGCCCCCTTTGGAATAGTACCATTGGATAGCGCTCACACAGCATTACAAGGCAGGGCTTCCATCTTCTTTCAAACTTTAAAACTTTGGCAAAATTCGGGACTTATGATGAAACGGAAACAGCCTCCCGGCAGAGATGTTTTGAAAAAAGGGGCACCATTTTGATCCCGTTTCGTGACTTCAAGTTCAAAATCCGCCCAAATGGCGGAAAAGTACTGAAAGGTTGCAAAACTCTCAGTCCTTTTCATAGCTCCGTACTTCGAGCCCGCCAGGAAGATAGAAGCCTTGACTTTACCAGTCTTCCCCCAACGGTCTGACTTGCTGGCAACCCACGCAGGGCGACCCTCTCGAGCGGCCTAGCAGCAGCAGGCGCTGCGGCAGCACCGAAACAGCGGCGCGCAGCCTTCCATGGCAGGCGACACTGAGCCCGACGAGCTCGACGCCTTGTTGGACGCGTACACAGCACAAGCGGAGCAAGAGAAACATTTCGCTGCCCTCCACCCCAACCTCGTCCCTGTGTAGCAATGTGACGGTGCCTCTCTACATCATGAAGAGCACAAGGTCACCATACCCGGCGGCGCTACGTGCCCACATGCACTTACGTGTGGGAGCTGGTGGGAGCGCCAACCCCGCTTGTTAGTTACTGTCATACCAGTACACGGAGTACCAGCATGCGCCACCACACCACACCACGCCAGCACTAGTGTATCACACACCACGCAGGCATCTCCCGTCCCATTGCAGGAAAAATTGGAAAAAGTTGCCAGACGGTGTCGTAGCTAGGCCCAGCTCTGCAGGGCACAAGCACTGCAGGGGCAGTGCAATATCTACATACCGGTACGACACCAAGGCAACGGCCAACCCAACCGGAAGGTCTCCAAAACCGGTGATAGGGGCACCTTTGCTGCAGCCCTGTCTACCGTACTCTGACCCGGATAGAGCATGCAGACGTTACCCGACTGCTCAAGTAACCCTACCGTACCCCTCCAGGCGTGAATTTGCAAGGCAGTAACCCTCATAGCCCTAAAAACCATCTCCACTGCTTGCCGCCCGGCAAGGCAGTTGCTGCCCGCAGCCTGTTGCTGCGGCACTTATGTCGTCTGGCCGCGCTTGCCGCCCTTGAGCACGTATAGGCGGGTGCGCAAGGCGTCGGGCTGTTTGTCGGTAGGCGGCCACGACTTGAGGGCCGGACCCAGCTTAAAGCTCTTAAACACGTCACGCGGCACCACGAAGTAGAGATTCAGGTGCTCGTAGCGCTTGTCCGTGGCGCCCAGGGACTCGTAGAGCTTGGTCAGGCCGTCCGCACTCACTTTCTTGTCCGTGCTGGACACGGTCATCTGGAACAGATGCAGCGTCTTGCCCACGCGCAGCAGCGAGTCCACAGCCGGGAAGTTTTTGTTCCGCGGCCAGCAGTACACCTCCTCCTGGAGGCAGCCGCTGTCGTCCATGATCTCGTGCACGTCCTGTGGCCGCGAAGCCCGGCACGCATTGAGTCAGGGTTCATAAACAAATTGCACGTACACAATGATCACCTAAAAGAGAGGCAATAACGGCTAGGCACGTTGACTTGTACAATGTGGGCGCAGACACGGCTCCCTGACAGCAGACAGCATTGAGGCACGGACTGTCCTATGCGTGCACTACTCAGGCCGTACCAATCTATTAGGACCTGGCTCACACCTAGCAACCCTCAGCTGGCTAGCTACCTGGAACCTCCGCACTTCAGAGGCGGCGGGCAGCCACAGCTCCTCGTCCTCCTTGCCGCGGGCCAGCGTCACGCCATCGATGGGCTGGATCGTGTAATCACCACCCTGTTGGCAAAGGCGTGATGCAGGCATAATTCACGGCCTGTGTGCTTGTTGTCAAGCGTATGTTCAATGAGGTTGGTGCAGATCACTTGCGTCAAAGCCGCGTGTTCTGAAATTGCGGGGTCAGAGGGTCGTAGAAAAATCAAGGCGTATGGTGACCACCGCACCTATTGTGAACCCACGGCACGGAACAACACTACGACAGCTAAATAAACATTTCTGTGTCAGCAGCCCTGGACTGCCGTCCCCACTCCGGCGGGAGCACAGCCAACGACAGCCAACCATCATGAATATGGTGAACAGCTGACGCGTATGTCGCACACGCATTATTGGCTTGCAACTGGCTGCTGGCACTCTAGGCGCTCACCATGGGAAGCAGTTGGTGCTCGAGCTGTTCGTGCGCAGTGCCGCGCATGGCCCCTGTAGTGCCCTCCAGCAGCCCCGCCAGCTTGCGGATGTCACTGTATGATGATAACTCAAAGTAGGTGTCCTCGACCCACTCGCTCGCGAAGCCCAGGTGTGACAGTTCGAAACTGTCCTGGCCCTTGGTGTTGATGTGCACCACCCGGTGGCTGACCTCCGGCCCTGTCTCCAGGGCGCCAATGCCCCTGCCAACCTGCGTTTCACAGGACACCTGAGCTGAGATCCAACTCTCAACGAAGTTCACGACAATGATGTAAGGCCCTCCGTTAGCCAGCCAGAACTCATGCCTCCATTGCGTTCCCCTCCTCGCCCACACAAGCTTGCTCACCTGAGAAATGTCGCATGTACGTAGAGCTGCTTCGAGCACCTCCTCCAGCTTCTTCAGCCGCGCTGCTGGGTCGTCCGTGCCCTGCCGCGACGGCAGGCACAGCACGTACCGCGCCACGCCGCCAAAGCGCTCGTACAGCTGCATCGCCAGCTCCTTCGGCACCGTGCTGCCGAACACCTTGCTGTAGCACATGCAAGTGCGCAAGTATGTGAATGGAGGTAACTGTACACAGCGTATTGCACATCGGCACGCCCCGCCCATGTCAGCGGGAAACCCATGCATGGCAGGTTGAGCATTTAGCCGCTTACATCCTCCCCCTTCTCAAGGAAGAGTCCCTGCGACCCGGTTATTGTGCTGCGCAACTCAGCACATGGGCCGTCATCCCATAGCAGTGCACATATGCGGAAGCGAGGATCGAACCAACGGCCTCATGACTTGTATTCTTTCCCTTCACTGCAGCGAATCAGCTCAAGGTTCAGTCTTTGTCCACACACCCGCACGCAGGGGCCTTCTCGAAGCCGTTCTGCTAAGTGGTCCTCCCAGCAGTCAGCGTGAGATTCGAACTCATGGCCTTCAGTAACGTCTTTCGGAGCTAGATAAACGAGCACCAACGACTCGGTTGGTTAACCGTTCTGATACCAATGTCAGCGGGAAAACCATGCATGGCAAGAAGGTTGGGCATTTACCCGCCTCCAGTCCAGTGGTGTGCAGCACTAGGCTCCCATCCCGGGCGGGCTTTTGTGCTTTGGGAGGGCTGTCTCGTTGCCCTCTCGGGGTGGTGGGTGTGGTACGACACCCCGACCGAAGGGGTCCCCCGTGTAAAACCAAACATCCCGACCGAAGGGGTCCCCTGTAATAACCTAACCTAACCATGAATTGACCGGCACCCCGCTGCATGCTGTGCAGAGCACTCAACCCACGTCATAACCCACAAGTGCCGCCAACCACATGCACGTGTTGACTCACGCGCGGCAGTCCAGCAGCTCCTCCAGCGTCCACAGCGGCATGTACAGGGTTTCGGCGCCCACCTTCTGCAACTCCTGCAATGTAGCAATGGACATTTGCCAGCGGGCAAATGCAATTGCGATTTCTTGTTGGAACATTGCTTTCATCAATGCCCTGGTGTGTTGATGATACAGTCACCTTGAGTCCTAAGCAGGCCCCATGCCGCCTGAACCACCGCCCACCTACCTTGTACCTGGAGCGGCAGGGTGACGAGAGGAGGAGGATGCGCGCCTTAAGAATAAGGATCGGCTCCAGACCGTCGCAGATGTACCTGAGCATCGGAGAGACGTCGAAAGACCAGCAGCTCAGCAAGGCTGCCGATGTGTTGAAAGCTGGACGATGGCGAAACGATAGCGTGGACACGTGTAGGCTCAGCACTCACCACGCCTTGGGCTCCCGCAGCTGTTTCGTGAAGGCCGCCCTGGTGCCCGCAAGCACCTCTCCAGTTGCGTGGTCGTAGCACCACTGCGCGGGTGCACACATGCGTACAGAAAGGCATATAATGCAGGGACCACCAACGAACTCGCGGACTTGCGCTATTCCTGCCACCGACTGTCACGTGAGGTTGATACAGCGGCATGACTCTGCCAGACGTGCGTCAAGCAGTTTTGTTGCGTGTTGCGCACCTGCTTGTTTGCCGCCCACGCCGTGTACGCGCCCCACGGCATGCAGACGCAAGCGGCTATGGCAAGCCGGCTAGCCATGCAAGCTATTATGTTGCGAATCATTCTTTCGCATGCAAATTAAGTAAGCGTACCATTTCAACTTGGCCTCCAAAGTGCTCCAACAGGATGTAGGGCGGCGGCTCCGGCAGCGCCAGCAGCCGTGTGAGCAGGTAGTACAGGAAGTAGGACTTGCCGATGCCCGGCGTGCCGGTGACTGCGTGTGTGGGATGGAGAAGCAGGGCCGAACCCGAGCTGCACGTTCGGATGCATCATGGCATGGTGAGGGACAATCAAGGGTGCTCTACGTCCCGCTCTGGCCAGCTCAGGCGGCCGGCCCAAGCTCCCCTCATTCCCTGCCCACGGGCCCCACCGGCACGATCATGCAGCGTAGGCGGGCGTGCCTGCTGCCAGCTCCCGCCTCAGCAGCCTTCACCCGCACACTCTCACATGCACGAACGGTCTAAACTTGCACGCGTCTCCAGAAACACCGGCATTAGCGCCCATCCTCCATGCCCGCAGACCGTGCGGCACTCACTGATGGCGTCCTTGCTCTTGACCTTCAACAGCGCCTCGAAGAGCGGCTTGTAGCAGCCGCGGATGTAGACGCTGTTCTGATAGGCGTCGAGCAGGAGGCTCGAAGTGAACCCGGAGAAGCTCAACACCTCTCCAGGCGCCGGCACCTCCCCCTTGAGTTCACGAATCCGTGCCATCATGGCGGTCCCGTCCCAGTCAGGCGTCGCGGGGCCGCCCAGCTTGCCTGTGAGGACAGGGTGCAGGGAGCAGGGATACCGTTGGCGAGAGCGCTTGCGAGGCGCGCTATGCGCACGCGAAGCGCAAGAAGTAGGCGGATCATATGCGACACGCGAACACGGTCACGATGAGATCCCCCCAGCGACACGCGTCGAAGGCCTGCCAGCTCACCGGTGAGCTCCCGCTGCTCCTCGCGCAGCTCCCGCTTCTCCTCGCGCAGCTGCTGCTTCTCCGTGCGCAGCTGCTGCTTCTCCGTGCGGAGCTGCTGCTTCTCCGTGCGCAGGTGCTGCTCCTTCGTGCGCAGCTGCTGCTCCTTCATGCGCTCATACTGCAGGTCGGTTAGCAGCTGCTGCTGCAGCATCAGCAGTGCATCCTGCTCTTCTTGTTGAGCACTGGCGAGCTGCTGCTGGCGAGCTTTGCCTGCAAGTCGCGGAGCGCAACTTGGATCTCCTGCACGGCTAACTCGGCCTTTTCGACTTCCTTTCCGACCGCTTCTATCTGCACTTCCACTCGACCGATCTTAATATCAAGCTCGAGTCCTGAGTTGCTGTAATCCGGGGAGCGCTCAGGCTGCGCCTTCAGCACCGTGTAACGATGTAACGATGGAGCCGCGTAACGATGGAGCTGGCTCCGGGCCGCCGTGCCGACTGGGACTCCGGGGCTCCTTAAATGCCTGCCCACGTGCGGAGAGGAACAATCCTGCTGTTGTGAAGCTAAGGCGCACCGGAACGCGGAACCGGAACAGGGAAACCCGTGAAGGGCTTCAAGTCGTGAGCGTTGGAGGCGTTGCATATGGCCAATCATGTTGTGAGGGAGACTTGATCGTAGAAGTGGGCTACAGGTCTATCAAGGGTAGTGCACGCCGGTTGGTTCTAGAGTTTAGCTTGCTTGAGGCGCAGAAGTCGAAGGGCTACAGGAAACAACGCCAACCTAGCAGTTACGAAAAATATGTCTTCATAGCAGCTGTCATGCGTTGCCCTCCGCAAGCCCTCCGGCTGTTTGTACGACGGGGGCCAGCCTGGACACGCCGCGAGACCTCAAACTGTATCACTCTCAAATGCTATGTGATGCGCAAACGCTTTTACCTACTTGATGATTGCGCACTTGTGCGGATGACGATTTCGCGAGGTGTATACCGGAGAAGCCCCGAACCCGGCCCGCGAGGCAGCGGGAGTGCCATACTGATGTTGTATTACAATAGTCACCGCATTGTCTCACAAAACAGAAAGTGACAGTCTTAAATGGACCTTCCGACCGCAAGGCGATGGAGCAAGCGACGGAGCCTGCAAACGCCGCTGGGGGCCCGCTTTGCTTTCGGCAAAGCCGACGAGACGAGCGTTGTTGTCTCCTACGGGGACTTCCTTGCTTCGCTCCCGCGTAGCTGCTGCAGCGACAGTGAAGACGACGAGACAGTACCGGTTGGGCTGGGCATGGACGCGGGTGTCCTTTGGCAGCCCGTCTCGACGCCGGAGACGTCCACGCAGCCACTTTCAGAGGGTGGAGTCCCGGACCCGGTGAGTTGTACAGCTACAGGCTGCAGATCAATGGGCGGCGGGGGGAGGGGCGGGACGGGAAGGGAGCAGGCAGGGGCAGGAAAACACACCGCCGGGTGTTTCATGGTGGCACGCCGTCTCCAGGCGCTGCGGCAATCAAGCGCTGCGCATCTGTTCCCCAGCCCGCCCTGGCAGCCTTATACCGACGGCGACAGTGACACGTATGCCCTGCTCCTCTTGCATTCGGCCCCTTCCTCTCCCCACGCGCGTTCCCTCTGTCCCTCTTTCCACCCTCCCCCCTTGCATAGGTGCACGCGCCGCCTGCCCCGCCGCCCCTGCCCGTATTCTAGTCGCCAACCCTCCGCCCCGGTAAAATCCTTATAAACCACCACTCCAAGCGGCAGGCGCAGCTGCTGTCAGTTGACCCGGACGGCTCGCGTGTGCAGGTCATATACCGCAAACCGACGGGGAGCCCAGGCGGTAACACCAGCTCAGTCAGCACAAAGAACATACGCGTCCACCCCTTTAGCGGCGACTGCAGTTTCCGGGTCTCGCTGGAAAAGGGTGAGGCGGTCAGCAGGCAGCCGGTCGTGGTGGTTGGCGGGATGCACATGGGTAGGGTGGGCTACACGAAAGAGGGCTACGTGGGGGCCGCCTCCATGGCGGTCACGCTGCTGAACAGCGGCACGGCCAAGGAGGACGTGGACGAGCGTGGAAACGTGCTGGCACCTGTGCTACAGGTGAAAGACCTCAGCCACATTACACCCGAACAGATAAACGCTGTTTACGTGACGCCGCCCCTGGCAATGGCGGCGTTGGGCATGATGGCGGCACAGGCCGTCAAGGCAGCACGCGCGGCGCCTTGCGGCGTCGAGCAGCAGCCGTCGGCGCAGGCGCAGCAGCAGCCACACCCGGGGTCCCAGCCTGATCTACGCCCCAACGAAGGACGCCTTCTGCGTCGCGCTGGGCGAGTTCAGGCAGTCCGCGCTCATCACGCGCTGGCGCGGTCTGCCACAGTACCTGGAGGACAACTGGTTCAACGAGGGACAGGTGGAGAGGTGGGACGGGGCAGGGCAGCGGCGTGTGTACGACCACGACCAACTACATACTGTAGTGATGCTAGAACTTCGTGAAAATAATGTTCGGGATAGCTCAGAAAAATGGTGGATAATTAGTTCGTGATTTTAAGGATTCGGGACAATTTTCGGCAGGGGTTTCTGCCCTGATACCAGCATTCGGGACAGGCCCCGTTGGGTGCTGCAGGCGGCCATCCTTGTCCAGGCGTCCGGGAAGCACCTGGGCAGGTGCCCAGGTGCTTCCCGGACACAACACCGTCATCAACAAGCTTATCAGGGCGGGCTGGCCTCGAGGCGTTTGGCGCAACAGCACCTATGATCGCACCCAGTTTTCAGCTGTGCACACAGAGAGTGCTTCGTGATGCCTTGTTTCGGGACCATGAGGCCCAAAACATGCAGTAAATTACCTTCGTGATGCCATTCGGGATATCTAAACACCATTAGTATCACGAAGTTCTAGCATCACTACGGTAGAGCGCTTCTTTCGCCTACTCAAGGACACGCTGCTGGACCGCCGGGCGCAACTCCCCCTTTTCACGCTGCTAGAGCAGATCCTGGCCAAGGTGAGCGGCAGGGGTTGTTCAGACTGTCCCTGTTTGCCTACTACGCCCTCCGAAGTGCATGTCTAGGTAGTGCAACGGGCTCCTTGGGCCAGGCGGCGAGGCTGGGGGGTCGGCATGTGCTGCACGATGTACCGCACTGTTGGGATCCACAAAGCCTCAAGTCCCACTTTTGCGCTGGCCACCGGTACAGGTCGTGCCGTACTTTGCACGGCAGGTCAGGCACAAACTGCTTGGCTACACAAACAGCCGCCAGTGCCGGGCCGAGCAGCGCCGCTGTGCGACCACTCGCGCCTTGGTGGGCGGTGCTGCCCGTGCAGTTGCAGAAGGCGAATCCATGGTGCGGATGGTGGTGGTGGACCAGACCTGGGGTGTCGTGGTGGTCCGCAACAGCGCCTCAAGTGGGAGCTAGTGTGCCTTGCAGACGGGACCTGCAGCTGCAAGCAGGGGCGCAGGGGGGTGGTGTGCGAACACCTGGAGGCGGCGTACGTAGCGCACGGCGGGGGGGCCGAGGGTGCCCGTCGCAGGGCGACAGACTCGGGCCTGGGGCTGTACAGCAGTGGTGACGCCCTCGAGGAACGGCGATGAACTGCAGAGAGACGACCGTGCCACCCATTGTCAACACCCCATGAGACATGATAGCGTTCACGCTATTAGCCACTTTGTTTGCCCACAGGACCGGCTTTGCCGCCAACAGAAGGCATATCCCACCCACCGCGCCGCTGGTGATATCTTGTACGGCCCGTAATGTACTGGGGCCGCCATGTCGCACATCTCCTGCTTCCCTGTTTGCTTCTGCTCATTGTGCAGGAACCTGGAGCTCGTGCGTCTTCTGCTACATGAGAGCGCCAGCTGGAAGTCCATGCGGCTCGTGCGCAATGAAGAGGAGGTGCAGCGCGGGCTCATGGAGGCGGTCCAGGAGTGGAACGCTGAGAACTGCCTGATGAAGCGATTTGACGGTTTGGCAGTCGAGGTAGGGCGGGTTGCGCTGGTTAAGACGTAGGCATCGGCAGCGGGGAAAGGATTGTTTCGTATGGGAATGGGAATGGCGCAGTGACCGGCAATGGCGGCTGTGACTGGCAGCGGCCTAAACCACGGTCGGGCATTGAGCATTACGAATTGTGGTGTGCACGCTGCGGCACCGATGCACGTACGCACAAAGCAGGTCTCCTTTCCCAGGCAAGTGGCTGACCATTTACCCCTATCGCCGTTGCCCCATGTAGGAGTACCGGCGCTCCTTTGATACGGTGGCGTCGTTCCGGTTTGGCACCAATGGGACCATCCCCGACGCTGGAGACGTCGCCGTCCGCAAGAAGCGGGACCTGCTGGCTCGCCGCCTTGCCTCGATGCTCTTAGGCCATGATGTGGATGATGGCGCGTTCGGGGAAGAGGGTGACGAGCTGGGCGGCCTGGGCCGTCGGGCCCTTTTGGACAAAAAGGGGGGCGGGTCGGCTAACGGCGACGGAAGCTCAGCGGGCGGCAGCGGCCGTTGGGGTCGGACCATAACATTGACGTGCATGAGGTGACAGCGGAGGGGATGACGACGACGCGGATAGGGACGGGGAGTCGGATGCGGACACGTCTGGCGACAGTGCCTATGACGAGTCGAGCCGCCCGCAGGACATTGTGGGCAGCAACGTGATTGCACTGGAGAAGCTGTGGGAGGAGGACACGGGGTCCAAGTGCCGCAAGACCAATGTGCTTTTTAAGTTTGTGGACGGCGACTTCAACGACATGCGCTACCACCAGCAGCTGAACCAGGTGTTCCGCACTGGCGTGCTGGTGGGCGTGCACGGCGCGGGCCTGACGCACGGCTTCTTCATGCCGCCTGGCCAGAGCGCAGTGCTGCAGCTGCTGGGCCAGTCCTTCGCGCAGGTGGGGGCACCAGGGGCAGTCTAGATAGGGATGGACGGGGGTGGAATGGCCGGTCGTATAACCGGGGGCTTGTTGCCGGCGGCATGCGTCTAGTATCTGCCTCCTTCTGGGCGAGTGTACGGCAGGATTGGATGCTGCATCTGGCAAAGACTCAGCGTTGCAGGGCAGCGTTCCTACGCTTGCGAGTAGTCTGGAGCAAAGATTCGCTGCGTGTCAACAAATTTACGTCCATTTCTCCCACCAGGTCGCCGCCAACAATGTGTTCCGCAACATGGCTGTGGGCGGTGGCAACTACTACGAGGACGTGCTGTACGACGGCATCGACGTGGACGTGCGCCTGCTGAAGCAAGCCGCAAAGCGGTAAGCAACACTCACGTACGATGCGCGGTCGGCACGCTTGACCGCGCTGCTGCTATTGGTGTTCTGCACGGGACAAGCAAGGTCAGGCTTTGACGTGACGTGTGCCGACCTACTGCCCCTTTCCCACTTCGCAGTGCCATGGACTACGTGTCAGAAGCTGTCCATGACGCACAACAACGGCCGCTCAACGGGCCGTTGCGGTTGACCCTGGACGACCAGGCACACTTCCATAGATTGTTGTTCCGCCCGCGGGGGTGTGCCCACGTGATGACAACGGGCAAGGCGCAGAGTCCGGCTCTTTGGACAGTGGAGGGCAAGCTGACACCGCCAGCAGCTGACCCATGCTTGCATGCCTAGCCGCATGCGCTTTCTTCGTGCTGTTCCTGCATTGTTTGGCAAGGCTCTTCCTACCCCGTTGACGTGCAATTCTTCCTATGTCCGACATAGCCGTGGACGGAACCCGTCCGTGCAGATGTTTGCTCGCCTCGGTGCAGTTTCGCATTGTGCACCGTTCAAGCTGGTCGCTTGACCTGTGCGTAGTCTGATAGACTGACCCTAGCCCTGCAAATGGGGCGCTTAGACACTTACTTAGGCTCTCAGTACGGGTGTGATACGCACAGAGGCCTTTAGGGCAGGCCGCATACCATCCTAAGGACCAACGCAAGTCCGCTCCAATCCGCCATTGCGGAGAAGGCGTGGTCAAGCACACCCCGGCGTTCTGGCTGCGTATACGAAATGTAATCAGGACGACAGGTTGATACAAGATGTGCTTGGGGTGTCCTGCTAGAGTGCCTCGGTGCCATCATTACTGCGTCCCGCGCTGTTGGTTGAGTGGCGGCGTCACGGAATGTGCCGTACGTCCTCTCCGTGACTTTTTTGTGCGACTATGGTGGCGTGAGCACCTAGCACTAGCACGCCTTTGCAGGGAAGCTTGGATTGCCATCCACAGCCCAGCCCGGACACCTGGCCAGTACGCCTCTCATGCCAGGGGCTCTCTGGGGCTTACACACGGTGATCTCGGTTTTTGTGCTGCCTAGAAGCTACGGTTCGGACTGTGATGCAGGTTGGAGCGCAAGTTGCAGGTGCAATCTGTTGGAGGGAACAGAGGCCTGTAATCCAATTGCTACTCGACATGGAGCATGTGTCACCCTTCAGTTGACACATTGGAGCACTCGCAGGACTGTGCAACATGCAGCCCTCCGCCCTCTCCCGCGTGCCGCACCCACGCACGGCACACAAGATTGCTCAGGAATGGAACTTTTGGTATGGTTTGGTTTTTTACAGGGGACCCCTTCCGGTCGGGGTGTCGTACCCAGCAACCACCCCGAGAGGGCAGCGAGACAGCCCCCCCACAGCCACAAAGCGCGCTACTGCAGAGGCGTAGTCGCGGCCATGGCACCAAACCATGAAGCCCATGCACAAGCAGTCAAGTAGCACGGCGGAATCACAGGCAGCGCAAAGCGTCTGGATAGCAGTAGTAGGCACCACCGAGAGCATTGAAGCATTCTCGGCGGTCGAGTACACGTGGCACCTGATAACGAGGGGCATGGGGTTACCGCCTTCAATTTACGACAGGATCGAAGCCTGGTTACACAGTATGCAGTTGGCATTGTGCGCAAGCCCAGTTACCGTTACACGATGTGCAGTAGGGGCCTGGCACTCTAGCTTGCAGACAAGGGCACAAACAGCACTCAAGCCCAACCGCAAGCACTTTGGAGCATGCATACAGGATCGCTTGTGCGTCACACAAGGCACGGGCACCGTCGTTGATTGGGTTCATAATGCTTAAGACCTTCTTCGACCGTTCATCGCGCTCCAACCCAACTAGTCCCATGCATGCCTATCGAAGTGCATCCGCCCTAATCCACTCCACAAGGCCCACCCTGCGCAGTCCTTCACTTCGCCGCGACAACCTGAAGCAACCTGTCGACTTTCCGCATCCGGCCACACCACCACCTCTACCGGAATGCCAACAAGCCACTTGCCTAAACTACCCCGTCCCTGCTGAGGCGGGATCCGCCGCAGCCGGCGCTGCTAGCCCCTGCTCAGGCCTGAGATTCAGCCGGCTGATCACCTCCCGCACGCCCTCGCAACCCCCCAGCGCGTCCCGCTCCGCCACCAGCAGCGCCTCCAGCTCCGCAGGGGAGGGCGTTAGCGACAGCGCGCGCTGCAGCACCTGCTCCGCGCGGGTCAGCAGCTTGGCATCCCGGGGGTGCTCCTTCACCTGCGGCGGCGACGGGGTCACACGGGGCCGTCACGATCAAGACGTGAGGTGCGGTTGCAACTGCAGCTGGCACAAGCGTAAGGGGTAACACAAAGTGTCAGGTACCACAGACTGATGTGGACAATCACAGCCAGGTGCTGCACTAGTGTTTGGCTGCGGCGGAGAAGGTGTACCATGTACATGCACCGTAATGGATGCAGTGAAGCACCCACGTCATTGAGAGGCAGTACTGTGCGAGCGCCCTTACCTGCAGCAGCGTGAGCTCCGTGACGTGCACCCACACCTCCTCCGCCGTCACGCCGTGCTTGACAGCGTGCCGTACGCAGCCACGCGCCTCCGCCTTGCGCAGCCCGTCCCACAACGCCGCCCACGCGCCGTACATGAGCATGGGGCCCTGAAGACAACGTACAGGTAAGGCGCGGGCAACGGACCAAAAGGAGTGCTTGGGTGTAGGCCCCTAACCTGGCAACACACCATTCGGTATGCACCCTTAGACACCATGCTTGCTGCTGGCTGATGGGAGACATCGGCCGTACGTACCCATGACTGCATATAGAACGCACCGGCATTGTCCCCCAGCCCCAGAAATGCTTGATATTCTGCATCAGGGAATGGCGTACCTTCCCGATGTGGTCTAGCAGGCTGTTGAGCAACCGCCAACCGCAGCCGTACTCCACCATCATGCGAGCCAGCACTGCCACCTCATGCGGGTGGTGCCGCCAGTGTGCGTACCTGCACGAAGGAGGCTAGGCCATCTTCGTGACCATTGCACATTGCTGCTGTCTGCCAAGGTTTCCCAGCACTTCGCGCCAATGAAGCACATGGGAACAATACAATGTACCCGTCGCATGCGCACGCAACAGACGCCTGCCCAGCAGTCCGCAGAAAGACCAATGTAGCAGGCCCTTCCAACGTCTAACGCGGAACGACTTACTCCTCAATTACTTCCTGCCGGGATTCAGCAGTCGGTGCCATCCACGACGCGCCCACGTGGTGGTGGTAGACGTCGTGCGAGGGCGGGCGCACGTCAAGCGGGGAAGGACGCGTTAATTTGAAGGCCCTTCACACAAGTGGCAAGGTCGTAGCCAAGCGTTCGTAGCCAAGCGTCGCCCCCGGCCAGCAGCCAAACGCACGCCACACCCCGCGCGACGGGCGTCGGCAGCCGCCCGCTACCACCCACACATTGCCGGAGGCGCATCACTTTTGAGGTCACCGGTACTGGCAACTGCGCACGGTCCCAATTGTTGCTCTCCATGCAGCACAGCAGCGCGGCTTGCCGCCCGCCCAGCTCGGCCCCGCACCCCACCTGCAGCTCGTGCCACAGCCACAGCGGCTCCGCCCCGCTGGCCACGATGGCCACCACCAGCAGCCGCACATACTCCACGTACAGGTAGGCGGTCACAGGGTCCTCCTTGCGGCTGTGAGACTGCGCGCCCCAGATCACCTGTGTGCGGGTGTGAGAAGGGCACGCGTGGGGCCTTCCGTGTTGTCCGTGGGTTCTCTCTGCCACCCTACGCCCGCTGTGCAACTTTCGCCAGTAGCCCTCGCGGCATGCCTTCCTTAGGGAGGGCTGTCTCGTTGGCCCCGCGGTGTGGTAGGTGCAGTGCGTTCAGGCACCCCGAGCGGATGGGGTCTCGTGTCAAACCGCAAAGCAGAGGCCCCTAGTGCAGCAGAGCGCTTGCCGTGCCCCTGGCAGCAAGTGCCAAGGCTAAGACCTTGCCCCTGCACCTGCTGCTGAGAATTGCCAGTTCCACCCTCCTCCATTGTTCAGGCCCCAGCTCCCTGCGCTCGAGGCTAAGCCCACAGCTCAGCCGCAACGCTCTGCCAGGCTCCAGCCCGTGCTCGAAGAATGTACAAACCCGTCTCGCCAGCTTTATGCACTGACGCTTGCGGCCCTAAGCAACTCACGTTTCTGCTGGGCTCCCTGTCGTCGTGCCGCTCCCAGCACACGCGCAGCACGCCCACCAGCACGTCATGCAGCGGGGGCAGCTCGTCCGGCCCCACGTGACGCCACGTGCAGAAGGGCGCGGAGAAGGCCGAGTGCTGCATGTGCAGCAGCTCCGTGGGAGGCGGGGTCGGCCAGCAGGACAGTGCTCTCGGCCCTGCCCCTGCCCCCTGCCCACCGCATGGCCTAGCGGTGGGGGCCATCCCGGCTGGTGTCGAGGACTCTTTGGAAGCGCTCGCGGGGCCGCCCGGCTGCTCAGGACTTGACCCAGATGGGTCCGAGGCGGTAGGATCTGGATCGGGGGCAGCAGCAGCTGCGGCTGCAGCCCGTTGCTGCTGGAGCTGCTGCAGGAGGCGCCAAGCGGCCATGACAGCCGCTGGGAGCTTCTGGCAGGAGACCTCCTCAGGCTCGTCCTCGGACTCTGGGTGCACGATGGTCTCGTACAGCCAGACGCACAAATGGCTGTTCGGGATAGCAAGACAATGGGGGAGGCTTGTGGCGTCAGTGGCTGAGCTACACGCGGCGCAGGGTGTAGTGGCACGTAGCGGGCTAGCCCCTTGGCACGGGAGAGTTGTGCGACAGCACAGCAAGTCTTGTACCAGCGCATTGGGACGCAACGACATTAATGGGGCTGTTTAGCAGGCTGTGGCACGACGAAGCGCGCTCTGCTGCTCTTGGACCACACCCCAGGGTGCTCCACGTGCCATCTGTGCCGACCCACGTGGAGCACCAGACACTGCGCCATTTGTACTACTTACTCTAGCCGAGGATTCCTTGGTAGGCGCATACTCGAGCGGTAGCGGTATGAAGTGATGGGGCGTTCGTCACCGCTGTCGTCGCTGCTTTCGCTGCTGTCACTCTCGCCATCGCTGCTGCTCGCGTCATCCTCATCACGACCATCAATAGCTTCGTTGGTGTGCTCTCCACCCCCATCTTCACGGGGCTGGTGAACGTGAAGTGCTGCGGTACCATCAGAGTCCGAAATAGCAGCAGGCTCTGGTGGGCCCGCTACAGTGACCGTGTCTACCTCATGCTGCAGCAGTATGGGTACCGCCTTAGCAATCAGGGCGCCCGCACGATCGAAATCCCCTTGCAAAAGCCATCCATGGCATTCATCGCGAAGCCGTCGCAGCTCTGCGTCCTCTGCGGACTCGCTCATACTATTGTACAAATATTTGTTGACTTATTGAATAAGCCGACCAGGCTGGGAACTCTATGGAAGCTTGCGGAAAAAGAACACAGGGCCCTTGGCAAGCTTGCGCCTGGGCGCTACAAGTGGAGCTACTGGTATTACTGTGTATTCATATGCGTTCTGCCATTGACTTGAGACGTTCCTGAGGCCTATCCTTGCATGCGACTGCACGTCGGAGCCGTAACCGTTTGGAGGACGGGCACGGCGTGCCCCTGGCGCCTGAGAGCCTATGGCTGCACACAAGGTAGCACAGCCATGCATGTCTTACATCATGTATAGAGTTCCACGTATTCTTGTAACTTTCAAACGTACCGTAACATTTGTATCCGTGCAGTGCCAAGGGGCGTCGGCACAGGTCCTTCGTGTGGTAAGGAGACGGGTACCTCAAACTTGAATGACGCTGAAGCTCAGCGGGAAGGATGACAGGATGGCAACTAGCGTCTTGCAGCCATGCACAGACCAAGCATGTATTGATCCGGCCGCTGCTACAGAGCGCCTGTCAAACCAGTGTCACACAGCCGTGCAACAGACGCAACACCCCTCAGCACCTCAGCAGCTCCTCTGCCTCTGCTCACCAAAAGCTCTACTCATTACCCAAAATCCCAGAATGCCTAGGTTGTATTTCGTGCATTCATGCAGCCTTTTGCATGCGTACTCTCGGCTCTCAAGCTTCGTCACGCCCCATTCACGCTCTCCGCGTCCTCCTGGCCGCACCCTTGCTCCCTTGAGTATCCCCTCCATCCTTGGCGGCCTGCTGGCGTATACGCAACGGCGGAGGGGAAGGGGGTCACTGAAACTTTGGCAAGGCACTTGAGCGGATTGGTCGTCACAGACCGCGGATGACCATCCTGTACTTCACCGTGCGTCGACGACGTTCACTCATGCCCTCCTGACCTGGTCGCCCAACCCACACCACGCCCAGCTAGCGTTTACGCCCAGCAATCAGCGGTGGTGTACGCAGCAGTCCATTAGCTTGCGCCTGGCTGTCACAAGCCTGGCTGTCACTTACGGTCACGTCTGAAGGAGCCGGCTTGCTCCAGTCCACAGTCCATACGAGCGTCTTCGTCCCGCTGAAGAGTAGCATTACCCTGGAAGCATGGCATACAGCACGGCATGTGGACCGACTTCCGCATCATTTACATGCAAAGGAACTTCTCACGGTCACATGCTGCAAGCATCTGCGCTACTGGCGCACCATCGGCAACGTGCTCATACTCTTACCAAAACACAGCGACGCTCCCGTACACCCGCTTGCGCTCCACATCCGGCTCGTCCTGAGCAAAAGGGGCAATCCAATCCACGTCATGCTCTCCGCATAAGTTATAACTGTGATGGCCGGCTGCCAATCTGCGTGTTGGTTTAGGCTGTCGCACAGTAAGGGGCAGCAAGGGGTAGGTAGTAGCTTGTGGCGCAGGGTCACGTGCCCAGACAAGCCCAGCTTTTTGAAGCTGTTCACAGCATGAAGGTTGTTCTGCGCGTACATGCGATACGGCTGGAAGCGGTTTTGGGACCTTGGGAGCACTGAGAATGCAGAACTGTACAGGAGGGCCAGGTGTAGGCATAGCACTGAGGGACTGCGCGGGCGCAGCCGCGGCAGGTAGAGCACGTGACGTTGCTGCCTGCCATAACTCACCACGAAGAAGGGCGCCAGGAAGCCCAAACCCACGAGGCATACGGTGAGAGCAAACAATGAATATATCACTTTCCATTTCAGCGTGAGGCCGCCCCTGCACGTGGGAACGAGGAAAAACCGGCTGACACCCGACTGACAACCAGCTGCCCCAAGGCTCCGTCGCTGGACTCCTATCGAATACTGTGCAATCTATAGTCTCACTTTGAAGAGGTTGGGCTGGCAGCAGCAACCTGACCAGGGTTCTCCGCGCTTGAGGCAGGCATGATATCAGTCGTAGTTATCTGCGTGGTAGGATTTCCTTTTGCTTTATAGCCTGATGTAGCTGTCCGGACTTTACTGCTCGGAGAGGTAGGGGCCCAACCCTAACGAACCGCAACCGGCAGCACATGGAGGACAGCTCACACGTCACAGTTTTCCCGCAGCTTACAGCTCTGACTCCATGCCTTATGCCATTGTACGCTGAATATAGCAAGTATCATACCTGCTTTGCAACAAGGTAGATGATCCCTATCTTACTTTGACTCGACGCAGCAACCATGCGACCTGGGAATCGGCGAGAACACTTATGTTCAACAAGCATTGTAAAACTTGTAATCCTTAAATAAGCACCCCCGCATGTAGCCGGGCTCCAACATGGCAGCAGCAGGATGCCTCGGCCTTGCAGTCTGCGCACACGGGAGGCACCAAGGACTTCCGTTGTGGACGTGCAGCTTATCAATACCAGTTAGGCACACTACAATCAAATGGCCAGCTGCTTGCCGTGCCACCAATCTCCTAGCTGCGGGGGACCGGGGTGACACCCCTGGTGGTGCGGCGTCTCCAGCGCTGTCAAACGGCATGCTGCAGCTTCAGGGCCTTACACTGGGCTACACAGAGTCGGGATATGGGTACCTCATGCTCATAGTGTGTGAGCCCGGCGTGGGCCTTGCAACTGTGGAACTGAAGCTTGCGGAGCTTCTCAACTGCATCGACGTCCTCGCTGGTCCCCAGCTGCACAACCTGATCAGCTCTTGCGATGGTCCAGAAGCACTGCAGGAGCAGATCGCCCAGGATCCTGACATACTCACGGTGAGATAGGGCAACTTTGTACTGCGCAAGGGCAAAAGCCATAGTGGTGGCTTGGCTAGCGTTGTCAAGACGTTCAGGTGTTGGCATACGCATACACGGCCCTTCGTTTCCGCAGACGCTCTGCTTGCTTATGGCGCTGCATCCCGCACCTTATCGCATTGGTACTCGCTGCTCCTGACTCTCTATTCATTTCCCTTGCTTCTGCGCAGACTCTCACCTCCAAGCTGGCAGAACGCACCACATCCCTGCCCCCGTTAGCCCCCGGCTCAATCACCTCCCTCCTCCGCCGACGCACACAGCTCAGCCCCCCGCCCGGTGCCCCGGCCCCCGTCTCAGCCGCCTTCTCCACTCTCTCTCGCCTCCTCCCAGTCGCAACCTCCATGGAACCAGCCAACTCCCTCATGTTCCGCATCAGCTCACACCACGTCGTCCTACGAGACTTGCGCAGCACACCGCACGGCACTACACCAGTCGCCTATGCGACAGCGGCAGCAGCACGTGGAGGTGCTGCCCTCCCGGACCCACAGCCTGAGGTGCTGTTTTCCGACCACCTAGACGTGCAAGTGGCCAGGGCTCGTGGGGTCAGCGAGGACGACCTGGCGGCGGTGGAGGATGTGGTGGAGTCGGTGGTGGACATGGTGCAATCCAATAGCAGCCAGCTGTGGGCCCTCATCGCACAGGAGCTGCAGGTAGCTGGTGTTGGGTACATGTACTGGGGTTAACGTATGTTGGGCTGCATAGTCTTCCACATCGAGGACTGTGGTTCACTCGGTGCTTTGTGTAAGGGCGTCTGCTCAGCCATGTCAATAAATGCCATTCCTTGACAACTGCTTTGCCACCTTGTCTTCGCCTCACCGCAGGTAGTAGCAGCGGAGCACAGCGCAGAGGCGGGCGGGGCGACGGCGCCGCCCGAGTACGGTGCTCGGCAGCGCACCGGCTCCAGCGCAGCGTCCCCTGCCCACCGGTGCTGCACCCTGGACCTGTCCTGCATCCAGCCGGGCCTCATGGTGTCAGCCGTCACCATGCAGCTGGGGGCACCCCGTGCTGCTCCGGCCAGGCCTGGGATGACGTCCGGGCCGCCACGCCGCTCGTCCATTACGGGTATAGCTCCGCCTCTGCCAATTCAGCGCCACCACTGTAACCCACACCTGGTGGTCATCTACATCAACCACGACGACGAGGAGACGGCGCAGGTGTTCCAGACTTCAGCTAGGTTCGGTGCTGGCAGCGGCGGCAGCCCAGGGCAGGGCAGCGGCCCCACGCGCAACACATCCGTACGGACGTCAACGTTCAAGGGGCTGTCGTACCAGGTGGCGTCCGGACCTGTTGCAGCTCCCCTGTCGGTGCTGCGGCTGCTGCAGGAGGCTGCTGGCCACTACACGGCGGCCTTCCCGGCGTCTCTTGAGCAGCTGCTGCAGGGGGAGGCGCAGCCCTGGGAGGAGGCAGGCGGGCGGGTGGGCGTTGCTGAGCAGCAGAGGCTGTCTCCGGTTAGTGCCGGCTTGGTGACGGGGCCGCTGGACACAGAGTCTGTTGTGAGCGGAGCGGCAGCGGCGGGACGGGCTGGGGATCAGGCGGATACGGTGAGTGCGTGGGAGGCAGAGGCGTCGGCTTTTAGCGTGGTGCCGGCTGGGCGCGCATCTACTGCAGCAGAGCGTGCCACAGATGACGGACTTCACACCCGTGCCGACAGCGCAATGGCAGTCGATGTGGACCAGGGGACGGTAGAAGCCGAACTCCCTGCGGCGGCTCCTGCCCTTGGTGCACCCGGGCGGCAGCGGCGTGCGGCTCCCATACCCTCCAGGGGTTCCTTGCTGCCAGGCGGTGCTGGGACTCCCGCATTGGTCTCGGCCGCTGCTGCGGCTACCGTAACGGGCTCGGCTCCTGAGCAAGACGGGAAGCGTACGTCAACAGGGTGGTCGTTTGGAACTCGCGCGCAGCCGCCTGCGTGGATGCTGGACAGCGAGTCAGCTCCGCCCCGCACAAGCGGGGAGAGCGGCAGCCGCGGCAGTGACGGCGGCGGCTCAACGGACTCTGGTGCCGCTGGTGCGGGTAGAAGCGGCGCGGGGACAGCAGCAGAGGTTGCGGCACGAAGCGGTCCAGAACGGCCGAGGGATAGCGGCTCTGGGAGTGACCGCGACGGCAGCAGGGGTACGAGAAGGGGCAGCTCGGGCCTCAGCGCGAGCAGTAGCGGCGCAGTAGGTGGCTTAGACCTTCCGGGCTTGGGCAGCGCTGCCTCTACCTCCGTACCTGCTCCTGTCCCAGACCAAGTCCCCGGGGCACCTGTCCGTTCGCACCCCGCGAGCAGTGGCAGCAGTGGACGGGTGCCTCCACCTTCGGCTGGCACCCGTGCCAAGGTGCCGCTTCTGTCGCTCATGCAGCCGTTGGGGCCGCGGCCGGGCGCTGTGCAGCAGCTGGCAGCACCCCTGTGGCCCGGAGTGCAAGCACCGCTGGCTGCAGCCAGCAACGCCGAGGCTCCGCCGGCTACCGCTGAACCGCCCGCAGTTGCTACAGGGTTATGGGCGCCTATTGAAACGGCTGGGACTGCAGCTTCGCTGGGCCTGGAGAGGGCTTCGCCAACAGGACCGATCGACGTGCCCGCCGTTCCTTTTGGTGGTACGCTTTTGCCAGCAGACCGTACGGCTGCGGGAGGAGCGGTCAGCAAGGACCCGCTTGCACCCACAGGCGGGCTTCATGCCGAGCCCAGTGGGGTTACCACGAGTAGCGCTGGCGGCGCGTGCAGCGGCAGCAGTCGCAGCGACGGCAGCGGCGGCGGCGGCGCAGGGTATTTAGGGCCGGGGCAGCCCCGTCTTCGCCGTGGGTACGCGGTCGTGTGGGAGGAGGGCACCACGCACGTAGCCCCGGACCTTGCCAGACGCCATGAGGGTGGCCTTGGGACAGGCTTGCTATTGGACAGTGACTCGTCAAAGCGGACTCTTGGTTCAATGCCTGCTTTCAGGAGGGAGTCCTCTAATGCAGACGAGCCGTTAGACGCGCCTGGTGCCGGTGAGGAGCTGCCTCGGGGCAGTGGTGCGCGTGCTGCCAGTTTGCCTGCCACTGGGGAGGCCTCCATGTCGCGACAGGCATCGCAGAAGGGCAGCGCATCTGCCACGCAGCCCGCTGCAGCGGTGGCCAGCACCGGGGCCGTGCAGCACCCTTACCCCAGTACCTCGAGCAGCATAAGCGACGACGCAATCAGGGTGGAGCGCGAACCTGCTGCAACGACAACGGGGATGGACGCTGCTCCGCCTTGCGAGCCCCACGCACGGGGTGACACGGCTGTTGCCGAAGGCGGCCGTTCCAGCGCTGCAGGCCGTGATATAGGTGCATACGGGGCGGGTGTTGAGCCAGTGGGTCTGGGCGAAAGCCCCGACCACAACCGCAGCAGCCGGGTGAGCAGCAGCGGAGGGGCTAGGAGGTCGGGGCTAGCAGCAGACCTTCCTGTCGCGATGCGCGGCGGCGCAAGTGCACGGCACGCGCTTCCGCAGGACGTGCTCGCCGCTGCTGAGGCAACGGGCGCAGCTGGGGCGCAGTCACCTGGTGCACTCGAGGCTCAGCCAGAGCTGGCACAGACTGCTGCTGAGCCCTTGGTTGTGGCGCCGCCGTGGCAGCCGGCCGCAAGCAGGGAGGTTGGCGACGACGACGGCACCCCGCTGATGCGCCCTTCCGTTACAGCGATGGCCGCCGACCCCGCGGCGCTGCAGCCGGCGACGCAGCCTACCACCGAGCAGCCTGCAGGCCATGCGGTGGAGGCCACGGCGTGCAGCGTGAATTCCAGGTATAAAATCAATCTAGAGCTGCCGTGCATACACTGCATATGCGCAGGAGGAACAATTTCTCAAGCTTTGTACCTGGCAGTTCCCACGTCTGTTGTACACGTGCATGAATGCCATTCACGTTCGCTGGAGCTAAGATGTCGCCACATGGTGCGTATGCCTTCATGATAGACTGCGTCTTCGCGCACCTGCGCGTGCTGTCCCCAGGCCTGCTTCGACGCTTGTGAGCGACGCTTCAGGCCTGCAACGCACTGCGGGCCACCCAGGAGCATTGTCCCCCGTACCTATCGAGGCTGCCGCCGGAGCGCCACAGAAGTCTGTTGCGCCCGCAAGCAGTGCTCCGGGCCCTGTGACAGGGACAAACGTGAGCGCGCCAGCAGCGCCCACGCAGCAGCAGCGCGCAAGAAGCTTTCAGCGCACGGCCCACACGGGCCATGCAGACGCCGGAGCTGGTGGAGGACATTCAGCGCCTGCTCCAGCGGCCATGGTCGCGGGCACGGTGCCGGCGGAGGTGGCTACAGGAGCGACCGCGCCGCAGCATTACGTGAACACCTTGCGGCACACAGCCCGTCTTGGTCGCGTAGACGCTGCAGCTGACGCAGGGCCTGCTACCGCACCTGCATCGACGGCAGCAGCTGCGGCGGAGGCGGCGGAGGCGGTGCCGGCGATGGCTACCGGGCCGGGCACAGAACGTGTCCCAAGCCGCGTGGCCACATGGCCAGCTGGCGAGCAGCCTGACATGGGCGTTCAGCAGCAGGGAACGACTGCTGCTGCTGCTGTCCCCGCCGAGTCGGGCCACGCCGCTGGTGTGCCACCAGGGCCCGCAGCGCTGGGCACACTGCGCCCTCCTCGCCTCGCCCACGACAGTCTACACAGCGCTAGCTCCCTGCCCCCGCCAACATTAGCACAGTCCACGGATGGCGGCAGCCCCGTGAGCTTCAGCAGCGCAGCCGCCTCCTTGGCAACCTCTCCCTCCAGCTCTACCACACAGCCGTCCAGGCACCATGCAGCCTCACACGGCGGCCACCGCCATCACCGCCATAGCCGCCGAAGCACACACCACCACCATTACTACTATTACGACGTGCCACCAGGCCAGGGCTATCCAGGCGATCGTCACGCCCCACATGCCGCCACCCGCCGCCGCCACCCGGCCGATCCCCATGCTGCGTACAGCACCAGCTGGGACCAGCTCATGACGGAAGCCTCCAGCCCCAGGCCCCAAGCTCAGCCTCACCCCGCAATGCCGCCCCCAAGCAACCCCTACCCCTCCCAGTACGGTTACCCATACCAACCGTGCCCGATCCCGTACCCGTACGGCTTCGGGCCAATGCCGTGGGCCGCGCCTTCGGTGCCGTGGGCGCCGCCATTGCAGGCCCCGTACGTGCCGTACCCGCTTCCCGTAGTGGCGGAGCCGCCCTCCGCTGCAAGGATGGCTCCACCTCCTGCGGGGCAGGCAGCTGAGGCCGCAGTCCGCGCCACATTCTGTGCTGGCATGGCAACCAGGGTACAGCTTGCTGCAGCGCCTAGTGCGGCCGACCGCCACCCGGGCCCTGTGCCCCCACAAACAGCGGCGACGCAGCAACCGTCCTCTTACGCGGTCCCTGCATCGTCAGGCGCACCGCCGCAGGCCTGCGAAAACCTGCACTCGGTCACTGCTCGAGCGCAGCAGCAGCGGCAGGATCCCCAGGTTAGCCCAACAGTTAATGACAGCAACCTGGCTGAGCTACAGCAGCGACTGGCGAGGCAGCGGAGCGAGTCCGCTGAGCGCTGGAGGCACGTGGAGGACCTGCGCCCGGCTGCCCCTGTCAGCGCCTACGGGCTGCAGCTGCGGTCGGCTGTGCAAGTCGTGGCGGACTCCGTTTCGCGGGCCCGAGGCGGACCTTCCGCGACTGCGGAGCAGCAACACCAGGCACGGCCGCCTGCGGTGCCGAGGGGCCCCTCGGGCCTGCACGGTAGTCAGCGAGAGAGCAAGCGTGATGGCGATGGCGTGGCGGCCCCTGGTCAGATGAGGCAGCCGCGTCAGCAGCAGGCAGTCACCACACACCCCCAACGGAGCAACTCGAGCAGCCATAGGCCCGTCTTCGGCGACCGCACCAATGCCCAGACCATGAATGCCGCTGGAAGTGGCTGGAAGGGCATCCAGGCTGCAGGCGAGGAGGGTGCGAAGACAGGCGCTCCTGTGGGAGAGGCTGCAGCTGCATTCCCGTGGGAGGAAACACAGAGCGGCCGGGCTGCTGCAGGGGCGCCTGCGCAGCGGTCTTGGCACAGAGTACACTGGAGCCTGGGGACTCCGCCTGACGACCAGGACGCGGCCAGGAGCAGCGTGCGTGCTGAGGGTGCCGCAGGCATGCCCAGGCTCCCCGAGGGCCGCAGCCTGCCCTTGTCCGAGCTGACAGCAGTGGCTGCAGCAGCGGCTGTAGCGGCAGCTGCAGCGACAGCAGCCGTCGTAGTCCCAGCGCAAGCGGCCATGCAAGCCCTCTCTGACGGCCTTGCTGGGCAGCAAGTGCAGCAGCAGCAGCAGAGGGACGTGTGCGGACTGCGTGCGCAGAATGCCACGATGCGAGGGATGGCGGGCGCCACGGGAGCTGCCATGGTGGACGTCGGCGTGCAGGTAGGCGCAGGGCTTGATCTCATGTGTATGTGCCAGTCTAATACCAAAGCCGTGACGGTGTAGAACGAAACCTGGTCTTGGTGGAGGGGTTGACATGTCCGTCGTTGGCTCCATCTCTTGTATGCGGGGCCCTGCTCACATGTCGGTTTCCTTCATTCGTGGAAGCCTTAGCCTTTATCCACGCACATGTGAGTATGATGACAAGTAATGCCCGCGGTGCACCCCTGCACTTCATGCGATAATGCAGGCGAGCCCGCCGCATGGCCAAGTCGGTGCTGCGGTTTCGCAGCCCCAACAACCTGGTGGCTCGGGCGCTTGGCAGGCTGGTGCAGCCTCCTCGGCACCTAATACAGCATGGCGGCAGCAGCTGTCGCCAGCTGACGTGCAGAGGCAGGAGCAGCAGGTCAAGCAGCAGCTGCTGCAGCAGCAACGCGCGCGGGGCCTTGCGAGCGAGCCGACAGAGCTCGAGCCTCGGATCAGGACGCCTCAGAAGTCCTCTGCGACCGAGCGTGGTCCGACAGGCAGGCATGGGAGCTTTGCCGCGGAGCACCCGTCAGCCACGGCCTGTGCAAACACAGCGCAGCTGCAAGGGGGTCACGGAACCAGGTCGGCCGTGGTGCGGCAGCACGCGGTGAGCCACGGAAGCCAGACCCCGGGGAAAGGCAGGAGACCCCTGCCCGTGGTCGCCTCGCCCGTGCAGACCAGGTACCCGTACGGCACCGTTGTACCCTGGGTCCGGGTGATGTCTGCAGTGGTGCACGGCGCACGGCAGAACCGCAGCCAGGCACTGTTGGGCGGTCAGGCCCTGCAGCACCTGGGGCCCCGCGACGAGGCGGACGAGCCTGGGGAACTCTGCGAACGGGTGGCTCTTGCGGCCCAGGCAGCCGATGGGACTGCGAGTGGCGGCGGCAGCCAGGCTGTGGACAGCACCGGCGGCAGCGGCGTCGGCGGGGAGGGTAGCGTGGGCGGGGGCGAGGCAAGCGATGCGTACACTGGTGGCCATGCAGCGGACCGAGGCGAGGCCGCTGCTGGAGCACATGCAGCAGACGGGGTAGCAGTAGCGGTTGACAGGGGGCAGTATGAGGGCAGCGCACGTTGCGCGGGCCCACAGCTTGCGCTTGAGGGCACGCGCCGCGCGGAGCTGGTGTCGTCTGCAGAGGTGCTCATGCGGGTGGCGAAGCGGCTGGAGGCAATCGCAGTAGGTTAGTGGGAAGAGCAGCAGCGCCTGTACGGATTTGCACCTGGGCTAGATGCAAGGCGAGCGCCCATCTTTGTTTTCAGTTGGAGCTGGTGTATGGCTGGTGACCCGTGGGACGGTATTGGCGCTGTGGTGTGCATCGGCCGTGTGCATCAGCCGTGACTAGAGGCTTCGTGGCTGGAGCCGCTTGCCAAGGCTTGGTATTGTGCGCAACAGCAAAGAGTGCTGGTGTGGCGACCCTATGCAGCCCTGTGAATAGCCTGATGTGGTGGCGCGCTGGCGTAGCCAGGCCTGGCGCACCGTAACTGACAGAAATGGAGACTCCCAGCCTTAGGATGTTCCTAGCTTCAGCGCGCGGTCAGCCTCCGCAAATCAACGGTAATTGGGCGCTCGCTTGGACCAGACCGTTCGGGATGGACTGACAAGAAGGCAAAACAACCAAAAATCGGTAGACTGCGGTATTAGCACGTGGAAATGAGGCAGGGGAGCTCCCCTGTTGACAGGTCAGGTCCGTCGTTGAGTTGGCTGGACCTTCATGCATCGAGATATAGTTCTGCAGGTTTGAGCCTGTGGGCCTGTTGCTTACGGTATTTGCCCATCCCAATACGGGACGCCATTTTGAAACAGCGAGACCACCATGCCGCTAGCTGAAGCAAAAGATACAGACGTACAATTTTCTTTATCCAGCTTGTCTTCCGAGAATTGAACAATCCCTACTGCGCGTCGACTGGCGGTCTATCGAAAGCGCAGCAGCTTTAGTATCACATACCCCGTACTACGCCATACCGCGCTTGAGCATAAGTGCAATGCCAAGCGCAGAAATCATACAGATCGGTACGCCTCCCGTTTGATGTGGCACCGTTCTAGTCCGACATGCAGTGGCGCAACTGTCTGCTCTTGCTGTTTCTTTGCGGCCTGGGCGAAAATGCTTTCGCAAAACAAGCGAATGTACGTAAATATCTAGTGCCGCTTATGTGGTGAGCTATGCTGAGTCAGTCAGGTCAGGCGGCTAGAACATACTTTGGCTGTTGCGCACTCCAACTCGCGCTGTGCCCCTCTTGCCCCACCGCCTCTTCCACCTTTACAACGCCTCCCAGGCATGGACCGGTAAGCCCTGCTCCCTCGACTACTGCATTGTGGCAGGCGTTATAGTGAAGCGTGGCCGGCACAGTTAATTGCAACCCTTGTGCGTGCCTGTCATGGACAAAACCTGAACCGCGTCCGTCCTATTGGCACCGGAAACTGCCGTATGCTCCCACATTGACTCGCCCACCTTGACTCACGCACCTCCTCCCACGCAGAGCAGCCAAATAAATGCTGTCAAGGAAACACTTGCGCTGGCGTCTGTCCTTGGGGGCACCGTACACGTGGCGGTCCCAGACCTGCAGCAGCAGGGCTTCTCAGACGGGAACTACGATCCCCTGCCATTTGATGTGAGCTGTGCATGTCCTTGGCTGCAATTCGAGCTACCGCATGGCGTATCAGTGACAAGCACGGGTCTTGCAGTTGTGGCCGCATCTACAATAGTCGCACATGCCCTTGCCCGGCTGCCCGTTGCTTGCCTCCTGCCGCCAGCCGAAGATGCTGTACTCACCACAGCGCATTAGGGCGTGTTCACATGCGGTCGGATTGGGCTCAGCGGATTCGCGGCCAATCCCGTCTTCCATTCACACGCACACGTGCCAATCCGGATTAGGGTGAACAGATTCCCTTGCAATCTGACCCCTAGGCTGCCCTCCGCATCCCCATGCCTCCAATCTGAGTTGCTATGTATGCAATCTTGCATCTACGATGCCGCAGATGCGTTCCTGGCCCCTGGCCACATGTCCATGGTGGCATGCTCGGTGACCTGTCGCATATCCCCGCCGCTGCTGAGACTTCAACCCATGGTTCGCATATGTATGGCTCATTTCCAATGTTGATACGACAGCAATCGCTGTGTATCCACCACTTCCGCTCGGAGACCACTGCATGCCAAGCGGTTGGACCTCGCGGTGGCCCGAGAGCCATAGCAAATTGATTCAGCTTGGAGATTGCCCACGTATCCATTTGTTTGTTGCGAAAGCGCGCCGGAAACAGGTGAACATGAGCCAATCCCGGTAGTCAGGGCGAATCGGGCGCCAATCGGGGGTCTGGGGGCCGGATTGAGGTTTCGCCCGGATTGGGGGTCGAATCCGGATTCGACCCCTCAATCCAACCCGAATCCGTCCGCATGTGAACACGCCCTTACCAGCCCTGGTGGACCATGTAAGCAGCCCCCCTGCCTCTTTCCTTGCCTTTGTACCCTGTGCTGCGCTGTTACCTTCAGCTTCAACTTTGCCCTGCGCAGGTTTTGTACGACCTGTCTCATTTCCAGGTGCGTAGGCAAAGCCTAAGGTCCCTCAGCTCCGTACAAGCTGGTACGAGCCGATACGTGCCAATACCAGGCAGCACACAGTAGGAGCCGAGGGGCCCGTGTATACAGTAGACAGGGAGCACTGCGGGGCACAACCGATGTACTGCAAGTTTGTGGGCGTGCTGCTAAGCCAGCATGCCCGGCACCTTGTCCTGCCGTTCCCTTCAACACAGCTGGGCTGTTCAACTGCCCCAGGAAAGCGCCAATGTGGTACTTCTGGCCGACCTCTCTCGGGAGCTGCCTGACTGGAACCGCACGCTGGATGCGTTGCTCATTGTCGGCAACTATAAAGAGAAGGGCAATGTGCCACGGCTGGCAAGTGACATGGGGCTGGAGGCGCCCCCTAAGCGTCTCTGGCTCAAGTCGCCTGTCTCAATGCTCGGCTGCCGCCCGGAGCAGATAGAGGAGCTCAGGGCTCTGCTCAATCCGTACGACGTGGTTGGGGTGCAGTCCTTCCACGGCTTGTTCGCGGGCAGCCAGATGCTGGCGGGGCCGTTGGGCAGGGGATGTGCCAACGACGCCTGCTGCGACGGCTTCCACAAGGCGACGATGGCGCTGCGCAAGGCGCCACAGGTGAGCCTTCATGCCTAGCTAGAGGGCGTCTGTGCCACCACCTTGCAAGGAAACTGTCCTCTGCATGCAGCAGGCGGGTACCTGCTTGCCGTACGTATTATCTATTACACTGCAGAACATGGCTAAACTTGAAAGTCTAAACTCTATGCCCTGCTCACATCTCAGCAACTTTGCACTTGCGCATTGTTTTGACCTTCTCCAACCCACATCCAACACGTCATGGTGATTGGGGTCAGAGCGGCTGCCAAGGACTTCATTAGAAAGCGGATTGGGGAGGAGCAGTTGTTTGTTGCGGCACATGTGCGGCCGTATCCGGATGGGTGCATCATGGTTTGGATCAAGGCGGGTCAAGGCGACCAGACGGTGGGTTGGTGCGCACTTGCCGGACTGGTATGGTAAACGGCACAACAGCACGCGCAGCTGTCGACACACAGCGTGGCATGCCTGAAACGCACAACCACCACAAGGAAAGGCTCTGCTGCCTGATGAGCCAACCTGTTCCTCTTGCTGGCCGCGAGCCTGCAGCCAATGCTTTGTATCTGAGTGCGAAGGCCACGCTGTGTGGGCATCACCGCTGGGTTTGCAGGAAGCCATGGCGCGGGAGTGCAACAACGAGTATCTGTACGACAGGTATGGTCGACGGGAAAACCCGAGCGCGTTCGGGGACACGGTCAAAATGCGGCAGCGCTTACCTCGATTATGGTATGGCAATAATGTGGTACGGCATGCATTATGCCTTGTGCGTCGAACTTGCGGAGGTCAAGAGCTCAACGATCAGGGCCATGCTGCAGTGGCAGACGCTATGCCTTGACAAGGAACGCACACTACTACTGCTTGCCACTGCAGGTTTGCGCCCAGCCTGAAGAGCCTCCTCCTTTCCTACAAGACAGACAAACTCTTCATCATGACGCACCCCAAAGTACGGTACGTCACCATCTAGGGCCGAGGCGTATCTCAACAGGGGAGGCCCCACGTGCACCTGTTTGTATGCCATGCAACGTCTTGCGAGTGGTACCTGCGAGCTGCTCGCATGCACCGCTGCCGGCCCCCTCTCCCCCAGGTTCGCAGCGTGGTGCTGTCCAAGCTGCGTGAGCAGGGGGTGGAGCCCATCCACATGGACTTTGAGGAGGCCCTGCCCGTCACGAAGGCGATAGGTGCGTGCAAGCGAGGATGACAAGGCGACCGGCACCCCAACGACGCAGAGACTGAAGGACCTCCGCACCGCCGGCGGTGGGTGCCGAATGTCTCAATGCATCCAGCTGTGCCCCTGCGTGGTGCCCTTGCACCTAACCCGCGCACCCCACAGCAGCCCGCTCCGCCCTGGCCGGCAGCACCTCGTCGGGGGCCTCCAACGCCTCCGTCTCCGCAACCGTGTTGGCCCTGCTGGAGGAGGCCGTGTGCGCACATGCGACGGCCTTCGTGGGAAGCAAGGTAGGTGCTGGGTACTGGGCGTAAGGGACGTGCGTGGGGGCCTGCCCAAGGGCAGGGCCCCTGCAAGCGGGGCGCTGTGCCTGTGCTGTGGGGCACTGAGCGAAGTAGTGGCTCACTTGTTGCCTGTGCATCGATTGTCACTTACATGCCTTCACGGCCTGCAGCCCTGTCCGGCCCTTGCCTAACCCATTGCAGGAGAGCAGCATGACTGGGTCCATCGTGCAGGAACGGATCAGCGCGGGGGTGTCCCTCAACACTTCGTACTCTTTCTTCCGCTGGGAGGGCTTTGAAGAAAAGCCCGTACAGCTGAGTCACTACTACCAGCTGAAGGAGTCCAACACACGAGCCATCATGCAGAACCTTGGGGTCCGGCCAATCCATCGTGCCGGGGTCACTAGAAGGAAACGTCTGTGACGTGGCCGGTGCGATGCGCATTTGTACCAGGGGAGATTTGTACTGAGGAAGCAGGGTTATACGAGGATGTGGGTGTCCGCTGCCCTAGCTAGAAACGGTACATTCACCTGCCGATTGGCGTGGCACAAGGGGGCGCTTTAGGCTTCAGACTCCGCGGATGGTTGACGCGCATGGTCGATTGCACAGGAGACGTGCAGTGCTCATGTCCGTAGGCCGGCATGCCTCAGGTCAGAACGGCTGTGCGTGCATGGTACTCCGTAGCAGTTGGATGGGGGGGGGCCTGTGGCCGACATCAACCACACCTGGTAGTTGCGTTTTTTGTATCTGCGTGCCGTATCGAGGAAACAGGACCAGTGCCGCGGCTTCTGCCCTGTATTACTTTGTGACATGCACGCCATCCGTTGCCTGTTGCCTGCCAACTTCCCTGGCCGCCCTTGGGTGCCTGGCTGGGCATTGTGGGGACGGATCTGCCTATATTGGCAAGCAAGGGAATGGCCCGTGGGAATGGGCCCTTGCTTAAGAGGCAGTGTTTCCAAAGTCGGTACGCTTATGATCAAGGTACTTTTTGGGCTGAGGCCCCCGCGCGAAGCGCTTTTGGGGGGGGGGCGAAGCCCCCCTAGGTCGCCCCCCGCCTGCGTGACTGCGACCACTGCGTGCGTCGACCAAAGTTTCAAACTCCAGACTGCTCCAGACGCCCTTGAGCAAGAGGGCTCAGCCCATTTTCCCAGCTTTTGCAAAGCTGACACCGCTTGTTTGCGTACCGGTACGGTACCCACAATACGTTGGTGTCCTCCGATTCAGTGTCTCGGGTGCCGTCCAGTCGTGTGTGGCCAGGGGTTCTCCACTGTGTGTGGCAGCGCTCCCCTGTTGGAGTATGCTGGTGCGCTGATGGATTGTGACAATGCTCGATCATCTCCCTTACATCCCCCCAAGGGATTACCAGGTAATCCTCATCGGTGCTCTGTCCCAATGAGGCCAACAGGGGGGTGGGGTGGCTGGGCGGGGGGCGGCAATGGAGCGGTCGGTGTGTCCCTGGCGCACCTGCTCAACGCCTCATACAGCAGGTCATACATCATGTATGGTGACGACGCTGTCTACGTCACACTGCATAGCTGTTACATCTTCAACATTTCCCATATCTCCAATGGTCCTGCCAAGCTCTGCTTTGCACCAGGGCACTGGCAGCTACTGCCCGCGTTGGTTTCGCGAAAGTGGAGCGGGAGCTGGGCCGGGCCCAGGCAGAGCCCAAACCAGCTGCTGAGCAGTAAAACATCTTAGATTGCATGTCCACTACACATAGGGGATCTCAGCTGCTCCTGTGACGGCTGTCGCGACTTGCTACGGCCCAGGAGCCAACTTGTGTTTGGTGCAAGCACCACATTAGAAGACATCTTGATAGCATACGTCTTGATATTTATGAACCTACTCCGACATTGCCACCGCTACATACATATATGACATCCACCTGTGCGCTTTTAAGCTTCCAACGCAAATGTACAGCAGTCTTGCATTTACCAGTTGCAATCTACGTCATCGTATAGATTGTAGAGCACCTGCCCGACTCGTTCTGCTCGGTCTGCTGGTATTGGTGCCGACATGGCAGTTGAACGCGGCCGGCCTGGAGCAAGCTGGCGCTCAGTCGTCCCAATCTATCATGGAAAGCATCGCTCAAAACTGGAACATCAGCGAGGACCTCCAGATAGAAGAGCTGACACGAGTGCTGGACGTTGCTCACGGTCTGCTCACAGCGCAGCCGGGGCTTCCACGCCACGTTGCTGAGCTCCGAGCCGGAGGCGCCTCAGCCTTCCTAGTATTTCTGATGATGAACCACACCACCATCAGCCGAGAAGATGTCCAGTCGTGGGCCACCACTGTTTCCACTTTCCTGAGGCAGCACGCAGGGCAGATGTGGGAGAGTGGTCACTCCTCTCTGGCTGCTGGCGGAGAGACCACCCATCGAAAACGTATGGCCATGGCGGCCGGAGCAGATGGCGGTAGCGACAGCTCACATGGGGTGTTCGGGTTGACAGCACGGGACCAAGCAGGCCTAACGGGCCTGCCGCTGGTGCGGCGGGTGCTGATTGCCAAGTTGCTGCTGTCATGGATGGGGCCATGGGGGAGGCAGCTGCCCGAGGGAGCTGAACACCTCATCCAAGATATCGTGAAACAGGTAAGGCTTCATCCTCGTTGCAAAGTCCTCTTTGACGGGCGCACTCCGAGCGTCAGAGGTCACTGTTGGGTGCATGGTAGGGCTCTTGCGGGGCACGAGATGCTGTTCAGCGGGTGGCGAGGGTTTCAAGTCACCCGACAGCAGCTGTGCTCGCTCCTGCCATCCTGCGCAGCCCACACCCATGCCATAACCATATCCTGCATGTTCTGTATAGGGAGCTGACGCGTGTAATATTTGTCTTTGTATGTCGGTCCTGCTCCGCGCCTGCCCTTGCAGCTGTACGGCATCCATGTGGCCTCGGTGACGCGCCGCGGGATGGTGGAGTTCATGCACATCTCGAAGTCCGGCGGCACATCCTTCAGCGATGTAGCAAGTAGGTTACCTACCATGCTGTACATGGAGCAAGGAGCGCTGTTGCAGCCAGCCGCCTGAGCGCAGAGCATGGCCCACGTGCTCCTCTCGGCTCTCGCAGAGTGCAACGCAAGCTTTGTGCGCAAGGTTGCGTAAGGGTTCTCTGCCCACCACCGCTTGCAGGAAAAAACGGGTGCCCCATGTGGCCCCGAGCGGACGGCAACCTGGAGGGCCTGGACGACGAGTGCCGTTGGCTCAACGTGACGGCCCTGAAGCAGCGCACCGGCAAGCAAGGAAGCAGGTGGCTGGGAGGCGTGTGTCATCTATCCAGTAGAGAGGCCTAGGCCAGTGCTACCCCCACGTCGCTGAGTGGTGAAATAGCTGAGTGGGACGGCGACTGGTCGCCGGTGTTGGGCAGTGGGCGGGAGCATTGAGCCGCAACGCTTGGCAACCTGTACGTGAGACCCTGCCCGCTGCACTCATGCAGTTGGGCCCGCTACGGCCTTGTGGAACGGCGCACACGTGTGCACGGCTGTGCCGCCCGAGCCGCGTACGTCATGGCGAAGGAATTCCGCTACATCTCCAATGAGTATACGCTGCATGGCGGCATGCATAAAATGGGCGACACGCATCTGTGCCCGCAGTTCGTCAATGTGGTTATGCTCAGGTGGGTAGGGCTATGGCGGGGCTGGCAGGTGTACGTGCCCGCCACCCTTCAACCTTCGCACACTGGAGCAATGAACCTAGGCCTTTCCAGCCAGGATTAGATGGAAATAAGCGCAGGACGCACCCATGTGAATGACCGCCATGAGCAAGATGTCCCGACCGCCGTGCATTCGCAGGGAACCGTCCGAGCGGCTGGAGTCGCACCTCAGGTACATGCTGCTATACTGGGCTGGTAAGGACCGCTTGGAGCGGCCAATCCGTGCGGGCGGGCCGCAACTTGGGCAGCTCATGTGCAGCAACTGGCGTGACCCCAGCTGGGAGGCGGGCGTATGGCACGACATCTGCCCGCCCGTGGCGGACAACTACATGACACGGTAGGGAGCGCACCAAGATGGCAAACCAGTAACACTTGTCGCGGGCGTGCCTGGATGCCTGGTGAAGCTTCCGTGTTGGCTGGCGTACTTGGAAAGCTGTTGAACTGCTGCACCTCTGCGGCTTCTTGTGCAGGACCTTTCTGGGCGAGCCCGCTTTCCACTCCCCCGTGGGCGCCATCTCCTCGGAGCACGTGGCCCTGGCCCGGGCGCTGCTGCTGCAGTTTGACATGGTGCTGGACCTCAATGCGGGACACGCCGTGGGGGACACGCTGCTGCAGCAGGGGCTCGGATGGGCGACAACGCTGGCAGAGGTGGGTGCCCGGGTGTCCGCACCCCACTGCCGCCCATGGGTCGGCACTGACAAAGGCATCCGATGGCCAGGAGAGGCATCTGGGGGTATCCTGCAACGGTCTGTCCGTTTGCGATGATGAAGGTCAGCGCATGTTGAAAGCTGCCTAATAACTGCTAACCGCAACCGGCCTCACTCCACCGTACTGCGTGGGTGCAGGTGCGTGCCCGGACTTCCGCCAAGATCGGCAAGAAGTCGGGGAACGACGTCGACTTCTGTGTGCCTGCTGGCCAGGATGAAGTGCTTGGCGAAGGGAAGCAGATGCCGGACAAGGAGCTATACAGGTCAGTTGCGCTACGGGGATCAGGAGGCCGCCGTGCACGGCGCATGCGCTAATTGGTGAAGAAGTCTTGCCCTGCACGCGGGCAGTCACCTGCTGAAATTAACGACCGGGGACTCGGACATGCACCGTTGCCCTCCTGAAAGCTCATGCTCCGCGGGCCTGTTGCAGGTTTGGTGCGGCTCTGAATCGGCTGGACTTGTTCTTCTACGAGGTTGCTCGGATGCAAGGTCTGAAACCAGCGACCGTGGCAAAGAACACCGTGAGCAGAACGGAGCTGGAGTCCTCGCAACTGGGTGCTGACCAACAGCTGTCTGAGAACTGCGGTCTGGTGGGATACCTGGACCCAAGTGCAGCTGTCGCAGCACGGAAAACCAAGCGCAGAGCAGGGTCGTCGAGCGCGTTGTAGACAGTGAAGCATTGTAGTAGGAGTCATTCCAATGGCAAGAGGTAATGCACAACCGATTTGCTGTTCGTAGAGTCAGGACTGGCAGACACGTATTGTGGGGGGGCTGCTGTGCCGAATTGTAGTACCGAACTGGTGGCGCGGCATAGACTGAATCCGGGCAACTACGCACCACGGTTGACCACACGGTGCATGTGTTGGCTTTGAATGGAGGGAAGTCCCTCTTGACCTAGTCGTTAGCGGTGCAGCACACAAAGCCGTGGTGGGTGTAGCGAAGTTGAGGTACGCTGCAGTGATTAGGTGGTGACGCTGGGACGCTTTGGATTCCAATGCTTGCAAGCGTGTGCACATGGTCCTGCTGCTTGTCAGGGGCAGAGTGTCCGGTGTGCTGCAAACAGCGGTCAATTTACTGGGGTGCTCGCGCCGCAGGCCCTGGGCTCCGTGCGTGTACCATCGTACGTGGGGCAAATAAACATCATACGGGCATTGGCGCCTGTACACCAGGGCAGGCCAGTGGGCTTGGACGATTGGCAGAGACTTGGCACAAGCCAGGCACCCAAAGGCTTCTGAGTGGTGCCAGAGCTTGCATCATGACAAAGTGGTAGCCAACACTGCTTGTGCTGCATGTAACCAGTGTACGGTGACTGTACCTGAAGAGGATTGGCCGATGCCAAGGCCTAAGGGACCTGCTGGGAGCCCCATGGATGCTGACAGCAGTTGTACGTTGAAACGGTACAACTGCTGATGTGGTGAAACTGGGTTTTTTTCTGTGGAAAGGTTTACAGGTAAAGAGACGGGAGAGGACAGGCCAGCGGGAAGCCAAAGCCCGGCCAGCACAAGCAAGCACCAAAACCACCAACGTCCAAACCCAGGTGAAATGGCAGCAGCAGCAAGGCCGAAGGCCCTAATGACAGGCTTGAACGCGAAATAAACCACACTGCGCCCTGCGAGGTTGCATACCGCTACCGACACGTTGAGCGGTGCCTGGCGTTGCATACCGACTCGGGTAGCGGTAATGCGGTGTGCAACCAGGGAAAGCCAGGGCCGCCTTGCAGCGCCCTCTGCCATGCGTCCTTATGTGCCGGATCCCCAATGCTTGCGAAGTGCACCAGCACATCACCTCCAGATCTCCGCCAGAAGCACACCGCGAGAGGTCTGCAGTGTAGCCAGGACACGGAATGGACCACAAGAGCAACGCCAGCAGGCGCACCTGCTGGCTGGGTGCAGGGCATCACTTGCATAGCCACGTATACGGTACACGTGCAGCAGGCGCGAAGGCGATCTGCGTTGATGCAGGTTGACGCCACGTGAAACCAAACGAACACAATCGGAGGGGAAGTGTGTCGTGCCTAACAGGGAAAGTCCCCGCCTAGCACCTGGCTTGCGCGCGGGCTTTGTTGCCCTTGCCCAACTGGAACAGTAATCTGGTTGTACGAGCAGCGGTTAGAGTATACGGGCGCAACGCAGGCCAACATACCAAAGTGACTCAAGCTGCTTTTGCGATGCGTGCCTTCAGCCCGACGGTCCCGAACACCGATTTTGACAGACGTGAGCTCTGTCCGTCGCGCGGCATTCTGACACGCACGCTGCTACAAGCCTGCAGCACTCTTGTAGAGCTGCACCTAGTGCATCATAAGCTTAAATATATTTACTAGTTGCTAGTATAGGCGTATACGCTCGAATTCGACATGATGAGGATAAAAGTGGGCTGCAGTCAGTCGGCCCTGCTGCTATCCTTACTTCTCGCATTCTCTCATGTCATCCTAGAAGCTCATTGCACAGCCTTTCTGGAGTCAGCCGCGCGTTCTTCGCAGGCTGTAGCAGGGACGCAGGGACGCAGGGCAAAAGTGCTTCGGGGCCAGCGCTTCCAAACCAGAGCACTGCTTCACACCTCGGGAGCGACAAATTACCATGAACTTATTAGGAATCAACAAGACTGTCCGCATACGCGGTCTCGGGAAGCTTTCGAACGCATCATTCAGCAGTTACACATCGTGAGCGAGCTGAACACCACGTCCAACCGTGATCGTCTCGCAATTGTCATTTTGATGACGGACCTACACTCCAAAGGTAATAGCGGGTTCACGTAAGCTTTGTCCCAGCCTGCCGGTATGCTGATGTGGCGTGCTTGGGGTCTCGTGCCCGGCTGGCTGGCTGCGTCGGTGCAAGGTTCATTTTTTAATGGCCCCATGGGAAAGCAACTGTGTACCAGTAGCGTCAATGTGCTGTGTGGCGAGATGTGCCAGCATCAGCACCAACACATACCCCGTCATGGCGGCGGGTCGTGTGCGGGGAACCCGCTGCCAGGCTAACCGTTCGTTCAGTGCAGGCATGCGCACAAGAGATGCACGTGCAGCAAGTTCTGTCATGAACATGCCACAACCCGGTCTTCTTGGACCCTGTTCGAGTTGCTGTCCCTAATGCAAGCCCCATTTGCACCCTGGTATGGCACCCCCAGGTCGGGACCGCCTGACAATGCTCCACGCCAACATACGTCTGCTGGCCAAGCACTTTCTCCCCGTTACGCCAAGCACCATTTACATCTTCACTTCCAGCGACGCTGTGGCCACAATTCAGGACCATATCCAGGATCTGAGGTGCGCTTGATTCACAGGGCGTGTGGGTGTCCAGGGCGTCTCGCACCTTGCAGTTGGCGCGGCCTCTCCGTTCATACAACGGCAGATGTGTGTGCCTTACGGTTTTACACTGATACACCGCTCAGCAGAGCCGGCTCAAAGCAGGGAGGCCCTGTAAGGGTCCTCAAGGCAAGGGAGCGGCCTCCAAAATAAGGGCACGCCCCCTAGGCACACCCCCTTCTGTTGGTGCAGAGCGCACAGCCGGTTGACGCCATACATGCGGCAAAAGTGGCGCATAGCCATGTGCCCTTTACGTTGCTGCCGCACAACGCTGCTTGCACAGCGTGCAGCTATTGATGGGCTTCGCATGTACCAGTAGCACTGACGTGTCCTCTGTCATCCCCTTTGCCTGCAGCGCGGAACTAGGGCCGTGGGTGCACGTGCTCCCCGTTGTGGAGAGCTCATGGGTGACGCCCGAGGCCGGCAGGGACCCTTCTCACTGGCATGGCCCCTGGGCGGTTGGATACCGCCTGATGGGCGACTGGCGCCTCGAGTTCATGCCACGCTTCGTCAAGGCTTTGGGCCACAGGCACGGGCTGGGTGCTCCACGTGCACGCTGGGCGGGCATGCGCGACGCTGCCAGCGGTCGGCAGCGCCTGGACCGAGGAATGGGAACTGGGTAACCAGGCTTGCACTCACGGCCCAAGCGCTCATTTGCCTCATGTCAAGCGCACGGCCGTGCTCTCCAAGTGCCAAGGAATGCAACGGGGTGACGCTGCGCACGGCAGCAGGCCAGGGGCGCGTAGCCGTACGGGTTTCAATTATCCGTTTGCCAAACCTGGATGCCCCCTGCCATGCAGGTACGTCCTCCAGTGGGATGACGACTCGTACATTCTAGGTCCCATGCCCTTCAACATCGTGGAGCGAATGGACTCGGGTCGACACAAGCTGGCGGCGTGGCTGGTGCACGACGAGCCGGCAGCAGTCACGTGGGGCCTGCCCGAACTGACCAAGTACTTCCTCATGGCCTACCACGGTGGGGTTCCTGTGTAGGAGTAGTGAGGAGAAACACATGCTGCCTCGCATGCCCTGCCATTCAAGCCTCGTGGCTGTGTCGCAGCCGTGCCCTGTGCACGCTCGTTACGGCCAGCAGTGTGCCGACCTTGGGCATTACCGGTCCTTTCGTATTGTGCCCAACAGGAGCATAATACAGATGAGTTGCGTGCGGCCCCCACTTGCTGGTCAGTTATTAGGTCCCTGGTACTTGACCTGCTGTGTTGTGGATCCTGCTTGGACAGGCCCACCCGCATCTGTGAGGCCTAACAGCGCGCGTGCACGTGTGACTTGCTGCAACAGTGAAACCTACCACTCTCTTCGACCACTGCTCACCGCGGAACCTGCGGGGACTCTACTCAGCCACAGGAAACGTGGTAAGACGAAGGTTACAGGCAAGGGCTGGCAGACCCAGTTTGTGATACGCTGCGCAATGAGGGTCACGTAATTTGGGGATAGACAAGGGAAGGGCACACATGTGTTGAATCTTAATCATATGCCTTTGCACGCAACCAAAGCCTCCGTTTACCACTCCGTCAAGCACCATTACCGCGTCACGCTTGGTGCCGCTCATGGTACCACCAAGGATGCGGCCGCTCTCATGCTGATTGGCAATGCCTGTTCCCGTTCCAAATCCGACGTGCGTATGTACACCGCTGCTGCTCTTCAACACCCGTACGTTGTAACCAACTATCTCCCCAGGATGAGGATAGCAACACATCTGGGAAGGCAAGGCTTGACCCACATGACCTGGGCAATCCCGAAGACGGAGGCTGGGACAGAAAGGTGCGACCGTGCGTACTGGCACAGCCGGCATAGGCACCTGGTTAGGGTCGTACTGGGACAATCTGGGGTGAGTGTACAAGCGCATGGGTATGAGGACAGCCATCGGTGCATTATGGGCAGTGCTGCGCGCACATGCATGCGTTGCTTTACATGGCATGGCCAACATACATGCTGAGCTCGTGGGTACCGGTGCAAAAACACCCCATGCGTCCTATGTGTTCTCCTTCACGCACGTGCAGGTCCTGTACGGCAACTGCGTGGTCATCAGCCTGGACTTCTGGTTCCAACCGCTGGTGGGTGCCATGCGTGCGCCTTTCGTGCTTCCTCTGAGGTAGAGCGTCGTTCAGTTGAGACCAGCAACATCCACAGCCGTTGCCGCCCCGTGCCGCCCGGGTTAAGGCGTGTTGAGCCTCGTGCTGTGTGGAAACGTTTGCATGTCTGGCCTGTCGTACGCCCCCGTCCCAACACTGCGGCATGCTCTTGTGTGGCACCTAGCTACCATCACAGGTCTGGCGCTTCGTGCCGCCAGTGTTGATGCGTTGCCTTGCCGGTACCTTCCCCACTACTGTGAAGTACGCATCACTTTACATCTTGCCCCCTGCCTGGGCTGCCACCACGACCCTCGCTCTTCTTGTCCTGCAGGTCCAGCGCTTCGTGCAGCTGTGCCGCCACTCGGGCGGTACCTTCATGTACAGGTGGAACGAGCAGTCCGTCATTGGGATGATCAACCACGTGTTTGTGCAAGAGGACGAGGTGCTCATGCTGGAGTTTGACTACGCGCACCGGAACCCGGGGCCAGAGGAGCAGCTCAGAGCTGGTGGGATAAGAAGTTGAGCTGATCTGATCCCAGGGGCGCTCCGTGCGATGGGGCCGGACCTGCAGTCTTGGGTACAGGAGCGCGAGAGGCTAGCAGGGGCATGTTTTTCATTGTGCATGGTTGGGGAGGAGGCTGGGGCACAGGCGTGCAGCTCCGCGGACATTGGCCGTCAGCAAGTAAAGGCGGTTGCTTGGTTGTGTACATACACGCATGTCCGTTCCGCACAGCATGGCAACGAAAATCCAGAGAACACTACCGGTTTTGAGTGCTACCACACAGGTTGTCCTGACCGGCGTGCATCCATTGCGGCGCAAGAGCTTAGGTTACGGGTCGCCGCGTACAAGTGCTACAATGGGAACTGGTGGCTTATTGTGGGTTAGCAATGATGCGTTGCATACGGAGGGCGTTGGTTCACCACCTCACCACCAGTCCCTTGAGGGTTGCTGGATCTGCAGTAGTATTGGTATGGGCGGGGATGACCGAGTTGGATACCGAGCTTACGAAGCACACCGTACGAGGCACCGTAAGCACTGATGTTTATGTCTGCACGGGGTATTGACGTAGTACTGAGGCATCGGTGAGACTTACATTCGCCCTTTCCATGTCGACCCGTACTGATGCTCGACCACCTGCCCATCATTGCACAAGAATGCACTTCTGAACGGTCGTGCTTGTCCGTGACTCTTTGCTGATGCATGTACGCGCGGTCGAAGGACACGTGAAGATTTGCTAGCAGGTGACCTGGGGGTGCCTGTCCTCCGTAACGCAGTGCTCACATGTAGTATACCTGTGGCGTAGCTAGGTGCGCGTGCCTGCTCTCCTCAATGCTGGGAAGTACCGTAGTAAACCTGTACCCCGCCGTGGGCCGTTCCTATCAGGGCCCTGGCCTATGTATCGTGTGGCCTGCTGTGACGCATGCATGGCGCCTATGCTGTGGAGCATGGGAGGGTGTACACACAAGGGCTGGGAACCTGCGGGCGCCGTGGTGCAGCGGCCGGCGGCTGAGGGGGGCCGGTGCAATGTCTCGTTAAGGTTACTGGGTGTAAGCGCACGGTGTAAGCGTGTCGGGGTTGGCCGAAGCTCCTGCATCAGCCCTTAGCCCCTTACTTTTCCAACTGTAGCCGTGCCCACAAGGCGATTTCCGCCCGCGGAAACTCTGTTGCTCATTCCACAGCGACTGATCTCCTCCATGCGTGTCCATCATCACTCACCCCATATCAGTCAGTCAGTGTTACACAGTGAGGGTTCTTCCCTCCACAAGTGCAACGACCGACCCATGTACGAGCCGGAGGCTCAAGGGTCTCCAAACATTGATACAGAACGTAAAGTCGTAAAAGTCGGTCACCCCATATCACCCCCGTGAGGAGGCACCAGTACGCTTTCCCCTTTCTGGCCAGCAGCCTCCTCTACACCGGGACGCTAGGCATGCATTCACAGAAGCATCAGCACCAGGCCACCAGCGGGTATGGGACCGTTACACAGTGCTACCGATTTGCACAATCTGCTAGCCACCCCTGGCCAACTGGATATCCCATGTCCGTGAAGCCCAAGCCCACATACCATCGCATACGTGACGTAACGGCTGGACAAAGGCCCTCCTGGCTCGGCACACGTAAGAGAGCATAGCATTGAGGCGTTGTTCGCTGTGTTCTGTTCGGTGATTAAATGCAGTGTGCCGTAACTCTGCACGTTGCCCACACCTGCCCACACGGCCTGTACCGCCCAGCTGCTCGCTCCGGGACCAAGCTTAACCGGGCGCCAGGCAGGCGAGATTCTGTGAGCACTGAGAAACACCAAGGCTTGATACGGAAATAATTTGGATGTACATTAGAGGAGAGAGCACTGCCTACGAGTACCGTTGCCGGTGGTTGCGCTACGTCCCCATGCCTCACAGCCCTGGTTCTGAGGTGCCTTCCTTCAATAGTATAGTATTCGTAATAAACGTAGGCGCGGGGAACTGCCTTTACAAGCCAAAATGCAGATGCTCAAAATGCCCGTTGCTCGCGCGGTAGCATTGTGCCTTTTAGTTGCCAGCACCCACTTGTGGGCCTCCACAGCGGGAGCCCGACTTCATGGATCAAAGGCATTTCATCAACGTCAATTGCAAGGGGCGGCGGATGGACAGACACTGGATTACTGGAAACGCCTTGTCGGCACGCCCTCGCGACTTGGGGGCTTGACCAAAAAGGCAGGAGTGCTTCCTGTCAGAAAATACAGCATGGAGCAATTTGATATTATACCCTTTCAGGTGCGTACGCATGACCTGGCATTTGTTTGTCGGCAAGCACGGCCTGGTGGCAAGGTGCCAGTAGGGCAGAGCAGCGTTGGGACAGTCCTTGCGCAACGCGTGCACATCCTGTCAACCACTGACAGAACGTTGGCAGCTGCGCATCACAAAGCAAGGAGTACATGTGTGCACCGCCGCCCTTGCACACTGAGGGTGCCAAGCCTTTCATGTTTGGTGGGAAAGGGGCGTTCTCATGCTGTCCAGCGCCTTCCTTGGGCCTTGCCTGCATCACGCCGTGCGTACATGCATGTCCAGAAGACAGGGAGATACCCATGGGCCTGGTCACGCTAGTCGACTCAGCTTACACCTTCTCCACGCAAATGGACACCAGCTCTTTTGTGTAAACGACCATGCAAACATGGGCAACAGCCACCCAGTATTCGCAGTCTGTTGCTGTTGCGTCGTTGCCTGACATCTGATCTGTCCCATTCTGTTGCAGACCTGGCTGCGGGAACACACCTTCCCGCTTCCTGAAGGCGACTCCGGCTGGGTGGACAGCAGCAGGAGCAAAGGCAAGGAGGACGAGGACGGCACTGACGATGACGCTGATTATGGGAGCAACACGAACAGTAACAGCAACAGCCAAGCCCGGCGCGCAGCAGCCTCAGACCTCGCTAACGCAGCCTCCCGCAACCACGCCCCCTTGTCGTACGTCTGCGGCGTATTCGTGAACCACCACTACAAGTATATCTTTATCCGCAACCGCAAGACGGCTTCCTCCACCTTCATCACGGCCGTGCGCGACTTCATGCTGAGGGAGAAGCTGTGCAACAAGACGGCGGACGCGCTGCACCCGTCGGCGTGCCTGGTGCGCCTCGACCCAGATCAGCTGCTGCGCGAGGGGAGGGACCCCGACGCCATGTGGCGGGACTACCTGGTGCTCAGCAGCAGCCGCAACCCCTGGGCGCGCGCCGCCTCCGGCTACGAGTTCACTTTCGAAAAGTGGCACCAGACTCGGGCGGGCTGCGGCAAGCCCACCTTCAAGCAGTTCTGCAGGTGGGTTGGCGCATGGTGGCGCGTTTGCAAGGGGCCATGTGCGTGTCTGGGCGAAGATGTAGTGGGTATGTGGGTTGGCGGGGGTGCGCGTGCAACAGTGCACCTTTCCGGTTGTGGCGGGGCACGTGGTTGTGCGGTTTGGCCAGCACCCCTCACCAATGCGTGGCAGCGGTGCTGCGCTCAACAGTCATCATCTTGACTGGGCGACACAACCGGGTCAGGTGTGGCGCTAGGCTCTACCGACCCACCCGTGCTGCACCTGCCCCTGGCCAGGCCCGTGAAGCCTGAAACCCAGTTCCCCAAACTCTCAACAGGAACCCCTACCTCATGGGCACGCTGTCCAACCTGTTCCAGTGCGTGGGGCACCGTGAGGGCGTGGGCGCGCAGTATGAGGGGCACTGGAATTTTGACTACTACCACGTGGAGCCAGCAGCCATGTGCATGACGGACGACAGCGGACGCCTGGTGGTAGACTTCATGATACGGTGCGTGCTTGCAGAGTGGCGCGTGGAATGGAGCATAAAGCGGCCAGTCACGTTCACAGCAACGGTACCGCACGTGAACTTGGTATAATGATGGTGGTTTAGTTGGGCCCGGTAAGCTCGGGTGCTAGTGGTGGGCTTCGCAAAAGGCGTGGGCATGGCAGGGCGTGGGCAGGCGCAGGGCAGGAAGCAGGAGTGGATTCACGGTACTAGGGTTTTCCAAGGTTGCACCTTCGCAGGACCTGGACCTGCCTGGCACACCTTGTGGTCTCCCTTTAACACTGCAGTCATGATTGCTGCCTCGCAGGTATGAGATGCTGAACGATGACATCCTGGCGGCGATTGACCTGATCAATTCCCGGAGACCCGCGCACTTGCCCGCCATTGAGGTGCCCCTGACGTCCATGAAGTGGAGGAATAAGGTGGGCACCTCGGCAGGGTGTGGTGTTAGTGCGTGTGCACCGCACATGCGCTGCTGGTGGCCAGGGACCCAGAGCCCTCGACTCCTAACGAGCATGGCATTTTCTGTAATCCCCTTCTTGATGCTTTTGTTGGGCTGGCCCCCTTTGGGGTAACTAAAAAGCCCGCTTTCAGTTACCCTCCTTTCTTGCGTAGCAAGACGCCGAAGGGGGCAAAGCCTAGGCATGATGCGTCCCGCACAGACAAGACGAGTAATAGCCACCCCCATACACAACGCCCTTGCACCCGCCGCTGCTACCGTACTGACCACCTTGCCGTACACCTTTGGACCCCGCGTACGGCCGTAGGGCACGGTTGCCCAGGACAACGCCCTCCAAGACGTCAGCGACGCAGCCTACGTGTACGCCGACCACTACCGCACCTGCGGGGCCTCATGCGTGGACCCCCTCACAGACTTCTTCGAGGAGGACCTGGAGCTGTTTGGTTGGGACCGGCCGGGCAGGCCGCCGGCCGGGGAGGAGAAGGGCGTACTTCTAGGCGAGGGAGGGAGCAGCGGCGATGGCGGGGACGCGGACCGGTTGAGAGGAGGGGACGGTTCTAGCGGTGACGCCGCTGGCGATGTGGCCAAGTAGGGGCGTAACGCCAACCAGTCTGCATGTACCGTATGCGTATTGCGGTCAATGTGGCAGTCCCGGCTTGGGCACCATGGGAGTGGCAGTTGGGGGTATGGGCCAGGGGTACCACGGCGACAGCGCGTTGCTGGGCGGTGAGCAGTGCAGAGGACCAGTGTAGTGGCCTGGGTGCACGGTCGCTGGGGCTAGCCTTGGCACACGCCGTGTCGTCTTGCACGTCGGCATGCCACGCGCACGTGACGCACGTCCCAGCCAGGAGGCTTACAGCCATACGTGTGGCCTTCATCTGGGCTGCACGTGTGCGACCAGGGCGCAGTTCATTGTATAGTTGCCGCAGGGCCGCGGGGCGTCGCGTTGGTATGTTCGCAGCAGGACTGCATTATGAGTGCTGTTCAGGCAGGCACTGTGCTGACCGCTTCGGTAGCCAAACGGAACGACGGGCTGTCGGGCCAGGACGGGCCAAATAAGGACGGCTGAGTTCGAGGCCCCGACCCCTCAGTCACCTGGCCACAGTTGGCCAAACAGACAGATGGCCGAAGGGCGAGGAGCGAGCGGGTGATGCCAGTGCCGGTATGGTCATCCCTTAGCCAGAGCGCCAGGCTCATGTCAGCCATTATTGCCAGGTTGGCTGAACGGACGTCAGAGTTGTCAGTCATTCCGACTCGTGTTGCACAAAAACGCTTCACTCTTTCCGTAATGACCCAGACTCCAGCCTGTGGCTCAAGGGTCACCGTTCGTAGCGCCTAATGTGCTCCAGGCATTTCGTGTTACATTCCAGGTCCTGTTCCACAGTTCCACAGTTCCAGGTTCCAGCAGCCGGCCTGAGCCCAGGCTACCCGACTTGTTTGTGCACGGGGGCTCATACTCCCTGCTCTGCACCCGTCTCCGGCCGCATGTCTCTCGTGCCATAGCATCTGGCGTCCCTACACCACTATGCAACCGCGTTCTCCTCCCCCAAATACTCCAGCATGACCTCGTACACATCCGTACGGAGCCGCACGCCCTTGTCCCCCGCGACCCCCAGCAGCTCCGAAACCTCCCGGGAGGTTAGCAACCCAGGAGTCGCCACCGCAGTACCCGCGCGTTCGTCCCCCTGCCCCGAGCCCCCGCCGGCCCCTGGCTGTTGCCCTGGCTGCTGCGGCTGGCTCCTGTTCGTGCCATCGCTGACATCCGCACCACACCCAAGCAGCTGGAAACCGCGCACCCACACGTCCTTCGCCAGCGGCACCTCCCGCACCGCGCGCAGGAACACGCGCTTGGCGTACGGCAGCCGGCCGAGACCGTACTCGTACAACATGTACGACAGCCACAGGCCGGGGCAGGACGACACGTGTGCAGAGGCGGCGGCGCGCTCCAGGAGGCGCGCGAGACGCTGCTGGGCGGAGTGTGCGGCGGCAGCCGACGGCTTTGTGACGGGGCGGTGGGCGTTGATGGTTGGAGGGCCGGCTGTGGGGCCGAGTGGTGGCGCTCCTGCTGCTGTGTGTTGCTCTTCGTCATCCGCAGCCACCACCAGCTGCACCCACCACACGGATGCGGCTGCAGCTGCGGCCGTGCTGGCGGCCGGCGCTACAGATGGGATGCAAAGGAGGGAGCAACGTGGAGGAAATGTGAGGGACCGTGCGCCGGTAGCAAATTTGAGTGACGAAGCAGTTGTGCTGTATACGGTACCGTCGTGCAGCAAGCTACCAGACGACAGGAGTGTGCCGGTACCCGGTAGCCTTACCCACATGGGATGCAAGGGAGAGCGCAGCGGGGAGAGGAACGTGCAAGCTACCGTGCTCAGGAGCAGAGTTTGGCCACGCAGCAGTTGTTGCATCATGGCGCATGTCCGAAGCCACAACGCGACGGGTTTTGTCCTACCCGCCAGACGCTTGACAGCCAAGTGGGTCCCCTCTTAATAGCACCAGCAAGCCCGAGCGCTGGCTTCCCCTTAGGTTCACCACAAGCGGGTTGCTGGCGCAGCTGTCGCTGCCGGGGACACGTACGCGATTCTCACGCACGGCATGCCACACGGCACGTGCCAAACACGAGGGCACGCCTGCCAGCCTACCTCCTGTTTCGCCGTTGCTGCTACGGCCATCTTCCCCAGCGCCGCCGTCGCCCTCCGCCGCCGCCGCCAGCCCCGCCGCCAGCGCCGCCAGGTCACGGCGGAGGCGGGCGGCGGCGCGGCAGGCGCGGCCGTGGGCCAATAGCAGCGCCAGCAGGTGGGGGTTGTGGGGGTAAGCCTGCAGGGCCTGCGCGGGGAAGGTGCAAGCCGGCAAAGGGCATATGAACGCCCTGTTGCTAAGCAAGTGCACACGACAGCTGTACCCTGCCGTATGTTGTCATAATTAGGAAGCACGTTGGCACGCATGGCAGCCCGCCATCTGTGTGTGCACCACGTACCTGGAGCAGCAGCATCCGCGTGCGGGACGGCGGGACCTCTCCGGCAGCAGCACCCCCGCCGCCAGCCGACCCTGGGCCCCTGCCTGCCCCGCCGCCCTGCCCTGCCCCTCCCCACTGCACGCCAGCCGCCACGGCCTGAAGCTCCGAGACCGCCATACCGCAGTACGACACCACGAGGGCCTCATGGTACGGACTGGATTGCCGCACGCTGTACGGCACTGCCGCTGTGGCGTGTTTGTATACGGTCAGGGCTGCTGCCAGGCCGCCGCCGCCGCCCGCGGCCGTGGGAAACAGCTGCGCTGTGAGCACCTCGAACAGGCCCCCCAGGTAAAGGGTGGCAGCTGCTGCAGCGTCCAAGGCGCCGCCCTGCAGGCAATGGGGCACAAATACTTGTAGTCTGGAAACATAGATGGCATTGAGTCGTTACGATTGGTTTCCCGAGCCCGTCCCACGGGGCATCCCAAGGGTGGGGATGTCCAGCCGGCCCTCGCCCATTCGGCAGCACGACAAGCACCCCCGTGCCAACTGCCAACCGTCTGCGAGGATCTTCAGGTCAAGGAAAGTAATTTTCTTCTCGCCCGCACAACATACGTCCCTACCTGCACGGACAGCAGCCTCGGTATGAGCTCCCCAAACGCCCTCCGCGCCGCCACCAGCTCCTCCCGCGTCACCCCAGCGCCTCCCGCCTTGTACGGCACGTACGGCACGCTGATCGCACCGCCGGAGCTGCCATACGACAGGAACCACCGCACCACGTGGTGCGCGCGCAAGGCCCCATCCTGCGCCGCCGCCGCCACCGTCACGCCACCGCCGCCTCCTCCGTAAGGCGCTGCCACCGCAACGGTAGCGGCGGCCATCGCCGCGGCGCTCGCTCTCCACCATTCCGCCTCCGCGTACTGCTGTACGAGCAACGGTAGTGTCGTACGGGCGGTTGGCGGCAGCGCTGCCGCCGCTGCCAACGCGGTGTCGAGGATCTTCCGTGCCGCACGTGGCACACCGGCAGCTTCTTCCAGCGCCGCCAGTGCCCCCAGCATTGGCAGGCTGTTGCGGTGGGCGGGCAGGGACAGCACGTGTCGGGCGGCCTCCCTTGCACGCTCCGGCCGGGACAGTAGCAGCCCGCCGATGCGGGGTGCGGTTGGCGGTTGGGAGGGTTGGTTGGGCGGTTGGTCTGGTTGGGATTCCCGTGCGGCGGCGCCCTCGACCAGGAGGTAGGCGAAGCATAGCTGTCGGGAAAGTGGGGATAAGGAAAATAGCAGGAGGAAAGTGTCAGCAACTCAACACTCGCAGTCAACAGTAACTCCGGCAACTCGTTGCGGTCTCCCACCGGGTTATGCGGCCCTGACCAGAGTCCCAGCTACCCTCCCATTCCGCCGATCTGGTGTCGTTCACGCCCACCAAAGGCGTCTACTTATACCGACCAATCCTATGTGAAGCTCCTACTCAACTAGGGATTTAGGTCGCGACAGCTGCGGATGCACTGCAGACAAGAGCTGCAGCACAAGGAGCCGCGACGGAATGTTAGGCACCTGCGCTTGTTAACGTCGAGCTTACCTGTGGCTGGTCGCTGTACGGGCCCCGCAACAGGAGTGCCTTCAGCACACGCGCCACAAACAGCCGCCTGGACTCGTCCTCGCACAGCCATGCGCCGCCAGAAGCGCCATCACCATTACAGCCGCCGCCATCGCCACTGCCACTGCCATTGCCCCCGCCGTACCCGGCGGCCACGTGGCCCCCAGGCCCCCGCACCAGCTGCTGACATACGACCAGGGCCGTCTGCGTCGGCAGCAGCTGCAGGAAGGTGTACGGCACGCACCCCACGCCTGTCGTACACACGCCACCGCCGCCGCCGGTCGACGTAACGGCGGCGGCGGCAGCCGCCAGCGGCACCCCGAGTAGCGTCAGCAGCCCCAGCACCAGCGAGTACCTGAGCTCGGGGTCCGTGATTGGGAAGATGCAGTCACGGATGTCCTCCAAGAGAACGACACGCTGTGGGTCGTGCGGCGGCTGTTCGGCAGCGTCCGTATCGCGATCCCCACTGGGGGCTTCCGACGCGGGCTGCGGCCGTAACGGCTGCCAGTCGCGGGCGGAGCGCGCCGCTTCCGTGCGCAGCCAGCGCCGCAAGATGGCGGGCGGGACGCCCTGCCGTACATGGGTTGGGTCCCGGGCGCACACGGTGTGTCTTGCTAAGGTTCGGGGTAGCGTGTCTCGGAACGGCCGCAGCAACATGCGCCATGGTCACCTCAGGCCCATAGACATGTCGACCCACATGCAGCAATGCCGTGCCCCTCTGTTGCCAAAGTGTCCAAAGGAGCCCGGCGGGCCGTCTCCCTGCTCGTAGGACACTCAACCTACTACACTGGCAACCACAGCAATGTGCATGTGTGTCAGCCTCTCTCGCCACAACCCACCTGCTGCTGCATCTCCTCCAGCTGCCGGTCCAGCCGAAGCCCCAGCTGGGCCATCAGCTCTTCCTCCGTCAGCCCCGCGAACTCGTCACCCTCCTCCTCCGGCACCTCTTCCTCCTCCTCCTCCCCAACCTCCTCCTTCCTCCCCTCCCTCTGCCCCTCTACCCCGCCGCCCTCGCCGTCCGCCGATGGCGGCGGCGGCGCCCCAACGCCGTCGTCCGGCGGCGGCACTGGCGGCGGCTCTTCTTCCGCCGGCAGCGGCGGCGGCGGCGCCGGCAGCTCCACCCACCCCGACCATCCCGCCTGCTCCTCCTCCTGCTGCCGCTCCCGCTCCCGCCGCGCCTCTGGGTCCTCAGGGGACTCCCCGGGCGCCAGGCCCGCGCCGCCGTGCGCCAGCCACAGGGACTCGTGCTCGCGGCGGTACCTGCACGTACGACATGGTACGGCAGCGTGTAAACCGGAATAGGTGACATGCAGCGGGCATCGTGCACATGAGGGGCAATGCCAGCGGCTCGCACATTGCCAACCAGGGCCTCAGCGTTGCACTGCACATGCACATACCGGGACCTCCGCACGCTGCAGGGCCGTGTCCAAGGCACACACTACATATTGCGCTGCATCAGGCGTGTCGGCTTGGCTCAAGCGCCTCGGCACGTGTCCCTGACTTCCGGAGGGTGCATGCGGCACACACCCCTCGCAACCCAGCCCCCATGGTACTGCCCCGCTCACCAGCTGGCCCAGCCTAGCGCCCCGTCGTCCCCCACACGTGCGGCCCCGCTCTCCCAGAAGTTGTCGAACAGCCGCAGCAGCGCCCCGGGGGACAGCGCACGCCCCCCGGCGCCCGTCAGGCCGCCGTACGGCCCGCCGGACCCCGCCGCGGCCGCGCCCTGGTCGGTCGCCTGGCGGGTACGGAGAGAAGACCAAGCAGCACAGCGATCGATATTAGGCGCGTCCCAGTCACGGAAAGAACGATTTGTCCGGGTTCACTTCCCAATCGGCTGCTTCGTAATGCGTAATTTCATAAGGTTAATCCCCGTGCTTACCCCGGGCGCGAAGCAGTGAAACTCCAGCAGCGCCTGCACCCTCGCCACCGCCACCTCGCTGGCGCCCGCCCCCAGCTCCAGCTCGACAAGCTCCAGAACCAGGCGTACGAGCTCCTGGTCCAGCTCCGAAACCGTCACGGCGGCGGTTGGCGGTTGGGGCTGCTGCTGCTGGCGGGCGAGGCGGAGGCGCTCCGAGGCTAGGGCGTGGAGCGCGTCTCCATACGCCGCCTACGGGCGCAAAAGGAGGTATCCAGGTAATACACGCGCTTACTTTTGTCCATGTGTCGATAGCGCGGATGCATGTCCGGATAACCAGAAGGCACGGGCTGTTCTGTCAAGTTACGGGAGGAGTGGGCCCCGGAACAGCGGGCCACCGGCGAGAGGTTCGCAAGGGCCGCAGGGGTGCTGGCGCTGCGGGCGATCAGCTGGGATGACGGCACCCATGCCAGCTGCTACGAGGCGGAGGCCGCTGCGGACACGGCATCGCCAACAGCCAGCAGGCTGGCTGGCACACAACCTTCATCCACCCCGACATCATGGGCAAGTGCGAAGAGGGGCTGCACACTTCCGAGGGCGGCGACTGCATCACCGTCGACACGGCGCAGCCCCTCCCTGCACTTGGACTTGAGGTCGGGGGAGATGAACGACGTATGCCAACCAGCCCGCTCGCTGTTGGCGATGGGTGGAGCCCGCTGGACATTGACCTCCCCAGCCGTGTCAGCGGCGCCTCCCGCCCCGTGAAAGCTACAGCATCCGTGCTGTTACTCCACGCTAATAACCCGCAGCGCCAGCGCCCTGGCAGCCTTGGCGAACCTCTTCGCCTGTGGCCCGCTGTTCCGGGGCCACACTTTGCGGTGCTTGCCAGCCCGTGCCTTGTTGGTATCAGGACACACGGTGCTGGGGCGCAGCCAGTGGTCCTATGCAGTCTGCAAACCGCACAAGCTGTTTGTTGAACGAGCGGAAGGTGGCTACTGCGTCTATTTTGCATTGCTTTGGGAGGTGGCTTTAAGGACACTGGGCGACGCCTAGCGCAGCCCCCATGTCTGGCGCGACTGACCACGTACGGCAATGACAGGACGGTACGGCATTATATATCCACCTGCAGCCGCCCAAGCTTTACGCTGCCGAAAGCCGCCCGCCTGTGTGCCAGGTACTCGCGCCACAGGGCGGGCACGCCGGGGGTGCGCCGCAGCAGCTTCTCCCACCTTCGGTAGCATGCAGGGTAAGGCATGGAACAAAATAAGCTGCGGACGAGGAGGGTAGCTAACAGGGCAGCGGCAGATGAGCCCTACTGATGTACTCGCTGGCACACGTGGCTACATGCTGCTCACATTTCTGTGCCTGCCCTGCCCGGCCTTGCTTCCCCCCTGCCCGACCGTTCCTAACCCACAACCCCTGCTCGGTCACCACGTACAACCCTTGGTTGCTACATACACCATGGACGCGCACGCACACTGCACGCGCTGCTGCACCTGCCTCAAGCCCCGCTACCACCCCCAACCTTGCGCCTGCACTCAGCGCATGCCACACAGTCCAGGTTAATGAAGCCTTGCCGATATAGAACGCCCAGCCGTCTTACACGCTACACCCTCCGCCCAACCGGCCCCACCTGTCCAGCAGCTGCTCCGGCTGCACGGCAGCCCCCACGGCGCCCATCAGCGCCCGCAGCACCGCGGGGTGGCCGGGGTGGTGCTCCAGGGCGCGCTGCGGCCACATCGTGGGGACAGCACGAGAGGGGGGCATGATTGGGTCTGGGGACTTAAGGGCCCGCTGCGGGGTGACGAGGACACCCCCTGCCCTGCACCGCCGCACTACCATCGGCCTGGCACCGGCAGCCTGCACCATGCGTCCACCGTTGCCCACAATCCAGGCTGCAATCCGGCTGCCCTTCCGGGTGCCCCCTGCGAAGCACCGCCGCGCTTTCCTGCACAGAAGGGTGGCCATGAGGTCACCCCTGAACAATGCCCGCCGCACCGCTCACAGCCCCGCACCTGCAGGATGCTGATCTTCTTCTCCGCAGCGCCGCCCGCTGCGTCAGCAGCCCGCCGCGACAACAGCCGTGCCACTGTGTCTTGGAAGCGCGCGAAGCGCAGCCACAGCTGCATGGAGGGTGGGGTAACACGGGCCCGGGCGGGGAAAAGGGAGTGAGGGAGCAGGGCCAGAGGCACGGGTGGGATGGACCAGGCAACCACACATTGAGCTTGATACGGATAGCATGTTGAAACCATCAAGGGTGCTTTGACATGTGACCAAGGAACCGACACGACGTGTCCACCGCTGCACCTTGGCGCGCAATCCCTCCTCTCCCTCCCCGGCCCCCACCTGCACGTCCTGCGGTCTCTCCCTCACAGCCACGTTGAACTCCCGCGTCCGCCGCAGCACCCACTCCTCCGTCGACTCCCCCTCCACCGCCGCTGCCGCCAGCGCCGCTGCCGCCGCCTCCACCCCGCCCCCTCCGCGCCCGCTGCCAGCTTGCGCCGCCGCCAGCGCCGCCGCCGTCGCGGGGTCCTGCAGCGGCAGGAATGCCGGCAGCGGCAGACCCAGCCTGCTGCCGCCAACATCATGCGCACGCGCGGTCGCCACGGGCCCTCTCCCCGCCGCCGCCCCTCCACCAACGCGACACAGCAGCCAACCCCCGCCACCCTCTGTTCCCACTGGCGACCCACCGCCGCAGACGCTGCCGCCAGCCACCCTGTTGCCTCCCTGCCCCGGCAGCACCACCTCCTCCCTCATCCGCACACGCTTCAGCCTCCTACTGCGCTCCAAAGCCACTGTCCGACCCGCAAAGTACCGGTTCCCAAAGGGGTCACCCCCAGCCGTGCCCCGCCCCGCCACGCCCTCCTCTGCCCACTCGTCGTCCGCGTCTGCGTCCTCCCCGTACGACTTGTACCTCAGCCGTACTCCCGCGCCCATCGCGCCTCCTGCCGTGCTGCCGTACAAGCTGACCTGCCCGGGCAGCAACCGCCGCGCCCGCGCCCCGCGCGCCAGGCCCAGCGGGTCCACCCGGTGGTACGACGCGACGTTGCCGCCGTACAGCGATTCGTATACGAGGTTCTGTAGGTCACCCCGGGTGTCGTAGTAGAGCTCGCCGGGCTGCGGGGCTGCTCCCTTGAGCAGCGGCTTCGCTGCCGCCAGGGCCGCAGCGTCGCGTGGAGCGAGGCCAGCCGCTGCCGCCGCGCGTTCCAGCCGACGGATCTTCTCCACCTCATCCTCTTCATCCCGGTCCCGTCGCGCCTTCTTGCGCTTCTTGCTGTGCTTCCCTGAGGATGGGTCCTTCCGGGACCGGGACCGGGAGCGCGAGCGGCGGTCCTTGCGCCGGCTGCTGCGGTGCTTCCGCTTGCGGCTGCGATGCCCGCGGCTGCCGTCGCTGCTGCCACTGCTACTGCCGCTGCCAGAGCGCGATGGCGAGGATGATGAGAGCGCGCGACGGACCCGGCCTGCCATACTGGCCACCCCCTCGTCTGCACTCCTGCCCTGCCCGCCCGCCCCGTGGAGGTCAGTGTTTTCACGCTTTGCTGCATCGTTGACCGGCTGTTCTGGGTCTTTCAATGTGGATACCCGGTGCTTGGGCGCAGCAGCTGCGGCAGCGGGTGCTGCCCCATGCAGGGTGCCACCTGGCGCCCCTCCAACCTCGTCATCCTCGCCGCTGCTGCTGTCCTCCAAGTACCGTTCCGCCGCGCGTAAGAATGCGCCTTGGCTGTCATAATGGCCGTAAGGATTCTGTTGGGAGTCGCTCGGTCCGCCACCGGGCCGAAAGCTTGTGTTGCCCGAGAGCCACGCGGCCGGGCCCGGAGCGTCAGGAGCCTCCCCTCCTTGCTGCTGCTGCTGCTGTACGATACTTGGATGCGGTAGTTGGTTGGTTCCAGCGATGGGGAAAAGACTCATGGGTGCAGCAGTGTGCCGAGGCGCGAAGATTCAGACACAAGCATTTCAGTCAAACTATCTTATAAACTTATCCACATGTTATTTGATTACCGTGTGTATGCAATTTACTTCGCGTGAGCTCTAGTCAGCGATCAGAGTGTTGCGCATGGAAGGAACCACCCGCAACACGGAAGCACGAACAGTCAACGCGCGCATGCCTCAGCACAAGCAAGCGGAACCGGAATGTGTAGATTACTTACTGACTGGTACAACGCATCTAAGCAAATGACACGTTTGGCCTTGAGGCACATTAACCTGTTTTAGGCACCAAGCTTGGCCTTTACGCTTCGGGTGTCAACGCGATTGCGGTGACGCTGTAGCAACCTATACAAGAAGTTGCGCTTGCCTCATTGCTTGGTCCTGCTTACCAATTCCAAGGCATAAGCCCTACCACTGCAGCCCACAAAGCTAGGCGCCATGGGGAATTTCTACAGCAGCAGCAAAAGCAAAAAGAGTAAAAGGTAGACTCAGGGTCTGAGCGCCTGTGCGGCAAGCCTCTGCTCCCCTGCTTGTGTTCCCTGTGTCACGCGCGTCGACCAACTGCACGCGTGGCAGCCTAACCCCCACCCTGCACCGCACAATAAACACACTGCCCCCGTGCCCCTGCTGTCCTCACCTCGCATTGTGCGGACCTGTCCTGACCTTTCCCAGCGGTCCTGTGGTGACGGATGTGGACCGAGCCATCCTGTCCCTGAAGACACAGCGCAAGAAGTTGGAGGACCAGGAAAAGCTGGTGGGTGGTGCGTGGTGCCGGTGAGGTGCTGAGGTGATGGTGGTAAACAAACAAGAACATGTGGCGGGTTGCGGCGGCGGTTCTTTGTCACGGCACCGCAAGGGGACCCATAGCAACCCTCATTTGGGTTCCGGATCACCACGGCAAACCGTACGGCAGCGCGCTGTTTCTGCCGTGTAGCACACGCCGGCTCGTCGGCACGGGCGTCATCGTGCTGAGCCCGTAGTGGTTACCCACACGCGCCTTAACAGGCCCCCTGCCCCCGTTCCACTGTCCAGCCCATCCGCGTACCGCATTGAGACCCATGTGCGACAGCCACCCCTGACCGGCTGTACTCAACGGTATGTCACGTGCTTTGGATGCGCAGATCCACGTGCGGCTGGAGCGACACGCTGAGGTGGCTCGGCAGCTGGCGGGCGAGGGCCGGCGCGACAGGGCGCTGCTGGCGCTCAAGAAGAAGAAGCTGAGCGAGAAGCAGCTGGTGCAGCTGCACACACTAATCATGAACGTGGAGGAGACGGTGAGGTTGGCCGGCCGCATGGTGTGATACGGGTGATGCATCGTAGTAGTCTACCGTTATGGGGGCGAGCTGATGAGCAGCTGCGCATTGGGAGTGGTGCGGATTGCCGCTGCCGATGAACGTGGGGGTGTTGGTGAGCGGGCGGGGGCCGGGAGAGGGACGGGCGCATTGGTGGAGAAGAGGGTCATCGGGCGTTGGGGAGCCCAGCAGCAAGGCTCTTGAGCCCATGTGCTACGAGCGTTACTGAATGTGTGTATGTACTTACAGGCACCTGGCACGTCTGATCCGCAGCTGGTCCACGCAGACCGCTGCTTGGTGCGGCGGCAGCCATGCAAGGAGGGCCGCACCTGTGAATGTGCTCACGTTGTACAGAGCGCTCGCCCCCCCCCAGCTTGAATCGAGCCGTGCAGCTGGTAACGCACGTTCTTTCCAACCCCCTAATGCAGCTGTCCACGATCGAGACCAACAAGAAGCAAGCCATGGTGTTCCAGGCGCTGCAGAAGGGCAACGACGCGCTGAAGCAGCTGCAGGCACAGGTGGGGCATCGTCGCTGGCCCCTGGATACCTCCCTTGTTATGCCCGGCTGGTCGGCCGTGTAGCCGTTGCATGGCAACTGCTTGCACGGGCGTGGCTGAGTTGGTAAACACTTCGTCCGGCCTTGTTCATAGTGACAAGAACCTCTGCGGTCCTTGTATCCAGCTCAAGGACTTGCAGGGGCTTCTGGACGACACCTGCCTTGGGAATTAGCACTTCAGTGACATGACAGTCTCACCACATGCTCCATTGTTTGATTTCCTCCCCAGGTTAAGCTGGAGGACGTTCAGCAGCTGCTTGACGACACGGCCGAGGCCAAGGCCTACCAGGAGGAGCTGTCGGCGCTGCTTGGAGGGCAGCTCTCAGCCGAAGACGACGAGCAGGTGGGGCAGCGGAGGGCACGGGGGCCGAGCCGGTGTGCTTTTCATGCTGGTTCAGCCACCGGGGCGTAAAAGGGGGCCGGTGTGACTGAGAGTTCAGCACAATCATCATGCACTACATGAAGGGGCTGGATGGTGCGCACAGTGGCTGTGGTGACGGCAACGAAGCACCAGACGCGACCGGGCGTCTGCGAAAGCATGGGGGTGGGTTCCGCACTTCCTAAGGCGTGTCGCAGCGCCGTGCACCGGACCTAGTCTCCCGCCATTACCGTATGCATGTCTGTTGACCGTCAGCACGCCGCGCCGAACGTGATATGCTTGTGCGCCACTCGCGGCGCCCTCAGGTTGCTGCCGAGCTGGCGGCGCTGGAGGAGGTGGTGGCGGACCAGGAGAAGCTCGAGATGCCTGCCGTACCGGCAACCAAGGTACGACATGGGGCACTGTCTGCATGTATGCGGTCTCAGGGCTAAGGGCGGGCTGGGTGGCGGCTGTCCAGGGCCCTCACTGCGCGGCAGGGCGGGGCGCTTGGGGATGGCTTGAGGATGACTTGTGGTCTGGGCTGTGCCGGCTGAGCAGGGGGGGGTGGGGGGCTGGGGGGCTGCGACATGCTTACCTGCATGCTTTGACCGTGGGTGGAAGCGGGCGCCAACACTTTACGCCGCTCCCTCCACCACATGCGGCAGTCGTCCAGCTGCACAACGAACGATTACAGACAGCCTTCAAGCGCAAGGCGACATGTCCACATCACCCGCGCGCCGCGACCCCTAGCGCAGCACATGCATCTTGGCTGATGACTCGCTCTGCTACCCCACGGCCCCGCACGTACCTGCTTTCGCCGGCATCAGCGTGCACCGCTGTCCTGATACACATGCTGCTGACCGTGCCCATGACCGCAACGGACCAACAGTCACCTGCGTACCCTTTTCCCCAGGTGCCAGAGGCGGAGGCTGCGGCAGCTGCCCGCGCGGCGGCGAAGCAACATGCGGCGCAAGCGGCAGCTGCAGGGGAAGGGGAGCAGGAGGCGGCACAAGAGGAGGAGGAAGAGGCCCCGAGGCAGAAGGAGGCCATGCTGGCAACTTAAAGGCATGCAGGGTTTGGTGCTCTGTAATGGTGAGAGGAGAGTGGAGAGAAGACTACTGCATATTGCTGATGTCAAGCCAGCTGTTTCTGGGTGTTGTGGGTTGTGTGCTGTGGCATTGCGGCTTGGGCTTCACCGGTGGCAGCCAGCTGAGCTGGAGGGGAAAAGTAGGGGCACAGCGGATGCGTATTGCAGGTTCCATGCGGGAATTGTGTGTTACGCTCATATGTGCGGCTTGCGCATAGACTCACTTGCAGGGGCTGCCACAGGGTTGACAAGGAGACGTGGGACTGAAAGGCTTGTACAAACGTGCTCGACATCTCGACGTATTATGCGTGCATCCTGACCTGCCAAATGCTGCATGTACCGGTAATCTGATGCGGTGATATCTGCTTAGCGCACGCGCATGCAGCAGGAGAGGGTACTCAGTGGCATGAGGCATTGTGGAGTTGCCGGGTGCAGTGGCAAGCTAGTTGTGCACGACCCATGGGTCTGTCCTTCATGGTCACCCAACGTTGCGCATGCACACCGGCAACCCTAGGCGCTTGGCCGTTGTAAGGCGCTACAGATTTTGCAAATCTCGCAATGACGGCTTGGTTCCAGCTAGTCAGCTTACATCATTTTTCAGGCATGATCTGTGCGCAAGGATGAACTCCACCAAGCCATTCGCCCGGCAGCGTCCGCTCAGGCACTGACAATGACTGCAAGGTGAGCAACGAAGGGTTTTTGTACGCAATGCAGATTCCTGTTTGCCAGATTGCCTAGGTAATTGTGCGAGATTTCCTTAAAGATGCGTTGAGGAGCGACTTTGCGCACTGGCGGAACAACGGCAGCGGCCCCTTTGCGACCTTGTCTTGGCCAGGCGAGCACGTTTACGGTTACGAGTAATTCAGGATGCGCGTTTGAAATGCGAAATACAGCTCGCGGTGCTTTCACTGCTGCCTGCCAAGGAGATATCCCTAAGCACTCATTTTGTTTGCAAGATCGCTGCCGAGCGCTTCTCCGAGCCCCACCGCCGCACCGTCCACTTCAGCCAGCCCCCTGCCGCCCCACGCAGCTAACGTACCCTTGGCGGACGCAAGGCCCGCGCTGCGCAGCCTTACCTACCTACGTGCAAGCTAGCTCGGCCTCCTGTCCACCGCAACCGCGACCGGCTATGCGGCAAACCTGGAGGTGGCCCTGAGGCTGCTCCACGACTGCCTCTTTCCCGAGCTGCTGCAGAACGGCTTCTACGTCCAACTTCGAAAGCAGAGGCAATACCATAGCCATTGGGCTGTGTACGAGCCTTATGCTGACGCCGGCACTGCCGCAGTCGAGGGCGGCCGCCCCAGCATGCTCTCCTGGCTGCTGCGCCGCTGCCCCGCCATGTTCGACCTGCAGCAGGCCCTGGAGGCGGCTGCGCGGCGCCGCCCCCTGCCGCAGCTGCAGGAGTTATGGCGGCTGCTGGGCAGGGCGGTGGGCGGCGGCGCCAGGCTGGGCGACGGAGTGCTGGACGCAGCGGCAGAGTCGCCCACGCCAGACGCCGTGCACAAGATGGAGTGGGTGCCAAAGGAGGGGAGCGGCAGCCTGAGGGCGGCAACGGCAGCAGCAGCAGCCGGTCCGGCCACCTGGCCCGCCTAGGGTGGCTGCGGCAGCGCGGCTGCCCCTTCGACGACTGCACAGTGCTCGCAGCTGCGCTGCAGCATGCCGATGTATCCGTTGTGGAGTGGCTAGTGGGCGAGGCGGGATGGCCCGTGGAGCCCATAGGTTGGGGAGGCTATGGGAGGCGATGATTGAGGTTCCGGCGGCGTCAGCAGCAAGCGGCAGCGTGGCCAAGCTCCTATGGCTGCAGGCCCGCGGGGTCGAGGGGGTCCCCCGGTGCCGGATGATGACTGGCTACTGCTGGCGGCGGCGGCAGGCAGCGGGCAGGCCGAGGTGGTGCATTTATGCTGCAGCACGACGACATTGCAGAGGACCTGCACACGTGGTTCACGGCCATGACTGCAGCAGTCGCATCCGGCAGTATCGAGGCGGCCGCGTACCTGCGGCGCGCGGGCTGTGGGGCGGAGGTCGAAGGCGCTTGGGCAGCCGTGCCGTCGCTGGGCAATGTGGACATGCTGGAGTGGCTGTGCAAGGGAGCGCGCCTAGATGCGGCCTTGGGCGTACTCGCCCTGATTCAGAGGTGGGCTGGGAGGAGTGCAGCACTGAGTGCCAAGCTGGAGGAGGTGGTGCGTTGGCTGGACGCTCTGGCAGGCCAGTCGACGCACGACTGCTTTGTGGTCTTTGCTGCAGCAGCGGGAGGCGAGCTAGGCCTGGTGCGCTACCTGCACGAGGAGCTGGGTAGCGAGCTGTTGCCCAGAGTGCTGAGCGAGGCAGCTGGGAGTGGCTGTGAGGAGCTGGTGGAGTGGCTAGCAGGGCGGTTCGGCGAGCGGGATCAGGCAGGGGAGGCGGACAGGTGCCACCTTTCAGCGGCGCTCAACGGCGACCTAGCCAAGTTCCAGTGCTTGCAGCGGGTGGGTCTGCGCTGGGGGCGCAAGGAGATGCTGGGCGTTGTCAGCGGCCTGGTGCCGTTGCCTGCGGTGCAGTGGATGTGGGGCCCTAGTGCACCCCCGCTCAGCAGGCATCTAGGGGAGGAGGCCTTGCGGGTGGCAGAGGAAGCGTGGCTGGAGGCTAGGGCCCTGGAGCCGGCCGCGTGGTTCACAGGACAATTGGAGAGTGTGTTGTGATTGTGGAAGCGCACATGAATGTGGAAGCCTGTAGGTATGGTCCGGGTGGTGGCGGAGCTGCTCGTTTGTGTGCCTAGGGCGCTGCCAGCCGGGCCAAGTCCGCGTTGCTGGTGGGAGTATCGGATGTGTGGATTGTACCGCGCAGGAGTCCCTGGAGGGGTAGCGCTGGGTGGTGGGTGAGAGGGGCTTAGGGCTGGAGCGTTCAGCCGACAACGGCGACAAGGCAGCGGCAGAGGCGCATCGTTGCTCATGTGGTATTCGTCATGGAAAGCTTGGCGTTTGCAAGGTCTGCAGGTGCGTGTTTCGGGGACCGTAAAGCGCGTGCCTTTATCACCAAGTGGTATGGTACAGTTGGCTTTGGGGACGTTGGACAGTGGCACGGCAGGACATGCAGCAGGACGCCATCAAGTTCGGATGGCCACCTCCCAGGCTTTGCGGCAGTGGCTCCAGCACGTACCCGTAAAGACCCTAGCTGGGTGGGGCAATGAACCGTGAGACTGAGGCATGGTACGTAGAGAGTGCGCGATGCGGGAATGGGTTGTATGAAGTCCCAGGCAGAGAAGTAGGAAGGATTTACTCACGACGGTGTCCAGGAAGGAGATGAACATTGGCAATGGTGCTGCGGCCGAGCAGCAGAAGAGCGTACCTACTCCACCCACCATGCCACCCACGTGCCTTCCAGCTGTTGCTTTTGGCAATTGTCTCGCCATCAATACTTTGCAGCACCTAACCTCTCATTTACAATATATAATTGGCTTGCAGTATAACTGGCTGCGATCTCACTGCTTTATGCATAACACAACGATTACGGTATCCTCTCGCGCTTCTTACGGCCCCGCTCTTGGTGTTAAGGCATTCCTCGTATTGGGCTGCTATCTTTCATCACCATATGAATTGCCCAGCGTGTAGCTGGGTAGCTGGTGCCATTGCCTCGGGCGTCGCCTCCGAGCCCAGACATTGGGGTGACCAACGGCGCAGGAAGCTTCCCACAGGCCTTTGCCACCTACAACACAATAGAGTAGCACCTGATACCTGATGAGTGGGTTTGAGATGGGCGCCACTCGCTAAAGCGCCGGCAGACGTGGCGCAGTGACGTTGGCCAGGCGAGGGCCAGCCAGTCCTCACCACGCAGCCCGCACCCCAGGCGCCCCAGTAGCGTTTCTACCTCAACATGACCTACCTCGATGATAAAAGCATCACAGCAGCTGCTGGCAAGGGCTCAGCTCCCACGCAGCCCCCATCTACCACAGCTGTGTTGGTGGGGCCGCTGGCACCCACGACCGCGGCCCGCAACCAGGGAATGGAGCCCACACTGGTTTCTCTGACCCTGACCCCTGAGGCATCCTTTCCGGGCATGTCTATACGACGTCGTCTGGCCAACATACTGGGGCTGTCCATGTGTTGGTGCCTCATGGTGCGTGTGGGCGGGGTCTGTCCGTGACCGTCAGGCCCCTCTGTTACGTTGAGCTTGGCTCTGGTTCCGGTACCGGGATATTCGGAGGCTAGGACTTGCAGATAATATGGGTCCTGGAGGCTTGCGAGGTGCGCTTTGGGGCGCCCCTGGTTTTCAAGGTCGATGAGCAGCAGTGGACTTGGGGAGGGGGGCAGGGTTTCAGTGGCAGGATGGGCTACATGGCAACACGGACAGACTGATCCACGTGCACCTGTGCTTGTGTATTATGCTAGTAGGTGAGCGTGCTGTTCATCCAAATCAGCACATCCACACTCGCGGCCAAGGACTATGGCGGGGCAACCACCTCAACCCTTCCTGCAGGGGTCATGATGGCAGCAGGTGGGGGCGGGCGGAGGCCCGTCTGACGGTATACGCTAGCTACGGCCTCGTGCAGCCGCGATGCAGCATGTCTACAACGACTGTGAACATCACCACACAGTTGACTCCTGCCACGCCCGTACAGCGCTCTAGGCGTGTGCCATGGGCGTGCCCCCGGTCTGCCACAAAACAGCGCCTACACACCCCGTCGTACCTTTCGGCCCTGGACGCACGGCCTCCGCCCTGAGTTAGGTCTAATGCACATACCGGTAAACAGCACCCTCAGACGCATGGCTCACAGTAGCCATGCCATCCATCTGGCCTCGTGCCGTGCCTACCTACCAACGCAAACCTGCTTACCTACTCCACCCCCCCTGTCCCTTTCATATGGCAGCCACGCTGACGGCCATCCCCGGCACTGTGCTGATGAAGCGCCACGGCCGTCGCCCTGTGATGCTGCTGCCGGGGCTGGCGGCGGCGGGAGGCTGTGCGCTGCTGGCGGCGGCGGCGCAGCTGCGGCTGCTGTGGCTGCTGATCGTGGCGACCATCCCGATAGGGGTGTGCTTCGCGCAGGTGGGCAGACGGCTTGTACTGCAACACGTGTCTCTGTGTGTAGGTGCATGTGTGGAGTTACAATATCAGGCTAGGCCATGCGGGGACTGCAAGGTTGGTGGCATGCTTTCGCGCATGAGGGCGCAGGGGCACGGTCGGGCCGGGTCGTACACACCTGTCATCGGCACGTTGACGGAACTTTTGGCGTCCTGCTTTTACCGTCCAGGCCAACAACCTTCGGTTTGCCGCCATGGAGTTTGCACACCCCGGCTTTGAGTCCAACGCGCTGTCGCTGGTGGTCATGGGCGCAGCGCTGTCGGCCGTGGTGGGCCCGGAGCTGGCGCGCCACACCCGCAACGCGCTGCCCACGCCCTACGTGGGCACATACGTGCTGGCCACAGGTGGGGTGTGGGGTAACCTGTGGTGCGCGCACGTGGCCGGGTGCGATGGTGCGGCACTATGTGGGCGCATACGTTCGTGCTACGGAGGGTGCAAGGCGGCGGGTGCCAGAGTTGGTGTTAGGGACACGTGGATGCTCTACGGTGGTTCGGGTAGTGCTGGGCACGTGAATGGTACCTGAGCATGTACGGGATGCGTGCTGTGGCTGTGGGGCGGGCGCTGGGAGGGCGGAAACTGTGTGGTGGGGTGACGGGGTGATGCACAGTTGCTGTTGGAACATGGGGCCTGGTGGACATGGGTGGTGGGAAAGTGCCCTTACATTGGCAAACATAGGGCTTAGTCAGAGGTGTGTGGAACTGCATACCCTGCGGCCATGGATTATGGGGGGAGCTGTCGGGCACGGCAAGTGGTTAGCGGTTGAAGGTGGCCCCTTTAGCAGCCCCAACGTGTGGGCCCAATCTGTCACCTGGCTACAACGTGCAGTACCATCCTGCCTTGCTTTCTCGTCGATGCAGGCCTGACCATGCTGTACGTCGTACTGGTGTGTGTCATTGAGTTCCACCGTACGGCGGACCTGGTGGAGGAGAAGGCGGCGGCCAAGGCCGCGCGAGCGGCAGCAGCAGCTGCTGCCGCAGGGCAGAGGGACTGTAAGGCGATTGAGCTACGGCAACAAGGGAAGGACCAGGGCGGCGAGAGAGCCTCGCAAAAACAAACCAGGGCTGGCGGGCAAGGGACCGACCTGGAGGCTGGCGGTGATGGGCAGGAGGGCCTCCCTGGCATGGATGTGGTGGTGGTTGAGCAGGCCGCAGCAGCAGCACCACCACCACCACTATACAAGCAGGGCATGCAGCCTGCTCCCCTGCCCCTCGTCGCTTCGCACCACTCTATTGCGTCCTCGTCCTCCACAGCCTCTGTTTCCTCACCTGGGGCAGGCGGCGGCGGCTTGCCAACTGGGAGCGGAATACACAACTACGAACAGCAGCAGGTGCAGGAGCGGGAGCAGCTGCAGCCGGGCACCTTGTCGCCCCAGGCCTCCTCGCGCAGCGTGGGCCCGCCGCCGCCTCCGCCCCGGCCGCTGTCGCAGCTGCTGCTGTCATGGGACTACCTGGTGCCCACCCTCACGGCGGGGCTGGTGTACACAGGCATGGCGGGTGAGGGGCGTGGCCATGCACGGGCAGGGCTTGCGGGGCAGGGCTGATGCGGGCATGGAGGATGTCGGGAATGGCCCTAGGGTGTGGCCCGACGGCAAGGGGGGACGGCGACATGCGGTGGTTTCTGGGGTACACAGGCGTGGCAGGTGGGGAGGGGCTGCGGCGTGCGTGGATTGCGCTAGGGCTTAGCTGCACGACAGCATGAGTGACACAGCAGCTTGCAGCACTACAATTGGGTGTGCACGGGCACAGCAGACAAGGGTTGTAGCTCGGGGGCTCAGTGGCGTTGGCTTTCAGTGACGTCAGGGCTGGTGTGACGGCAGGGCTCGTGCAGGTAGCCAGGCCAACATGCGGGAAGGCAGTCTGAGGGCCGATGTACGTTCGGTGTACGGTGGCCTGAAGAGTTGCGTGGCATACCACAAACACAGCCACAGCAGGTGGGGCGAGGCCCGGCCGATATGCAGGCCGAGCTGCCTGGCCTTGCTTTGGCTGGCTGTTACGCACGAGCACGAGCTGGTGCAAAGGGCTGGGGCCACAGGGCATGGCAGGGTCGTGCAAAGCCTGCTGGTCTTGCCTTGCATGGCAACTCCATATCCCCTCCCACAGGCATGATGACTGCCACGCCCCTGGCGGTCCGCGGCAACAACTTCAGCTTCGACGAGGCAACCCAAGTCATCCAGGTCAGTGCTGCGTGATCAGCCTCGCACCCGCCAGCAGTGTGGCGCAGCACCGGCGTCAGCCTGATAGGCCCCACAGTGCAATCAACCAAGCTGCCTAGTTCGACGTCCTGCCGTCCGCAGTGGCGTGGCCATAATCGTACGTGCCATTGCTCCATAATTTACCAACCCATGCAATCGCACAACCGGCATGTGTAGACTTGAGTACCAAAGCGTCGTTCTCCAGCTGCATTTCCTTAGGATACGAAGGACAGCGACCGTGGTGTCCTGCTTAGCCTCGTCCCCCTTTGGTTCACCACCACTGTTCACTGCATATACCCGCTCGACGTGCCGCAACGGCACCAAACACGCACGCGCATGCCCACCTGACCTCGTCTTCCCCCAGGTGCACATCTTGTGTATGTTCGTGCCCTCGCTGTTCACCGGCGAGGTCATCCGCATACTGGGCGCCCGTGCGACGATGCTGATCGGGTCCATCGTACTGCTGGGCGGTACGGCAATCTTCTACGCCAGCGAAACCGTACTGAGCTCGTACTTTGGCGGCAACGCGGCGGTCGGCATGGGGTGGAACTGGGCCTACGTTGGCGGCTCGGCACTGGTGGCTGGAACGTACCGACCCGAGGAGAAGTTCGTGGCGCAGGGGGCGACGGACACGGGTGTACTGCTGGGCACGGGACTGGCGGGCGCACTGGCGGGTGTGTTGTACGGCTGGCTGGGCTGGGTGGGGTACACTGGGGTGTTCATGGTGGTCAACGGGATTACGGTGATCATGGACGTGGTGTACTGCGTTCGGCACGTGGTCTTGACACGGCGGGCGGCGGCGGGCGGGCAGATGATGACCGGGGGCAAGGGCTGAAGGATGTGAGCTGGCTGGCGTTCGGTCTCGAAGCGTGCGAATAAGCATGGGTGAGGAGGCATAGTCGTTGAAAAGTACACGGTGTGCTGTGATATGTGGCGTGAGCTTGCGTCCACAGGCTGCACCTGTAGTTGGGGTGACGGGACGCAGCTGCTGGTGAGCTGTAAGTGCCTATCATGCACGTGGGCGCATACAGTGCCGTCTGCCGTGAAGTGCATGTGCTAGCTGCTCTTGGTCAATGATGTCGAGACGTGCGACGTGCAGGTGATCCTTCCCGCGAGATCGACACAGCGCAAGCTCGAGTTGTCAGGCTGGGTGTGGGCCTGCTGGGCATGGCCGGGGTAGAGCCCATGCGCTCATTGTCTATGTCGCTTGTGAATACGTGAAAGCTACGTAACCCCCACCCAACACGCATGAGGTAATTGGGCTAACTGCGGCTGTGCCTCCCAAAGTTCTGTTTTGCAAAGAGTACCCTTTTGGCCAGAAGGTTCTGCTTTTGGCGGTGGCGAAGCAATCCCACCGAATGACCGAAATGCCCCTGCGTAGCTGGTTGGCCCTGGTTGCCAGGTGCCTGACGGCTTCTTAACAGGGGAGGTACTTGGCGTCGTAAGCGTCATTGCGTGCCACACGGCGTGAGCTCAGGCGCCTCGCCACCATGACCTTGTGCAGCACGAGCTGGGCGCACCTGGATGTTGGCCGACGAGCCTGATTCATCCGCACAGTTCACGCGTCCAAGGGTTTCACCTTCGTTGCAAGCTCACTCCGTCCAGCACTCCAGCTCCGTCGCAAGCGGAACGCCTAACGGCACTCGCCACGATCCTTTGAAAGCCTGCAAGTCCCCATACCGTCACATGTGCACGCCAAGGGAACATGCACCTAGCAACCCCTATACTCACCTGCGCCCAAACGATAGCATGCCCCTCAAGCAACGCTTGCCCGCCGCTGAACAGGCAGCTTATTTCAGCCTTACAGTAACGGGCTCCTATCCCCACTGCACGAAGTACACGCCTGGTATAAGCGCCGGCTAGGACAGGAAAAGCTACCACATTGTCCAGTTATAAACCTCCTCCTGCTGGCCACTGCGTCCTAGCAGCCCCGCCCGCAGTCTCTAAACAAAGTCCGTCTGTCCAGCAGTGCAGTTTTGGCACGCGCCCTACCCCACCTCACCGCAAGACTGGGTAGTGGGTACTTCGCCGTTTTGGGAAGCTATGTTCGCAACAGGTTATCCAGGAGGCTGGGCGGGGCTTGCGGGTGCTCTTGTGGAACGTGCACGGGCTTACTGCTGTTAAGCTTGCCGACGTGGTCTTCCTGGAGCGGGCAAATGCGCACGACGTGGTGGTGGTTACTGAGACGCACTGCACCCTAGCACGCCCTGCCAGCCAGCTTGTGCTCCCGGGCTTCCGGCTTTTTGCCTCCATGCGTGAGGGCACGGGGCCGCGGGTGCAAGGAGGTGTGACTGTCTACGTTCGTGAGGAACTGGCGGGGGCGTGCACAGAGCTGAAAGGGCCGGATGGTTTTGCGGGCTGTGAAGCCGTGTGGTTGCGGGTTGCAGCTAGCCGCCTCAACCGAGAGGGCCGCAGCCTGTTGGTAGGCGCTTTCTATGCCTCCCCAGCGGATGCCACGGTGTACCGGCAGCAGCGACACCGGACTGATGGCGAGGTGGCAGCCGATTTGTACGCGCACATACGGGACAGCATCTCGGCACTGCGGCTCCCGACCGACGAATTGCTCATGTTGGGTGACTTCAATGCGCGTGTAGGGGCTCAGCGGGGTACAGATGGCAAAGTGCACACACTGTACGACATCCCGGATGTGGAGTACCTCGAAAGCCTGGGGCGGGACTTAGGGGTGCATCTTGTTGATGCTGAAGCCTACCGGTGTGTCCCTGGCAAGGGCCTGCCACGTGTGATAAGCACCACAACAGCTTTGGCCTCGAGTTACTGGATTTGTGCCGTCAGTATGAGCTTGTGGTGCTCAATGGCCGGGCCCCTGGAGACCCGGCTGGCGCGTGCACGTACATCTCGCCGTTGGGTGGAGGAAGCATGATAGATTTGTGTCTTGCATCCCCGGCATTGTTTACATCAGTCAAGCACTTGCGGGTCATGAAGCGGCCTGCTCGGGCTAGTGGCAGCAACGGCAAGCTGTTCTCGGACCACTGCCCTGTGTCGATTGCCCTAGACGTGTTGAGCGAACGTGTTCAGACAGGAAAGACAAAACCCCGCATTCGGTTTGATGTTGCACGCTATCGACGGTATGCTGCATTCTTTGACGGGGCTGAGGCGCAGGTGCTTCAACGTGCCCGGCAGGCCATGCAGGCGCTACGCCAAGGGGAGCGCACGGTTACCGAGGTTGTTGAAAGCATCAGCAACGACCTGTTTAAATGCATGCAACAGGCTTTTGGCGGCGGCAAGGTGGTGGACGTAGGCAAGGCTGCTTGGTGGAACGATGCGTGCACTGCGGCCAAGGTGCATATGCTGAGATGTGCTGCAGTACTGCGGAAGGGGGCGGACGGGACGAACACCGCCGACGCAGCCGAGCAGTTCGCCCAGGCGCGGCGTGCATACAACCGCGCCAAGCGTGCAGCCCGACGTGACCACGACCTACAGCAAATGCACGCGTTTGTCACGTCTTGTCGTACGAACCCCCGGAGGCTGTGGGAGAAGCTGCGGGGCGCTGCCCCTCCGTGCATCCTAACGGACATGGAGGTGTGGAGGAGGCACTTTGCAGGCTTGTTGTCTGGAGGCGTGGAACGGGATGAGGAGGCTGACCGCCAGGCGCACGGCATTCTTACGTACATTAATTGTGGGCCGGGTGAGGGTGATGCTTATGCATGGCAAAGGAACAGTAAAGTTAGTGAGCGACGCGCGCTTGCTGCTGAGCTGAACAAGCCTATTGAACTCGCTGAGGTGATTGTGGCCATTAAGGCCCTCCGTAATGGGCGCTCTCCGGGCCTGGAGAAAGCTCCCGCTGAGTGCTACCGGTACGCGCGGCAGGTCCCGCCACCTGACGCGGAGGATAAGCGCGAAGTGAACATGATTGCGCCGGTCCTGTGCGATTTGCTGGAGTATATTCGTTCGACGGGTGATGTACCGGAGCAGTTTGTGGTGTTCGCCCTTACTCCCATCCCCAAGCGGGGAGGGGAGCCCCTTGATCCTGGGGGGCATCGGGGCCTGGCAGTGGGGGGTGCGTTGGCGAAGTGCTATGCCATCATTCTGGACCGAAGGTTGGCAAGGTACAGCGAACAGCATGGATTGCGATGTGCATGGCAGGCTGGATCACGAGCTGGTCTTTCCACGTGCCACAACTTGTATGTGCTACGCTGCGTGAAGGGGCAGTATGAACGGGGCCTAGGCACGGAACCGCTTTATGTGTGCCAAATCGATTTTGAGAAGGCCTTTGACAAGGTTCCACGCCAGTTGTTGTGGGCACGGCTAGAAGAACGTGGCATCAGCGGTGCTATGCTCAAAGCGTTGCAGGATTCGTACAGGCGGGTGCTGCTGAGGGTGAAGGTGAATGGGCGCCTGGGCCCAGTGGTGGGGTCCAGCCTGGGGGTCAAGCAGGGGTGCCCCATGAGCCCAGGGCTGTTTGGGTTATTTATTGAAGTGATCGCTGATTATCTTGCTACCAAGGATGCGCGTGAGGGGAAGGAGATGCGTGCAGACAAGGTGCCTCGTGTTGGCTTACGTACAGTGCCGCTTTTGCTATATGCAGACGACCTCAGCATCTTTTGCACGTGCCCTCAGCGGCTCAGCAAGGTGCTGGAGCTGTTAGAGCATTTTTGTGCTGCTTACGGCATGCGTGTGAACGCAGGCAAGAGTGAGATCTTGGTGTTTCACAGGGATGCGGGGAAGCGTGAACAGCTTGAGCGCAGCGCGCGTTTTCGTGTCATGGGCAGGGCTGTCCCAGTGCAGCATAGGGCCAGGTATCTTGGAGTGTACTACGGGCCCGGTAGCGCGTTTGACAGCTGTGTGGAAGAGCTTTTTGGCAGGTCAACGGGCCATGCACGGGCTGGTGGCCAACCTTGACGCCAACCGGCTGTTCGCCCCTGCCGTGCGTGTATCTAGTTTTAATGTGCAGGTTAGGTCAGTTTTGTCGTACGCGGCCGAGGTTTGGGCTCCAGACGTGATATGCGCTTTGCTGGGGTGTGGCCCGGGGTATCGTGGCCGAGAAGTGACCTCTTCCATCTTTGATCGGGCCATGAAGCATCCTATGTGCGTTGTACAGAAGGATTTCTTTAAACGGTGTTGTGGTGCGCGTGTCCCACCGGTGCGGCTGCTGTACAGGGAGCTGGGTCAGCTTCCGCTACATCACTACTGGTTGGGCCTTGTGTGTTCGTTCTGGAACAGGCTTGTGGCTGGTCAAAATTCTTCGTACGGGGACGCCTTCAAATATGACTTGCGCCTCGCTTTGTCTGGTGCCACGCAGATAGTGGATCGGCGGGGAAGGGTGCAGCGTGTCGATGTGCGTGCTGATGAGCGCGTTGTTTCGTGGGCTGCCAAGGTCCTGGCTATCCTAAGGCGTCTGGGTTACGAGTGGCCGTCAGGGTGTCACGGGGTGGACGGGTATCTCCGCCCCATTGACATTCCTAGTGTACACAGTGCTTTTCGCAACCTTTTGGTTGATGAATGGGGTTCACATAATCAATCGCAGTCGGATCCGCGCGATTACTGTGAAAGTACTGGTGTTACCATGTCTCGGTACGTTCAGTGGATGGGGCCTCCTCCGTGTGACGAGGACGCTTCTGGTAATGTTGACACGTGTCAGTACCAGCGTGTGTACCTGCCGGCTAATCAGGTTCATGCTATCATGCGGCTGCGTGTTTGCAATTGGCCTTTAGAGGTGTATAGGAACACTGCACGTGCACGTAGTGAGCGTGTGTGCACAAGGTGTGCTGCTGGACAGCCTGAGGATGAATATCATGTGGTCTTTGAGTGCGCTGCTTATAACGACCTTCGGTCTAGCAGTGGGCTCTGCTTTGGGCAGGATTTCAAGTCATGGTGGGACACTTCCTGTCCTGTTAAGGTTGGACGTTTTCTTGTTGCTGTACAACAGCAACGCAACGCTACATGATTGATTCCTGATAGGTGTGGTCGGGACCAGTAAGGATCGTGTGGCCACACCACCTGGAATGTAACACAAAATGCCAAAAATCCACTGTCCGACCTCCAGGTTCCCTACTCCATGCACGTGCGCTCCACCCGCCACAGCACCACAATACACAAACGCAACGCACCCCCGGCTCACAGTCAAGATGCTCGTGCGTTACTCCGCAGCACGCCTTCCTCATCTCCGCCTCACGCGGCAAAGACCAGCTGCCCCTAGACGAACGCCCACACCGGTGCGCGCTGAGCTTCCATGCGCATGCGTGAACATGCAGCCTCATACCGGTACGCCTGCAGCCTGCTTAAGCACGTGCATGGTTGTCTCCTCCTGCTAATGCTGCTGCTGTCCAGCTCATACATTGCCCTAAGTATACCCTCGCATACCGGCCAGCTGCTGTTGCAGCCACGCGGTCACCTCCCGGCGCCCAGCACTCAGCGTCGCCGCCACCGCCGCCGGCCTCGCAGCCTCCTCCAGCGCCCGCAGGACCAGCGCCGCCGGTGGCGCAGCCCTGCCCCACATCCACCGCACCACCGGCAGCGGACAATACCGCATCGCAACCCCTGGGAAGCCCTTCCCCCAGCGCAGCCCTAGTCGCCACAGGCACTCCAGCGTGCGCATGTCACCGTTCCGCGCCGCTGCAGCGTAGCTCTCGTCCCACTGCCGTGCCTCCCTCCCCTGGTGCCTCCCTCCCCTGGTGCCTCCCTCCCCTGGTGCCCCCTTCCCCTGGTGCCTCCTTCCCCTGGTGCCTCCCTCCCCTGGTGCCTCCCTCCCCTGGTGCCTCCCTCCCCTGGTACCCCCCTTCCACCAACCACTCCATCACCGCCTCGCAGCCGCCCCTGGCGGCCGCCGTCATCAGCACTCCGTCCTCCACCTCCAGCCCCCAGCCCAGCTTCTCGTGCAGGTAGCGCAGCAGGCCCAGCTCGCCCCGGATCGCGGCGGTGTACATGACCTCGTGTGTGTAGAACTCCAGGTCGGGCAACGTAAGCACAGGGCGGCTGCTTGCCGGGGCCATCATCTTCACGGCGTCCAGGATCCGCTGGCTACCCTGCGGCCCCGCGCCGGCCCACCAGTGCACCAGAGCCCGAAAGCCCTCGCAGACCAGCTCAGCGTGGGCCACATCCCGCAGCCACCGCACCATCGCCAGGCCCGTGTGCGGGCGCAGGGCGTTCCACACGTAATAGGGGTTGACAGGGCAGCCCGCCTGGAGGAGGTAGGTGGCGGTCTCGGTGCTGCACGACGACACGGCCGCAGCCAGGAGGCCGGAGCTCAGCAGCTGGTCGCCGTCCTCCTGTTGGTGCAGGAACCGCACCGTGTCGACCTGGCCCGCGCCTGCAGCCCGCAGGAGCGGCCTGTCCGGCTCCGGAGGCGGTGCGGCCAGCGCCATGCCGCGGTCCTGCAGCCATCGCAGCTTTGCCACGCTGCCGCTGGCTGCAGCAGCCGCAACGAGGGTGCCCACATCGAACGCGTCGTCGGGGCCTGGGCCCGGGAGAGGGCACCCCGCCTCTCCCACAAGCCACTCCACAACAGGAAGGTCGGCATGCTGCAGCGCTTCCGCCAGGACGACCTGGCTGTCGAAGGGGCAGCCGCGATGCCGCAGCCACCTCAGGCGGGCCAGGTCGCCGGACCGGGCAGCTGCTGCTGCCGTTGCCGCCCTCAGGCTGCCGCTCCCCGCCGCGAGCACCCACTCCATCTTGTGCACGGCGTCGGGCGTCGGGGACTCCGCCGCTGCGTCCAGCACTCCATCGCCCAGCCTGGCGCCGCTGGCCCCCTGCCCCGCCCCGCCCAGCAGCCTCCACACCTCCTGCAGCTGCGGCAGGGGGCGGTGCCGCGCGGCCGCCTCCAGGGCCTGCTGCTGGTCGAACATGGCGGGGCAGCGGCGCAGCAGCCAGGAGAGCATGCCGGTGCGGCCGCTCTCCACTGCGGCAGTGCCGGCGTCCGGGTGCCGTGCAAGCGGGTACAGCCGCGGCCAACTGGCAATCTCCTTTTGCCTCTGGAGGTAGAAACCAGTCTGCAGCAGCTCAGGAAACAGGCACTCGTTGAGCAGCCGCCACGCCGTCTCCATGTTCGCCTCGTAGCCGGTCGCTGCTGCTTTGGACAGCAGCTCTAGCTTGCGGTACAGGGTACGGCGGCGCAAGCTGCGAGGGCATCCGACAGCGGTCCGGTTGGGGCGTGGGGGGGCAGGGGCTGGCTGAAGTCGAAACGGCGGTGGTGCGGCTCGGAGAAGTGCTCAGCGGCGACCTTGCACGCCAGGCGGCCGCCAAGCGGTACATCATTTCCCGAAAGACTCGACAGCAGCACGATTTGAATCTCTCGGGGGACGTCGGAGGACGGCTCTCCCGCCAAGAATTCGGGCGACTGGGGCGAGGGAGAGGGCATCGGGCTGCCCTCGCTCTCAGCCGTTGACCGTGCGCCAGCGCCTCGCCGGCAAGCACAGGATGCTGTGACTTGTCCTGCAGTACAAGCTCAGTCGCTTCTGGGGGACCAGGGGCAACGCGCAAAGCGTAGCGGATAAGGTCAAATCGCAGAGTTTCAGCTTAAACGCAACGCGCAGCGTAGGATCGCAGTAGTATTTTTCAGGCATGTATACATAATCCGCTTTTCAGGTCCAAGCGGGGGCGTGCTCGCCTGACAGCAAAGGGCGCCAAAGTCCGAAGCTGGCAGCCCGCATGCTTGTGGCCAGCTTGTGCCCTTCCACGGTATCATCAAGTGCATAATGGCACACAGCAAAACCTCACCTACGTAGCTACGTTTTTTGTCCACTGTCGGGGCTTCCCGCGCAGGCCTGGTCGTCGGCAACGAATGTTGGATAGGTTGTTGCTTGCAGGACGGTGTCGCAATCGGCAGCAGCTTACATGGCAGTACCGCGAAACAAGAGCATATTAAAGTCAATTTGAGCCCACGTGCAAGTTGCATTTGCGGCCAGTATCTGCGAGAAGCCTCCATGTTACGGTACGGCAACAACCGAAATGCAATGCATGTGGGCCCGACCCATGGGTCACTCCATGCCCTGCGCGCGGTTGGTTGTCCCGATATGTAGCCACTTCATAATATCAAGCAGGGCAAGAACTGCGAGGTGGACGCGAAGCTTCACACAACATGACCCTGTGTTGCACAGCGGTTGGTGGGGCACAAGGTGCATGGCGACCAACAGTACCAAGTGTGTGCCACGCTGTGCAGGGGTAAGCTGCCGGTGGTAGCAACGGGTCGCGCCGTGATCTAGAGCTCGGCGCCATCCGCAGCTCTACGGCACCGGATGACCCAAATCCAATCAACGCCATCCCTCCGTGCGTGCGGTCATGCATGCGAGACATGCCTGGACGCGAGCTGTTGAGCGTTCTGACAAAAAAATTACATGTACCCCCAGACCTGACGCGAAGTCCCAGCAAAGCTGCCAGGCATGCTCATGTGCAAAATGGGACACCATAAGCACTTACTGGTGGTCCAGTGCACAGAAGGCATGGGCCCAGTACATCGCTGCATGTGCGACGCGGGGGTAATACACCCACAGCCCGTGCAGGACTTCTGCGGTACCCTACCGCTGCCCGCTGTGATGCTGGCTTGTTCCCCGGCCACTGCTGTGCATGCGGCGGCCACGTTCGCAAGGCACCGACTACCCCTGGTCCACATCCACCAGACCACCACACCGCCCGCCAGCTGCTGGCCGGCCATTAGGACCCGTGCGCCAGTCACCTTGCCGCTACCACGTTGTGTGGTGCCTTGTGTGCTAAGCTCGAGCCGAAGGTTGCGGCTTATGAAGAGGGCGGCTGTCTCAGACCACCGCAGCAGCCCCCGCGCCTTGCGGGTGCCACCACCTCCTGCTGCAACGCTGGCGCCTTTGCCGGCGGCTTTGCACATAGCGGCGGTGCGGGTGTAGGACCAGCTGCCCCTGGTGCTGCTCCCCCAGCTGGTCCGTCCGCGACACAGCCAGCCAGCAGCTACTCCGGCACCGTGCCTTGCACTGCCGCAGTCACATTGCCGCCTCCGACGCCACCTGACGCTGCGCTGGTGCGTGGGGTGGATGCCGGGCAGGCAACCACCGCCCTACAACCGCCGCCTACTTCGCCGCTGGTGCCTTTTACGGCGGTGGTGTGCGTGTGGGACCGGCTGCCCTTGATCCACGTCCACGATGCCGCCCGCCAGAAGCTGCTCCTGGGGCGTGCCCTTCTTATGTGCGTAGGGGAAGTCCAGCAGCAGCAGCTGCGCCGCGGGCACGAACACGCGGTTCGCCATGCCCACCACCGCCTGCTCGTTCCACCGGTACATGAAGGTACCCCCCGAGTGGCGGCACAGCTGCACGAAGCGCTGGACCTGCAGGACAGGACAGGGGGCGGCAGGGTTGTGGTAGGTACGGCAGCCCAGGCAGGGGGCAAGATGTAAACAGATGCGTACTTCACAGTAGTGGGAAAGTACCGGTAAGGCAACTCATCGCGACGCTAACCCGAAGTGCTGGACATGTAGGGGTGTTTGCACGCATGCAGTCGTAACAAGGGCCTTGGAGACAGTGGAAACGGCTGCTTGATGCAAGCAAGGTGAGGATGGAGGGCACAGCTGCATAAAGCGCTGGGCCTGTGGCGTGGGTTAACAGAGGGTGGTAGTGCTGGCGGCGGCAGCTAGATCAAGACTTGGGGTGTGGGTGGGCGGTGGCAGCTTGTATGCGTGATCTGAGTCGTTTGTCGCTGTGGTAGTTGTCACAAGAAAGATTCAGAAGCAACGCAAAACATGTTGGCGTCCACCAGTCGTGGCCTTGCGGGTTGGGCCCCAAGGAATCCGGCGACCACCCACCAGCGGTTGGAACCAGAAGTCCAGGTCGATGATGACAAAGTTTCCGTTGATCACCTGGAGTGGGCAGACAGGACGCGAAATGAACAGATTGCCTCAAGGCCTCAAGGCACTGAATAGCACTTGAGGACTGACTACTGGCTGCAACGATGGCAGCAACGAGACGCACATAGCCGGCTCCACGTGCATGGCCAACATCCACCCGCCAGCCCCACGCACCAGACCCGTCTCTGCCCTTGCCCAGCATCTGATCAAGCTGGCATTGACATCCTCGCAACCCACCTCTCGGTCCCATCCGCCCTTGGCAGGCACCCCGTTGGCCTCAGGGTCAAGGGAGGCCTGCATGGCAAAGGGTTGGAATGACGGGAACAACGCGCATCGGATGCCATGGCTGCAAACTGCAACACTGCTTCGGGCCGGTGACTGCCTTCGGAAAGCATGTGCGCGTCAAGGCAAGAGCTCATAGGACAGCGGGCTGCGGCGCACACGGCTAACCGGTGGTGTTTCGTACTGAGCTGTGTGCTCAGCATGCCAGCGTGGGTAGCAGCTCGGCATGGGTGCCATTGCAGACGTCTCAAGCCGGCAGCAAACCTCATCGACTACCGTGGGTGCCATGAGCGGGAACACTCAATGTATGCTCTGTTGCGGGACTGGCGGTCGCGCCGTGCTACACACGCCGAGCACCCACCGGCGGGTCCGGCCCCGTTGACGAGTACAGCCCGTCCAGGTTGGGGGGCTTACAGTGCTCGTACAGCGTGGTGGGCTTGACTGCGGGGTGCGGCCGGGTCAGGCTGGTCACCTAAGCAACAGTTCAGGAGCAAGTAAGTACGTGTTTGCGGCGGGAACTTCTGTTTGCAGTACTCGGCCGCAGCATATTGTGTCCGACGCCCACAGAGTGGCAGGTTGTGGATGTGGGTGCCAGCACCAAAAGACTCCCTGCGCACCACGGCCAGTCCCAGCTGTGCCCAGTCCAATGAAGCGTTGCATGGCTTATGAGCCTGTATGACGATTCCACATCGGCTGCCCGTCGCTTACCCCAAGCGTCATATTGGCAACAGATAATTTATTTCATGCAGTCTGAGTCGCCGCTGCCGTACGCACCCCTGTAAGCCAGCAGGAAGTACTTGGTCAGCTCCGGCAGGCCCCACGTGATGATGGGCGGCTCCGTAGTCAGCCGCCGTACGGCCATTAGGTACTTGCCCTCCTGCATCTGTCGTACGAGGTTGTACGGTGGAGGCCCCCTGATGTACGAGTCGTCGTCCAGGACCAGGACGTACCTGCGTCCAGCAAGGGAATGGGCGCCGAGGTACGGCAGTTTTCAGGCCTCCCGGGGCCAGCAGGCTGGGGAAGGTCAGCAGGAAAACGAAACGCGAAGGGCTACAGCTGGTGGAAGGTAAAAATCAACGGCATGCCCCCACTCACACAGGACACTTGTAAGATGCTACACATGCTTGCATACCGGTACCTTGCGTGGTAGGCATGTTGTAAACTGTTCACAGTGGGACGTGTGCGTGCTAGCCGTGCTCACATCCGCCCTGTCGACGGGCTGTCCCCTGTCAAACTGTCGTGTCCGCACCCTGCCCCTTAACGCGCCTGTGCAACCGGCACAGACACGCGGCCAACGTATTACCCAAGAACCCAGGGCGCCGCATCTGTGCCCCCAGGCAAGTTCTCCGCCCTTGACACTGCTGTCGCTAGGGTACCGCTTCCCGGTACATCCCCAGGACACCACCTCGCAGTGTAGCACTCCGCACTCCGCAACCGCCGGCAGACGAGCCCCACCTGTGGCCCAGGCTGCGCGCAAACTTGGGCATGGCCTCCAGCCTCCAGTCCCCCATCATCCTGTAGCCGTGCTTCCACGTGCCCTGCCAGAAGGAGCGGTCCAGCCCCGCCTCGGGCAGCGACCACGGCGCGGAGTGCACAGGCAGCACGTGCAGCGGGGCCAGGTCGGGCCTGGGGCAGGGAGAAAGAGAGGATGTGTTAGTATGGGATGGAAAGTCACGCATGAATGACACGCGCCGGCAGCAAGCGCAGCGGGCGAGGTGCTAACGCATGAGGCGCGGGGCGGGCTGGTCTAGTGTGGGTAGTTGCACTTAGGTTGTGCGTACTGTGCATTGCGCAGGCGGTCCCACGGCTCATTGACGGGACCCGGCCTGACGTTCACCTGTTTCGAAGATCATTGAGAGCTCCTTCCAACAGCTGCATGTGCTGGGGCTCCGTGAAGATGTACACGTTGCAGGGTGTGGTGGGGAACAGGTGCTTGGCGGCCAGCCGCATGGAGGCGTGCAGCATGGACACCCGGTCGCGGTCTGGAGGGATAGATTGACGCAAGCAGGTAAAGGAAGGGACTTCTGCGGATCTGTGCAGTGCTGCAGTGTGCATACACACGCCAAAACGGAAGGCTGACAAGGAATGTGCAGGAGCTGGGTCAGGAACAATGCTGCGCGTCACCAGCTCTCGTACCAGCCACCGGGCGCAATCTGGGGCAAAATGTAGCTTTTTTGTGGTTTAGTACGGTATCGTCTGCATGAGAGACCATGGATCCGGCCAACCGACAGGCTGCCCACTCACTGCTCTCATGAAGGTCCGTAAGCAGCACTATGACCGCCAACCGCTGCGCGTTGGCGGTGTTGTTCTGCTGCAGCAGTTCCTCCAGCATCTCCTCTGCGTCAACATCATCAGCGTAGTTCTTCGGTGTTGCTAGTTGCCTAGGCGTCGCGGTACTGGAAGAGTCACGCCGTTGAAGGCGCCGTGCATGCGAAGCGCCATGTCCAGCGCTGTCGGCACGGTCGGCACCGTCAGCCTGTTTCCATACGCCATTTAGACGCTCGAATAGTTCATGCTGAGCTGTAACACCGCAACTGCCGGTAAGCAGCACGTACGCGCCCAGGAGGCAAAGGATGATACGCATGGCGCTTTCAACCTTTCCAGGCAGGCTCATTGGGCCTCCCGGTAATTGTCTGCATGTATTCTCATTAGTTTTGTCGCGCCGTTGACTGCAAGCTAAATGTGCGTGTGTGTAGGGCTGAACACCAGGGGAGACTTTTGCTCTGCGATGCTTTCCTTGTATGTGTATGTGTTGTGTATGTAAGCGGATATCAGGAAAAATAATCCATTCATAGGCAGCGGCTGATAGACGAGGAAAGGACCCTGCAGGCAAGGGTGGGCGCGATGGGCCCGCCAGCTAACTAAGGCGGACACACCGAGGGGCAAATGGAACTCCGAAATGTTTTAGTGAATGCGCACATCGCAGTAAGCGACACCTGATCGCCGCGTGCTCGCGGTCTGCATTGACTGCCCTAGTGCCTCGTGGTGCATGGCAGGTGCCTCAGGCTCAGGGTGCCCGGGATCAGCTTGGACGTCTGCCCGCGTTGACAAGTCTACTGCTTATGTATGCTTCTTGCGTTGCACAAAAAAGCTTTCATGCCTCCCAATCTTGCCCCATCTGCATTAAACTCCGGCCCTCCAAAGCTGTGCAGCCATGTACAGCCACTTGAGCGTGTCAAAGTTGTGTTCCGTCCTTGCCACCAACACCCACCACTCCCCAAATATTACACCCTGTGCTGTGTTCTGAGTTCTCGCTCGGCGATCTGTCATTATACGGTACAATGCGGCATGTGCAGCGGTATGGTGCAGGAGCGTCCAGCGATTACACCACGCACAGCAATGCACGCCGCCCTCCAGGACACACCGCGTAGCGCCACGGCAGCTCATCCTCTGTGTTCCTTTGCAAGCGGCTGCCGCAGCAGTCTGACAGCCACTGGTGCCTCATGCCAGCTCGTGCGCAGGCGAGCTCCCCTGCTCATGCGTTGGCCCCCGCTGCGGCCCCGCCGACTCGTCCAGCAGAGCACCTGGGCCTGCTGGGTGGAGTCGCGAACCCACAACAAACTGTCGAGATGCCCATGCCCGCTCCTCCCCGTGAAATCAATTCATAACAAGTATGCCACAGCGGGCAGCAGCAGCCGCTCCAACAAACGGGCTGCCTGCCCCGTCTTGCCTTCACACATGCTTTGCTATCCCCGCACCGCATCCTACCCCACACGGCTTGGACTGGTGCACGTGCCAATGCGGCACGCACCCCTGCACCGCACCAAGCCTGCACGCCGCGGTCACGGGAGCCTCCGACAGACATCACGTATTACTGCAGAGCCCAGTCACATGCGAATCAGCATGCCTGTAAGGCCTCCATTGTGTGCATCCCGCGTGCCTGCTGTGCGCTCCAGATCTTCACACCACTCGCGTGATGCCCCGCATGTGTGGCGGCACGTAGCTCAGCCCCACCGCTGTGAAGATGTCGGTCTCGTTCCTGGTGGGGGAGGGCATGGGAGGTACGCATGGGGGCAGCGGGCAGGCATCGGCAGAAGCACGTGCTTATTATGCGGTGCATGAACACAGGGCCCGAAAGGCTTGGCCGCCGTTACTACAACACTGTTCTGCATCCAACATATTGCGCCAGACTACGGTGCTGGTCAGCCCACTCGCGTACCCTCCTCACCTGCACCCCACCCTGCCGAACACCACCAACTCTGCCTCACGCCCACGCACCATCCTCCACCCTCCCACCCACCTGCACTCCACCCTGCCCAGCGCCACCTCCACCAGCCCGCCCCTGACGCCGCCCCCTGCTGCCCCACCACCGCGGCCTCCGCCCGTGCCGCGGGGGCTGAGGCCGCCGCCCTCGTGCATGTGCGACTGGGTCTGTGTGAGAGTGGGCATGGAGGACGCTGCCGGCTGCAGGATGTGGGTTATGGCGATCAGCTCCCTGTCCGACAGCTTGAAGCACGTGGCACCCGGGTGCACGCGGCGGGCGGCCTGGATGGCGGGCGGCGCTGTGTTGCACCAGTACCTGCAGGGATGTGGGGAGCAGGGGTGGGGAAGGTGAGGTATTAAGTGTGGGGCGTGTCCCGTGGTGGGCGTAGAGTTATCATCAAGCCGGCAGGGAGGTGGCGTTGGCGTGGGGTGTCGCCTGCTGGAACACGCGGCAGCGAAGCTGGTTCAGCAGCATGCTGCGGGGAGCTGCCTTTGACCCCCCTGTTCCACAACCTCCGTGGCTCACCGCAGGGCCCGGTTGAAGTCCATGCCGCTGATGAAGTAGTTGACGGCGTACGGGAGCATGCCCCGGCAGTACACCTGCCGTACAAGGCGTACGGCAAACGTGTCAGAAAGTGCCCAGCACTGCGACAAGCACCAGAATGGGCAGCTAGCTGCCAGCGTCGCTGACTGACGTGCAACGCTTTGCCTGTTGCACATCCATGTCGCGCTGCCCATGTGGCTACCACCGGCATCAACTAATGTACAGTAGACGAGGCTGCTGCGGCCCACGCAGGTGGGACCCACCTTGATGTCCACCCGTCGCTGCCTGCCGCTGCCGCTGCCCTCCCCCCGCACCACCCCCAGCCACGTGGCGCTGTCAGGCAGCTGGGGGGCGGCCGGCCGGGGGGCGGCCTCCAGGGGGCCGAAGTGGCTGCGGACAGTAAGGGGGCCGGCGGCGGCGCAGTCAAGAACAGCGGGCGGCGTGCCCCGGTGCTGGCAAGTGAAGCGCGTGTTTCGTATGGGTGCGTGGGCATGGCATATCCAACAGCTTTAATGGGTCAGCAAGGTACAGCCCCATGAGTGAGACCGCGGCCCAACGAGTTCCGTTGGTGTGTCTTTCAGCGCACGGTAGCAACTGTATGAATTAGGACCAAAGCTCTTTAACTTGCACGTGAGCACCCGTGCAGGCTCTGCCCTTCTGCTGTCATGGATACCGGTGCATCTCCCCCGGTCCACCTCTCCGCCATGTCCGCCGCTTCCGGTAGCGCCCGCCCCGCCGCCCTCAGCCGCCGTACGATGCCCAGCAGCAGGCGGGCGGGCGTGACGGTGGGGTGCGCGTCCGCGGCGGGGCCTGGGGCTATGATGAAGTCCTGGATGGGAAGAGGGAAAGGTGCCACCAGGAGGGCGTAAGATCAGTGCATGGGTATGTGGATTGAGCACGTGGTGCCAGCAAGGCGTTAGCTGCGGGCCGGGCCAAGCGGCCTGGTTTGGTGTGGTGAGTGTGGTGGTGGCCACACGTCACTGGTGGGTGCCCACTAGGATGGTGGGTTGCTTTCATGGGTGGACCCGGCCTGCATTGTGCCGGCAGCAGTGCTTTACGGGACTTGGACACACCGTACCTCCGACACCCTCCACCTACCACGCCCTTACACGTGCACTTGTGCAGTGCATGGCGTCCTGTGTACGGCAACCAGTTGCGGCGTGTCCCTGCTTGCACACGTCTCGCGCCCATCCTCGTGCTGTACCCTCACCCACCACGTCCTTGCACGTGTCCGCACCGCGGGCGTAGCTGCCGGTGGGCCGCACGTGCAGCCGGTCCGTCAGCTGGGAGGCGGCCAGCCCTGTGAGCGCCTGCAAAGGTTAGGGGAGGCAACAGCGCATGTCAAAATTCAGATACCTTGTGTGTTGTGTCCCAAAGGGATACGGTTATGGTTGAATGGGTCTCTACGGCAGGTGTTAACTGCGAAATGGGCGGTCTAGCAAGCGCCTTGCGTGTGTTGACGCATCGGGCAGGCGTTGAGGGCCCGGGGGATAGGGGCGCACAAGGGCAGAGGTCGGCAACAAGCGATCGCGCGTACCTGTGGCTGTGTGTATACAACGTTTGCCCTTGCACCGCAATAGTCACAGGGCTCACAATCCGTACTCACGTGCAGCTCATCCAGCGCGGCCTGCCGCACAGCTGCCGCCAGCTCTGTGACCTCGTCGCGAGGGATGCGGACCTGACCAGGCAGGGCAGGGCAGGGCAGGGCAGGGCGGCAGAGGCATGGGAGGTGAGGTGTGGGCCGCCGCAAGCAAAGCAGGCAGGCCCACGCTCATGCCCATGCCCATGCCCATGCCCATGCCCAGGGTGCAATCAGCAGGAACTACTACCACAGAAACTTGGCCCCCGCATGCACGAGGCTGCAGGTGTCATGTTGCCTTTCAAGGTGCTGATCAAAGGACAGGACTGGTATTGCTGCCAGCTGGGTCAGGCCCGGCCTGGTCGTGCACTGTGCACTGTGCCCACCTGACCCACAGCAACCGCCAGAGTCCACACATGCGCGCTGACCGCCGCATCGGGCGGCCGTACGGTACGTACCGCAAAGTCGTCGAAGTAGCGCAGCCCGATGCGCTGCTGGGCCGTCAGCTCGGAGCCCAACCGCTGCCGTACATCGTCCAGCGTACGGCAGCCCGCCCGCCACCAGCGCTGGGCAGTGGCACCAGCGCAACCCCACACCTGGGGTGAAGGATCAGCAGAAAGGGTTGATATATGCTTATTCGCACAGGCCGGACAACGTCCCCAAGGCGTTGCACCTCGATGGACTATACACCGCCCTGCAGGTGCCCAATGAGATAAGGTGCACATTGAGACAAGGTGCGCATGGTGTGGTACCATGAGGTACTGCCCAGCCACCGCTGGCGGCTCGCGGCCCGCCGGTTGCATGGCACCGTGGGCCGTCATCTCACCAATGTTACACCGTTAAACAACGTGCCCTCTGCCACGTGCGCCCCTTACTCTCGTGAACAGCTGCATGGCCTGGCGCTGGGGGTTGGCCTCGAAGACCTCGTTGCGGGCATAGTGCCCCGTGGCCAGGATCTCCTTGATCTGTGCGGGCACACACACGCGGCATGGTTATACGGCACTGCTGACCATTAGCACTGTTAGGTACCTTCCTTAGGCAACCATGAGATGCCAGCGAGCGCCAGCCAACAAACCGATACGGCAGGCGGGGTACGCCGGAGTGCGTCGGATGTGCCAACGTCCGTGCTTCCAGCCGTCACCAAGCAGAGGCAGTCACAGGGCATGAGCCAAGGGTACCAATCCACACAATAACACTAGGATTTCTGTCTTGTTTAATTTGCATACATAAGCGTTTTAATTCTTTATAGTCATTTAATTTTCGTCACCGGCAGTCACAGTGCATGAGCCAAGGGTCACCGGCAGGCGCGCCCCTCCACACCGTCTCCACATGGCCGTGGCCCTTCCTGGCACAGGAAATGGCCGAGTAGCTGCAGTGCCATGCTGCTCCCTTACCTTCTGCGTGGTCTTCTTTCCCAGTTTGAGTGCGTCCACGTCCGCCGGGGCGGCCAGCGGCCCCTGCAGCGCCGCCAGGGCGGTCATGGCGCTGTTGAGCGCCTTGACGCGGAACTGGTCCACGCGGCCCATGTAGTTCTGGGAAGCAGGGAACAGAGAAGGAGTGACAGAGACGTGGGAGGGGGAATGGGTCACAACACGCGTGGGAGTGAACCATGTAGTGTGCGGTGCATTGAGGTCAGACTGAAGGCGGTTTAGGAGCGGTGGGAGAAGGGAGGGCTAGCTGGGAGGTGCTAACTAAGACACAGATATCACCATGCTCGCATTCTCGGCGGGGAAAGGAGAGCGAACAGCACAACACTATGCCCCCGCGCACCCTCCCGCGCAAGCCACCCTTCCGCCCGCCCCGCTCACGTCGCGTGTGCGGCGCAGCTCAGCAATGATGCAGAACGGCCGCGCGCCGCAGCACGGGTGGTCACAGGCAGCGGACGCTCCGCCGCCGCCGCCGTCGTCATTGTCCTCCTCGTCCTCGTCGCGTTCATCGTCAGTGCTACGACCATCTCCATCGATCCCACCCGTGCCATCCAGCTCCAGCGCCTCGTCAGCTGCACCCTGCGCCCCCCGTACCCCGCCAGCAGCTTGCGTACCCCCGCCGCCGACACCGCCACCACCGCCACCACCCTCGCGGCTATGGTGAGGTGGGGTGGCAAGCGCGGCTGCTGGGGCCGCCGTCGCTCCGTTTCGCTGTGGGGTGGATGGAGTGCCTGTTGGGCCCAGCAACAGCGGTGCCCCTGGCCCTGTGGCCCCTGCTGGGCGTGCTAACCCACGCCCACCCTGCTGGTACTCGCCCTGGTCCTCATCGCTGTCCGTGGCGCCCCTGCTCCCACCGCCACTACCACCGCCGCCGCTGCTGCTGCTCCTCCTCCTTCCACCCCGTGCTGTGGGGCCCGCCCCCGCCCTGGGCACTGCTGGCCCTGCTCCCACTCCCGCAGCGGGGTCGGGCGCACGTCCGTCACCGCCATCGTCGCCCCGTAGCCGCTGTCTCCCCTTTTGCCTGCAGCAGGAAAGACGGTGGACGAGAAGGCTTGCAGCATGCGCACACTGGCTGCTCCCCACAAGAACATTGACGCAGCCGCGGGTGCCCGCCGCGCCAGCATCAACACAAGCGCTGCCTCGTATTGTCTTGCGTCCTTTGTACACGCTCACGCACCCCCTCCACCAGTGCCCTTTTTACTACATTCGCTTTATATACTGCTCTGCGTCCTTGCGTATAACGCAAACCGTCCTCACCGTGTCCAGTGCTGCAGCAGCAGTTGGCACGTACGCAGTGCCGACGCGTCGTCCCACGGCTCGATCCACCTGCGGGCAGCAACGTGTAGTGCCATGCACGTGCTGTCTAAAAGCTTACAAAGGGCGTCGACACATGCCTACACAGTTAAGCAACCTAAAGAGTCAAACAGCATGCACAGCGATCACATAGGCCAGTGCCTGCCACAGCCAGCGCTGCCACGCTTTCGTGGTAAACGGAGTCCAGCAGACAGCACCAGGCAGCACTGGGCAACGTTCGGGCAACTCCACCGAAACATCATTTTTTAGCTGCCTTGACACCTTACGTCCGTCGACCACAGCCATACACGTGTATGCCAGCGCACCTGCCGTCCACGCCCCAGGCCTCAGGAGTGGGGCAGATGTCTTCGGGCCGCGGCGCGTGCGTCACCCGCCGCCGGGCGGGGTCAACAGCATTCGCCGCCGCAGCAGCAGGCGCTGCAGCAGCGGCTGGAGGTGCCCCAGCAGCACCCGCACCACCACCACCACTAATATCCAGCCCTCCGCTCAGGCCTCGACGCCCAACTTCAACTCCCTTGTCGTACCCCGCAGGTGGTGCTGGCCCCCCGTCCGCCCCCTGCCCCAGGCGGGCTGCCAAGCTGCCGTCTGCAGCCGCCGCCGCAGCCGCTGTACGGCTACCATCAGCTTCCCGCAGCTCCGGACCTGCCAAGGGGGAGGTGCTTACACCTGCCTCCGGCTGGCGGATCGTCTCCTCGCGCGCTTGTTGACACTGGGGCTGCTGCAGCGGCACCGGCGCCGGCCGCTGTGTGCCGGCAGGCTGCGGCCCGTGCTGTGGGCCTCGCTGCAACGGTTGCTGGTGCTTGTGCAAGGCGATGAGGTACGGCTCGGGCGGCAGGAGCGCTCCCTGAGCCGCAGGCACGCAGGCAGGCAGACGTGCTGGTTGGTTTGTCATGAAAGTCTACATCACGACTTGGCATGGCTTCACAACCGGTACCACACCCTGCAGCTTTAGCCACCAGCAGGCTACCTGCAGAGCAGTGTGGGGTGTCCCCTGCTTGCCGTCTGCCTAGTACACTAGACACCGTTGCGTGCCCTTGCCCGGCACCTACCGCCTGCAGACAGTCCCTCGGGTAGCGCGGGATCACGAAGTGCACCCCGCGGGGCAGCACAAATGCACCTCCCCTGCCGCCATTGCCGCCACCGTGTTGCCCCTCGCCGCCTGCAGCGTCCGTACAGCTGTACTGCAGGGCTGACACGCGCAGGCGCTCCGCGGCCTCCTCGGCTGGCGTGTCGTACCTGGACAGATGGTGCGCCAGAGGTTAGGGGGTGGGTACGTACGATCAGCAAACAGGACCGCGTGGCTCTATGGGAGCCCAAAGACCAGCGGGTGAGAGTTGGGTGGGAGCTGTGAACTTGTGCGCATGCCCAGGTTGTAGTCAAGTACGGTATGTTTTCGTCTCGTGGCTTGACAGTTACCGGAATCACAGCTCAGCACTTCGGGTAGTACCCCACAGCAAGGCCCCACCTGGCCACCACGTGTGTGGTATGTGACCCCACGCTGACGTCCTCGGCACCGCCAGCAGCCTTGACCTGAAGGCCATCCAGCCGCAGGCACGGTAGTATTGACAATTGTGCAAGGGGCGTTACGGTATGCAACATATATCTGGCAACTAGCCGTTCGCCGTTCAAGGCGAACAATACCTGGCAGCAACGGAACACAGGTTGGAAAATGATTGACCAACGAAGCCAACTCTGCGACACTGCGTGCCGTTCTTGGCCAGGCGCAGGCGTCCACGCAGGCACGCATGATGCGTTGGTGCCTCTCGCGTAGGAGTGCCGCAGTCTGACAAGTCACACACAGCACGATTTCATCGTAATTTCGTCCCCGTCCAGGCACATACTCTCTTCCTGCACCCGGCGAACCTCACCTTGACTAACACGTCTCGCACCGCAGCCCTCGCCCAGAACACGAAGCGGCATCCCGCAAACAGCCGCGCCCCTGCTGCTGCCCCTGGTCCCCCCCGCCTAGCCGTCGCCGCTGCACTCGGTTGGGCCTGCGCCGCAGCCGGCAACCCCGCCGCCGCGGGCCCCTGACCCACGGGACTGTCGCCCACTGATGCTCCCCCGGCAGCACCAGCGGGCGCTGCCGCGAGCCCGAAGCCCTCCGCTGGTGCTTGCGCTGAGGCCGCTGCTGTGTCAGCTTGTGTTTGTTCAGCAGGGCCTGCAGCTGATGCGGCTGCCCCTGCACCTGCCTCCTTCTCCAGCGGGTGAGGCTGTGCCGCGCGAGCGGAACCTGGAGCGGCCACGCTATCGGCAGCAGCTGCACCAGTAAGAGAGCGCTGGTTGGTGGTAAGAGTGTGCAACGACGTGGCAGGTGCGGGGGCTGCAGCTGTTATGGAGTTAGGTCGAGCGCGAAGCGGGCCTGCATATGTGCCGGCAGGCTCCGTGGCATTCGGGTTCTGGCCGGGGCCGGGTGTTGGGGCCACTGGCGCGGCGGGGCCATGTGTAGGGGCCGGGGCAGCAACAGTCGATGGTGTTTCCACAATGGATGGAGGCGGCGCTGCTGCTGCTGCTGCGCCTGGCACCTCACGGCTTTGTGTGTCAGGAGCTGCTGCGTTGTCCTCGGCGGGGGAAGTAGCAGCAGCACCAGCAGAGGCGCCCGGGGAGTGCGCAGGCGCTGCTGCTGCAGCGGTGGCCGCAGCCTTGGTGCTATGCGCAGCAGAGGAGGTGGCTCCTGGAGCACCAGCATCGCTGGATGCAGCGCCTGCCGCAACACCTTCCCCACCAGCAGGACACGGCCCAGTGCAGCTGGTGGGCTGAGCTGCGGATTGCTCCTGCTGCTGGTGCTCCTGCTGCCTGGCAGCTGCCCCTGCCGCTGCCGCTGCTAACGCGGCAACCGGAGGCACCTGTTCACCGGAAGGGCACTGCATTGGCGGCGCCTGGCTGGCCGTGTGCGGTCCGCCCTGTTGCCCAGCACGCTGCCAAACCCCCTTGAACTCTGGCACCGCTTCCTCCTTCACTCGCACCACCCCTTGCACGTGCCCGCGCTGCTGCTGCTGCTGCGGCGGCGGCGGCGGCCTAGTCCGTGCGAAAGCCACCTCCTCCTGCTTGCATACATGCTGGCTTGTAAGAGCTGCCGCACCGCGCCGTGGCAAGCCGGCACCCAGCAGCGGCCCAATCTCCTCTTCCCGCTGCTCCTGCTTCACCTGCCTGACGCCCGCCCGCACCTCAGCTTTTGCCTCCCGTCGGCCATCGCCAGCCAAGCCCTGTCGTACCACGCCAGCTGGTTCCCCCTGCCCCAGACCCGGCTCCGGCTTGACCGCCACCCAGCCCCTCCGACCGCCCCGCAGCACCCCTTTCCCCTCGCCCGCCTCCACCTCCTCCGCTTTGACAGCCGCTTCCTGCCGGACCACGCCTGCAGCGCCAGCGTCCTCGCTCCCTGCTCCCTCCTCCTTCACTGCTCCACGCGCTTGCTGCTGGGCCAAGCCACCCGCCCCATAAGGCAGCACTGGCCCCAGCACCGGCCACAGGAGCCCCTGGCTGAGCTCCATCTTGATCTGCACAGCCGGCGGCAGCTCAGCTGCCCGGTGACCAGGAGCCGACACCGCCGCCACCGGCTGCCGCTCCATTCCTATCACCTTCATCCCAGGTGCCATACCACGCGCTGGTGTCCCATCCGTACTGCCCCCCGCTCCTGATCCTCCCCATGTCGCACTCTCACCCTCGCACGGAGCTCTAGCAGAGTGGAGGCGGCCCCGCGGCGCTCCTGGGGGTGCCCAGCACCGACCCGGCTGCGGGCCATGCCCCGCCGTACGCAACGGCGGCAACAGCGGGCCTATACCTCCCTTCCCGACCTCAGATGACGGTTCGTGGGGAGGAGGGCCGGGGGACAGTGCGGCGTCCCCAGCCTGCTGCCGTACGCCCCCGGCACCGGGAGGCCCTACGCTTCCGTCGGCGGCCGCACCGAGTGCAGCTGCGGTGGTGCCCTGCCGCTGGGTTGGGGCACCATGGGGAGCAGGCGCTGTGAACCGGCCCGCCGTACTGCTTTGTGGCCCCCGGACGTCATGGGCGGGACCTGATGGCGACTTGTCTGCGCGCATATCCCCGCCATCCAGAGCAGCAGTGCGAGGGGCACCCGGAAGAGCAGGATTCGACGGGGTTGCTGCTGCGGGGGAGGCTGAACTGGCACGAGCTGCTGCCATCTTGGGTAGGTTATCGGCCGCTGTAGTGTCCCCTGCGGCTCCGGCCCCTTCTTGGGACCCCTGGCGGCCGTCCGCCCCCGTGTCCTGCCGCACACGACCCAGACTGCCGGCCACGGCATCGCCTTCCCCTATGCGCTGCCGTTTCGCAGCCCTGACTTCCTGTCTTACATCGCCGTCAAGTGACACGGGTGTCAACCCGCCTTCTGTCGAAGTCCTTCCGCCCCCACATTGTTGTGGGCCATCATGCCCAGGAGTTGGTGCAGCGCTAGCCCGTGGGACCGCTGGGCTGCTGGCCCTTGCTTGCGGCTCCACCATGCGCCCTCTCTCCTGTGGGGACTGCTGCAATCTTGAAGCTGAAAGCGCTGGGGCTCCGCCAGCGCTTTGGGGTGCATGCCCAGACCCGTGGGGGCTGGTGCCGGTGCGACGGTGGCGCAGCACGAAGCCGCTGACGAGTTGGGCACCGCGGCGTTCCAGATACACTGCATCACCGACGGCCATCTGCGGCATCACGATATACACGTACATCATTACGAAGCCATTTGATGGGCCATGGAAGGACCTGACCGCTACACGGCCGAGTCAAAATGCGATACGCAGTCTTCAGTCCCGCTGACCTCGTAGCTTTGTCCCGCGGACAGCAGAATCAATGGCGACACATCGTCTTTGCTGTTTGAAAGGTTGCGTCTTGCACGCACAACAGCTGCGCCCGCCCTGTGGAGGACGACGAGCCTCGCGCCATGGCCGCTGTGGTCTGCCGAAAGAGTACAGTGCTGCCTGCTAACTCCAGGGCTAGTAATGCCTGTTAAGGTTCCTCTCCCAAGTAAAAGTGGTTGGCCGGCCTGCAAAGACAGCGCGATGGCTGGCCTATCGACGCTCACAACCTCAAGCTCCTGCGCGGCCATAGTCACTGTCCTACATTTCTCACGAACATTTGCATTGGACAAATCCACATAGCTGTGCTGAGACGTGACCAATGGGTCGCTCATGACGTTGCTGGGCCCCGTGCCGTGCATGAAACGCCCCAAAAACTTCGGCTTGACTCCATGTCGATGTTGGGTTAGCGACCAAAACAGACAAGTGCAACTGATGGCGTCGCTTGGTCTCGTCGCCTTCCACTGTCCACCGCGTCCGCAGCCTGCCGGAACGCGTGTGGCCCACTCAAGGCATGTTGCGCTTCAACAGAGCCCGCTCGCTGGGGCCTTCGCCCCTGGCCAGGCACAGCACTGCCGCCCGCAACACCGCTCGCCACCAAACATGATGACAGTTTCCCGGCGCCATCCAAGCACGGCCTGAGCCCATACAAAGCGTTGCACACGCAATAGCTTGGAAATCGCTGAGGCCACCGCCTTGTGAACCCAAACCACCACTCATCACTTCTGCCCTCTTGCCACGCCCCTCGCACCCCACAACATTTCGGGTTACTGGTGCACTGACCACTACTCATGCCCAGCCGCTCGCACCGCCACGCCTCAGCTGACCGCCAGCTGGCCGAGCCCTGTGACCACCAAGCTGTCCAGCGTGCCGCCGTTGCTGAGCGCCAGGCCGTGTTCGTTGGCCAGGTGCAGCAGGCAAATGAACGCGAGGTGGGGAGTAACGCCTGACAGCGAGGCGGCGGGGGCAGGGGCCGGCGGGGGCGCGCGGCCTGGTGTGGTGGCGGGGTTGGCGGCGGGGTCGGGGGCAGCTGACAGCTGGTCGAGGAGTCCTTGGAATGTGAGGGGCGGCGGCGCGGGGGCGGACTGGCGGCGGTTGGCGTCCGTGGCGCGGCCGGCGAGGGACCTAATCGGGAAGGGCGGGCCAGGGGTGGATCAGTAAGCGCAATGCGGTTAGCTTGGAAAGCACAGGTGCAGATGGTGCAGTGCACGCATGCGATAGAGCAGCTAAAGCGCTGATGTGACCGGCGAACGGCACCGCAAGCGTACAAACTTTATGTATTGAGCAGCTGTCAAGGTACCCGGTATGTGCAGGTGCCCACCTGAGTGAGCTGTGCAGGTTCTCCTTAAGCGCGCGCACGTCCGCCAGCCCCGCACTCTTGTCGAACTTGACCGTCACACGCTGCACGCGGCGCGGCGGCTGCAGCAGCTGCCGGAAGGTGGCCGTGCGCGGGTCCACGCCAATGTCTCTGCTATCGCCGCCACCGCCGTACCCGTACCCCTCTCCAGCGTAGCCGCCATCGCCATCGTCGCCGTGGGTGAAGCTGTCGTACGAGCCGCTGGCGCCGCCACCGGCGTCGTACGCGCCAGCGTCGTCGTCATGGTGGTCAAAGGTGTCGCCGCCGCCGTCAGCCCCGTTGAAGTACGGGGCGCCTGCTGAATCGGGGCCACAGGAGTACAGTAAGAAAGGACTAAGACACTTGCGGACGGGTTGTCCCCCGGAACGTGTGAGAGCTCGCATGTGCGGAGGACATGTCCACAACTCGAGTTGCAGGACCGTGCATCCTCAAAAGAGCAGACGTACCGTCGTCGTCGCCACCCAGGGCGCTCTCCGCCGGGCCGGTGGTGCTCGCCGTCGGCCTGGCAGCAGCACCCCCCTGCTGCCCGCCACCCGCCGCCTGCGCCGCTGCCTTCGCCGCCTGCTGCTGCTCCTTCCTCTTGCCCGCACGCAGAGCCCTGCCCCTCAGCAACGCCATCCACACTGCATGCACGTCCCCCTCTTCCTCCCCCTTGCCACCCGTCGCAGGAGACGCCAGTGCTGCGGCGTTCGTCCTGTACGGCGCGTGCGAGAACAGGCTGTACATGTCCTTCGCTCGTACGCCCTCGTCCCGTGGCATGAGGACCTTGTCGCGGGCGTCCGCTCGCCGGGCGGTTTTGTAGCAGAACTCGGACTTGGGCACCAGGGTGGGCGCGGGAGTGGTGTACAGGTCCGGGAAGGGCTCCTCAGCCTTGACTCTGTACGGCGGCGTAGCAGTTACAGTCGCAAAGTACTTAGGAAGGCATCTAGGGCAGTCGGGGTGGGAGAACAACGGTGGGAATGGGAGAGCATGCATGACGGGCAAAGCCACGGCGGGGCATCGCTGCTGCATGCCCACGTGTTCTGCATGCTATGCCGTTGTTGCAGAAGGGCCTACGGTCCAGGTCAGGACAAACACCGCTGTGAACCAGGCGTGCTACTTGAGATTTGTGGATTGGCGTCGCACCTGCGGGCCCTGGTCTTGGCGCCTGCTGCTGCCGCCGCCGCCGCGGGGGCCCTGCGCGCCTTGCTGACCCACCGCAGCCGCGAGCCCCCCAGGCCCCACGCGGTGTTGCCGCTGCTGCCCAGCCGCCCGCTGAACAGGCTGGCCATGCCGCCGTCCTCGTCGTCGCTGCCCAGCAGCTTCTCCTCCTCCTCCTGTGCATTGCACACAAGCCAGGCATAGATGATCCCTTGATCGAGAAGTGACTGGTGCATTGACGAAACATGCAACGCCTGCCTGCCTGCCCCGGTGCTTGTCCATGACCACAAGTCAATGCTTCACTCACCACCTGACCGTGGTCAAGGGGACGGCTGCACAGGGAGATGTACGCTCATGTGTGGGTAAGTCGCATCATGAGGCATGGAAGCAGCGCTGAAACGGTGCCGCTGCAAAAAGGGCTGTGTGGCAAACATCCGGTAAGTATTGCAGCCCCAACTCACCGGCTGCTGCCAGCCGCCGCCCTCCTCCTCGTCGCCCAGCCCCCCAAACGCACCACGCTCCTCCTCCTCCCCGCCAAAGCCGCCGCCGCCCTCTGCCCCACTGCGCTCGTCCAAGCTAAACCCCACAGGACTGCCGTACACCTCCCCGTCATCCTCACCCCCCGCCATGCCTTCCCCTTCCCCATACGGGCTGCCGCCGCCACCACCATCGCCGCCACTCCAGCCACCGCTGTCGTGCGGCGCTGCGTCCTGGTCCTGGTCCACATCCATGCGGTCGTCGTCGTAGCCGCCCGGGGCCCCAACGCCCGAGCGCTGCGACTGAGATGGCTGCTGCTGCGCTGCCCGGGCTGCTGCTGCCGCCTCGGCCTGCGCCTGCGCTGCAGCGTCCTCCACCTGCCGCACCGCGTGCGCCAGCGCTGCGTTTTGCACCGCAGATGTGCGGGACTTGGGTATGGCGGCTGGAAGGAGGGAGGCGGAAGGGACCGGAATCGGACAGGGGGGGTGTGGACAGGCGTAGAAGACAACTAACGTGCGTTGAAGGAGGATCCCCACGCTGGTTGCATTAGTGAAAAAGAGCTCCTTGTAGCTAGACCGCGCTCACTGCTATTGAGTATACATCTCAGACTTCGTGCGCTGTTGGGACGGCCTCGCCCTGCAAGCAAGCGGTGCTGCTGCACGCCCCTTTTTGCATCATGCGGTGAGCCATCATGCGGTCACTGGCTCACCAATTGCGTCCTGCAGGATTCTGCCCACATCCAGGAGCGCGAGCTCCTTCAGCCCTGGAAGCTGCTCGGGCTGCACCTGTCGAAGGCATATCCACAATTTTGCAGCCATGGTCAACGCCATACCAGAAGTTCCTATGCATCAGCCAGGTATCCTCGCGTGAAAGTAAGGGACAGATAACGCTGGATAGCAGATGGCTGGCACAGCTCGTTTTACCCCCGTTGGCATGACAGGCGCACGTGGCTGCGTACGGCATCAGTGCAGTACCATGTACCCCACCCACCTGCAGCTTGCCGTACAGCTGACCGATTCCCGGGCTGATGGGGGCCGTGGCCGCGGCCTGCAGCAGCTGCAGCGCACTGGGCACCAGCCGTAGGTCCACCTACGGGCAGCGCATAAGACACGGACACCCAGTCAGCGCGCCCAGTCAGGGAGGGGCAAGAATGGAACAGGCCAGGATTCATGCGTGTCGTGGCGTAGCGTGCCACGGGGAAGGGGTACGGGTTCCAAGAGCACATACGACGGGCCGTATGCATGAACGCCGAGAGGCCTCATGCATGACTTGCATGCTGTAGCGCGCGTGCTTAACATGCGTGCCCGCTTACCGTGACGTCACCGCCCGTCTTGGGGTTAGCCGGCTGCTCGCGGCTCAGGACCGCATTGGGCCTGCACAGGGTGGCATACCGCTTGGCGTCAACGTGGGGTCATGGATGCGCACCTGCCATCCGGGCATCCACCACATCGCTCGCATCACGCATCACCCTATTTCTTGCATCCACTGTGATTGGTACTCACTTGATGTTGGCGTTGAAAGCGATGTGTGGTCCGTCCAGGACGGGAAGGTTGTGCAGCAGGAGGCCTGGTGGCAGGTGCCAAGAAGGCAGCAGCCGGTATCAGTTTTACAGCCACAACAGACTTGTGTGTGAGACGAGCATCTGCTGATGGAAAAGGAGCAAGGTCACACGGTTAGCTCGTTGAAACCGGTAAGCCGTACCACCCACCACGTTCCAACACAAGCATGCGTCGGCCAGAGTTGCTGAAGTCAAGCATGGGTATCGGCGCCGACAACTGTGCTCAAGCACACAGCAGGACCAGCACCAGAACGTCACAGCTTTCCGTTCAATTTTGGTCACAGTTACAGCGGGGCCACACTGCCGCTGAGCAGCAGGACGCCTCTGCAGTCCGCACCACAAACCTGCTGGGCTGTTGTCATCGATCAGGCGTGACGTGCGCGTGAAGGAAGGGTCCGAATCAAACGACAGCTCCTGCGGAACATAAGGACAGGACGAGGCCAGGGCTCAGGCATCCCTAATGAAGTGGCAGGAAACAAGTGAGTGCCACATAGGGGACTTTGACGCATCGACAGCTGCACGTACGTGGGCGGCAGCTCAGCATCTCACTTGGCTTGAAATGCGTTCGTCGAAAGATTCTTGCTAGCCTAGCCACCCACCTTGGGCCGCGACCGCAACTCCTTGTCTTCAAGGATAGTGCTGCTGGGGTCGGCGGACGCGTGGGTGCTGCGCTTCTTCTGCTTCGCCTTGCTGCCATCGCCTGCCTGTGTAGCGTCGGCCCCCGCTTCGCCCGCACCGCCGTCCGGGTCCTGGCTGTCATCGCCCGCCGCACCCGCTGCAGCCCATGTGCAAGGACAGTATCACCAACCAGGAATTGCACGTACAGTGAAGTGTTTGGCAGCATGCAGCTACCAGTAAGGCGCGGTACCTGCCCCTTGTGACAGAGCCACGCAGGGGGCCAAACCACGCACCTGCTTCCTCGTCCTCATCCACAGGCTCCTTGCCGCTGAGCTGCTTGTACATGACTTTGTACAGGGCGTCCACGCGCTTTCCGTACAGCGCAACACCGCCTGAGAGGCCCATGCCACTCTGCTGGAAGTGCCCCTCAGCGGTGCCACACCGCTTCGCTGCCAGGACCAGGTGGACCAACGCGTCAATACCGTCGAGACTGAAAGCATTGTCGTCATTAATCTTTCCGTCCGCTGCCATGCGAATGGTTCGGTCCAGAATTTGCTTGGCTTCCTGGTCGCTGAAAAGACGGGGGCCTTTGACATGGGGTTCGGCACGGCCACCCGCAACAAACGCTTTCGCTTGCTCGCGCGCCTTCCTGAGGCGATCTTGGTCCACTGGAGCTCCATCGGTCTCCCATTCCATTGCGTCTTCCTGCGCAGGCTGAGACGAGCGCCCCTGAGAGGGCTTGCACCTTCAAGCGCAGCGAAGGCTGTTCAGGGACGCGAGAACTTGCCTCCATTCTTCGACGAGTTAATGACTCTCGTGCTCTACTGCGTTGGAGTATCCGAGTGGCTAAGCGGCTGGCCTTCCTTTTTCGTTACGTCGGGCTGTCCGCGGCGCCATTTTAGGTGCTCAGTAGTGTAGGATGTCACAGGTATGTGTCAAAATGTTGTCAGGCTCACAAGCTTACTTTTGCGTTGGCAGGTGCGAAACGTTTGAAGCGCAACCGCCAACCACCACCTCGCCTTTCGTCCCATGCCGGCAAGATGACAGATGAAGCCAGTAAGTATAATACATGCAGTATAAGGGCGTGCTTGCCTAGCTACCAGCGAGCATCAGCGGTGTGACATGTTCTTGCCCTTTTCCGGAGCTGGGCTTCAGCGAGGTCCCAAGGCGCTTACAGGTTCATACAAGCACTGGTGCAGCGCTGCTAGTGCTGGTCAGCACAACATGCCGCATACCAACCGTACGGTGTTCCTTTGCAGAAGAGGCATACGTGCATGTGTCAGGGGACGGCAAAACCTCGGAAAGTGCCTTGAACTCCTGGCCAGACCTGGCGAAGTATTAGCCACCTGGGCAACCAACACTACACAACGCTAGCCCATAACGGGCAAGACTGTGCTGCAAACCCTTCGCGTATATGCACACCACAAAGCCATGCCTGGCCATGCAGCTCATGACGCAAGTCACAGACGAAGCACGTAGCTTCAAAAGCGCACAATTGTCAGCAGCCACGCACACGCTCTGTCGTCAGCACAAATGCACGACACACATGTAAGGCGGAGTAACTTGGCAGCAACATCTGTGGCCCAGCAGATCCCCCTCAACTCAGTCAGCCGGTGCAGCACACGCGTGTAGCCGTATCAAGGCCACTTCAGAGGCGCAACCAGCTGCCGATGCCGCGTGGACGTGCGCCGCCGTTCGCAACTCAGTGCTCTTACGGTACCGCAATTCAGGTTACCGCCCTCTCTCAGCCATGCGTCAACAGTACTTGTGTTGGTGGTTACCAAGCCAAGACATATCACACCGTAGTCTCAATGTCCCGGTTCCTGCCGCGCAGCTGTCCCACCCACGCAAGTCCATGCAGTTATGGTATTTGGCCTCAGTCGTCGTCCGTTGCAATGTCATCCTCGTCCACCTGCACCTCGTCATCGTCGTCCACCTCCGTGTCCTCCTCATCGCTGTCGAAGCGCAGGAACTCCCCATTGTCCCTCGTCGCCTTCCGCACACGCCCGCTGCTGCGCCCCCGCGTCCCCGCGCCCGACCCACCGTCGTACCCGTGGCCGTACCCATGCCCGTGGTGGCCCCCGGCGTGGTTCGCGTACCGCATCGCCAGGTTGAACTCGTGCCGTACCATCCCGCGCACCATGTCGCCGTACTGGTCCCGCATTGCGTCGTCGTACATGTCCGGCAGGCGGGCCTTGATGGAGCACACCAGCTTGTCCAGGCACAGCTGCTGCTGGCCGGGGCACCATGGCGTCAGCAGCGGGGCGCGCGTGGCCCGGCTGGCGTAGGTGCGGGCCGTATGCTGCAATCAGGGTTGGAGACACGGCAGGGCAACCACTTTCCATCTCAGCTGAGCCGCAGGGACACGGTGCGATGCAAGTAAGGTAGTCAAATCGTGTCCACGCAACGCCCCGCTTCAACACGCCTGAGCAGCGACAACCCACGTGCACTGTGGATGGGTGTTGGCCCCAACACGGAGCAGGTGACGGCTTTGACGGCGCGCACCTGGAAGGTGGTTGTGATGAGGTTGCCAATGAGGTTGCTGATATCGATGTCGTCCTCCTGCGGCGCCACCTCCAGCACCATGGGCGTCACCCCGGGCAGCGCTGACGCCAGCGCCGCACCAGGCTGCGAAGGCGCAGCCAGCGGCGGCAGCGGCCGTGAGGGGTCGTACTCCACGTGGAACCATGTAACCGGGGAGGCAGGAGGAGCTGCGGACAGGCAAGGAAAGGATGAAAGACGCACGTTACGGTAGGCCTTTTAGATCCTGGCAACTGCGGCGGGCTTTGGATCCTGGCACAGAAGTGGTAGCGTGGCAGAGGACGACGAAGGACGAGCAACAGGGACGGGCAGCCTTTCGCTGCGTACCGTAAGATGGCGTCACACCGCGAGAACTGCGTCACTACAGCACGCGCCGCGCGTGACTCACTGCGCATGTTTGGGTCGTACGGCGCCACCACGGCGCACACGCAGGGCGGCAGCGAGGCGATGGCGGTGCCGGCTGCGGCTGCGGCCTGGCGCGCCTCGTCCGCCGCCTGCCGCTGTGCGCGCACGTCCAGCAGGTTGGGCGCAGAGGAGTAGGCGGGGTGGGAGCGGTAGGTGCCCACGCAGGTGAGGCCCCACTTCTTGATCACCTCCAGCACCTGGTGCGAGCAACGAGGCAGAGGTTGGGGCGGTGGCGGACGAAGTGGTGAGCCAAAAGCCGCGGCCCGCCAACACAAATCTCTCTCCCCTTCTATGTCCCTAAGCAGCGATTCACGCAAGCACCATCCTCCTTTCCACGCCCATGCCGTCGACCCAATTCGACGCACCCGCAGGCGGTCCGCCTCGTCAAACTCCACGGCCCCCGAGCCGCGGCCGCTGGGCGACGAGCCCGCCGCCCCGCCCCCGCTGCCCCCGGCCGCCTCCAGCACGGGAAAGGCGCGCGTGACGGTGAGGGTGGCTGAGTCCGCGTCCCACGTGCCGCCCAGCAGGCCGCCCACCTCCACCGAGGAGCAGTGCGCGTGGAAGTCCATCACAATCGTCACCCTGAGGAGGGGGACGCCGGCGTGTGTGCAGGATTGAGCGGAGGCAGTGGACTTGCCCGCCGGTAGCGTGTGCAAGGGGCTGGACGGCTGATGCATGGAAGGTGGGCTCCGACCGCTAGCCTGTTACGGCCGACCGCCGGCCTGTTACGGCAGTGCTGTTGAGCGAGGCAGCGTGCGCAGTGCTCTCCCAGCTGGTGCCTCCCGTGTTTGATGCTGCGCACTCACATCTCCGACACGTTCAACCGGAACGGCTGCGCGCCCTCCTCCCCGCTGCCAGGGCTGCCACTGTACGCCCCGCACACCACCACGGGCACGGGCGGCGCCTGCACGGGCATCAGCACCCCGCCGCCGGCAGGCGACGCCGGGCCGCCCACGGGGACGCCGTCCTGCAGGATGTCAAGGACAGCAGAAAGCAAGGCATACTTTCTACAGCGTTGACGTGGGACTTGTGCAGCGGATGAAGTGTGCCGCATGCAAAGCTTGCTGGGGATGAGCCGAAGCTGCCTGCAAAGGCATGGTCCCCGCGCTTGGCCGCATGGAATGCCTTTGTCAATCGTAGGCACGGCCCTTCATATAGACCGGCACGCTGTGCGTCGTTCAGCGCTGCACCACCCTTCCCTTTGTGCCATGGGCCGTAGCGTGCACCGTTCCAGCACCCCGAGCATAGCAGCACACCAACGGTCCTACCTTGAGCTTGAGCTTGATCTTCAGTCCTGGCTTTCCGCCCATGGGCCCCTCTCCATCGTACCGCATGCGTTTGTTGGGCGGCCCGTCTGCAACACAGGCAGCAGCGAAGCGTAGTGGGCCCAGAACCTAACCAAGCTATGCGCTTTTGTATACGGTTTCACGGCTGCCGCCATTGCATGCTCAATCGTCCTGCTGGTGTCCACTGAGCTCAGGACAGGCTGATAGGTAAGTAGTTTCAACGACCGGATGGGCCTAGGTACACATGCTCCCGGCCCCTGCCAGCCCCACCTTCATCGTCGTCCCCATGCAGCGGCGACGGGTGTGTGCTGGACCCCGGGGACGGCCCCATAAGGCTGCCGCCTGCGCTGGGCGTGCCTGAGCGGCCCAACAGCTGTTGCCGCAGGTACTGCTCTTTGTAGTGCTCCAGCAGCCTGGGGCAAAGATATCACTTGCTCAAACACTCCATGCATGTCGAGGCATGAGCCCATATGGTAGAACAGCAGCTAGTGGCCTCACATCTTGTACAACACATGATGCGACGCAAGTACTGCGTTCGCTGCACATGCAATACGCAAGACCACATTGCCACATCTTAACCCTGCTAAACACAAAGCCGTGACGCTGCCACATGTGCAACCGCGCCCACTTACTTTCCAGCGTACTTCACGGCCTTCCAGCCGTCGTCTGCTTTCCGGTCGGGGTTGACTTTGCGCTTGACGTTAATGGAGAAGGCGGAGGGTGACTCGAAGGTCTTGCCTGTGGAGGACGCCACCAGGGCCGGGGCAACAGCACGTGCGCACAACTCTTAACGTGAGCTTCAGGTCAGTCCCTTGCCTGGCCGCCTTCAGAAACCGCTGCACGCTGAGGTGCAGGTGGCCCCGCTGAAGCAAAGCCTCCAGAGTTGCGCATTGGTGGGCATCCACCCATGCGCCAAGCCCCTCACCCTCGAAAACGATGTAGCCGTCTTCTGTGAGGTCAGCCCACGTAATCAGGCCTTTGTACTCCACGTACAGGACCTAGTTGGGGATGATTGCGGAGAAGTTGGGGGGAGGGGGCGATGGAGGACTGCGTCCGACACATTTTGCAAGACTGCATGGCCAGCAGTCCTCATAGCAACAGGCATGTCCCCAATGTGGCGACATGTGAGACTGTAATGCACGCGTTGCACACTCAGCAACCGCGCCAGCGCAACGTCGGTGCCAACCTTGCCGTGACTGGCAGCGTGGCACACCCGACCCTCCCCCCTATCTTCCTTCTGCCACCAGTGCCACTTCTGCATCAAAGTGTCCAGAGCGCTGCCCACTGACTGCGAAACCGCCCCGTACCTTGCACCCCGGAACAAGGAAGCCGGCGTCCAGAAGCGTCCGCAGGGTGATAGCACCAGCTGGCCGTTTTGGTGCAGCCTTCCCCTTGGCCCCCGCCGGCTTGGGAACGGGGGCTGGAGGCAGATGCGGATGCACGCGAGGCTGTGCCGATCGCGATGGGTCTGGTCGCGGCTTCACCGCCGCTGCGGCCTGCTTTTCGCAAGGTCCGAGGAAGGCCAGTCAAGTAAAGACCAGCAATGAGCTGGCCGACAGCTCCGTTGGCCGACAAAAAGCCCTCGAGTACCTGCTGTATAAGACGTCCTTCATCATCTGTGTCTGTTCCGCTGTCGTCTCCGTCTGCTGGTCTAGCAGCTGCGCGGCCATAGGGCGGCCCTCCATGCCGTCTGTCCATGCCTTGCTTTCTACTCTAATAATGGTAATGGCCTTGCACAATTGAAAAGAAACAAACGCCAGAGAAATGATCTGGCTTTTGAGGTCAAAGGGCCCGTTGAGTCACCCCAGCTTGCTACCTTAATTTAACGAAGGGAAAAGAACGAGGACGTTGCATATACGTTTGCTAACATCCGGGGACTATTGGAGAGAGACGAAGGAGAGGTCGCGGTACGGCACCCGGATGCGAAGGCTTCACCCTTCGCGACAAACGTCTAGCAAACTTAGAAGCGCAATCATGGTTTGGCCACCCAGGTCCCTCGCTGCCCGCTCGCCGGGGTCCTCATGCCCTGCAGCTGCTGCTGCCGCTTCTGCTGCTGCCACGACGCGTCGCCGCGTCTTCACGACTGCTGCTCGCTGTGGTGTGATTGTTGCAGCTATGGATGCGTCTGCAGCCCATGCGCGGGGCAAAGGGGCGTCGGGGGCCAACCCGACACCGCGGTACGTTCCCCGACTGCAAGCAGTGCTCACGTACCTCAACGACCACCCCATCCGGCTCACCAGCACGCCCATGATATACGAGGTACCGTGTGCATACATGCGTGTTCGGTGTTGGGGCAATCCACGGAGTAATCCCTGCTGCAATTTGCATCGCAAAACCGGCGCAGGTCTACTGCCACGTGTGGTGTGACCTGGTGACATGCCCACGCCTGGGTCCAACACAGCCTCACCATTAGTTAACTTGTCTAATTTCACCTTACCAATGCACGTCACAACTGAGGTTGAACCAAAGCCCTGTGCACCTCTCAAGACCCGGTCGCCGTGCGTTGCCCAAACCCTCGTCCTCACTCCTCAGGCCCAGCTCTCCTCCGCCCACCTGCCCGACGTGATCCAAGGCCTCACGCCCCAGGACGTCCTTCCCCAGCCCTCAAGCCAACAAGAACCCATACCTCCAGATGCCTCGTCTCCATCTACGACAGAGGCGCAGCACCATGCCCGGGTGGTGGCAGGCCTGCTGTACATGGCGTGTGGGGGCCTGGACCAGGCACACAACCTGGTGACCCCCCTGTGCTGGGGAGCTCCCACGCCCTACGCGGGGCGGCCCATACCAGGCAGCGCCGCAGCACAGGATGCCTCCTACGTGCATGCGCTGGTGCATCGGGCGGAGGTGGGTTGGTCACAGGACGGGCAGGCTGTGGCGGAGTGGAAATTGTGGGCACACGTCCAACGGCTGAGCGAAAATGCAGCAAGGAAGTGACGAAGGGCGCGCGTACATGAGGCAGGGTTGGGGTGCTGGTGGACACCCATGCGCATTTGGTGCAGTGCAGGCACGCCTGTGTGCGCTAGTGTGTAGTGCCCAGGCAAGCAGTGCTCAGATAGGCAGAGTGCTCAGGCCCTCCTCTAGCTGCGAACAAGTCCGCATTGACACAGCGACACCCGTACCCCTGCGCCCCTGCGAACTTCAGGGATTCTGTGACGGCGAGTTTGGCTCTGGCTTCTCCAACGCCAACTACTGGTAAGGCCGCAGAAGCCTACCATCCGGCCTGTGTGCCGCATGCACCAGCAGACCTGCACGCGACCTTCTGACCGCCCCTCCATCTGCATCTCTGACCCGCGCCTCCACCCGCCTCGCCCATCCGCCGTTATCGACGGCACACTAATGCACAGTACCTAGGGAGCGTCGGCGCCCGCTAGCCACTCCCTCTCTCTGGCACTTGCACACCTTTGCATGAACCCATGAACTTGAACCCTACGGTTCCATCAAAGTCCCATGCCAAGGCTGCTGGTTCAAAGCCCCTTTCTTTCTGCTCACGAGCACGCACCCTTCGCACAACCCAGCTGTACGCGCCCTGCCCTGCCATTTACTACCCTGTCGTGCCCCCGCCAAGGTACGCCGCCACGGGCGCACACCCCATCCAGCCGCAGCTGCTGCAGGCCATGCGGCGCCACGCGGGCAGCAGTCCCCGGCTGCAGCAACTGGCGGCAAACCACGGGGGCACCTTTAGCGCAGCAAAGTGAGCGGGGCGAAGCTAATAGTGAAAGATAGATAGCATATGTTTGGGAGTTATCGGAGTTGCTCAGCACGGGAACGCTACGTTAAGCGTGGTGACAGGCTGCAGAGTGCCGTTCCTCCTGCCGGCTGCTACCGACGATGCCGGATAGCACGTGTGTCCTGCCCCCGCCGCCCTTGCTGTCGCAACTCCATGCTCCGTCAACCAATATCCACGCGGCAACTCAGGCGGCATGGATCTTTTCTGGATGGGGTGAAAATACCAACTGGACGTCATGCCACGGTCCCATGGGTCGCCGTACCGTGCCGTACAGGTGGGTGTCGGCGTGTACGGAAGCGGCCCGCTCACGCGACCCGGAGCTGGTGGGCTGGTGCGAAGCGGTGATGGCGGACGAGTGGAGGCTGCTGCTGGAGCACAGCCACGGGCGGATGCACGCAGCAGCAGCAGCGGCGGCGGCGGCAGCAGCTTCCGGCGGCGGCGGGGTGAAGGGGAGCGGAAAGTGAGTGGCAGGGGTGCATGTGTACGGCAAGAGGGTGTTTGCGCGGCGAGTTTTACAGAACTGTGCTGGTCCGGCGTTACTGAGTATGGCGGCTTATCTACAACCAGGTGGGGTGTCGTGGAGGTGGCCTTGACGGACGCTCAGGGCTGCTGCTCCTGGACCCCCAGTCGCAGGCGGTAAGAGCAGCAGCAGCAGCATCAGCAGCGCATGTTGGTGGGTGAGATGCAGGTGAAGTTCAGTGGCAGGGGACGCATGGGAGAACTTCAAGCAATTTTGTGCTTCCATGCGTTATTTGCAGCAGGTACCGTAACGTGTTGCACGATAGGGAGGCGGCCATGACTGAGAGTTGCGCCTGATGGTGTAGTACTTCTATGCACGTGAGTAGTCGCAGCACCAGCAACGGTAGTAGCAGCGGCGGCAACCTGTGAAATTGTTGCTTGTTGCGTGATTGGTGAGCAGGAGTTGGTCCTTCAGCTGCAGGGTGCTTCGCTGTTACGAGTGGGTTAGCATGCTCAGACCTTGCGTTCTCGTTATCATGGGCACATCTGCATGCGTGGGGATATGTAACACTGGTGCATATCTGAAGCATTGAGTATCCGCCACAGCACTGTGTCAAATGCATCATGTTGTGGCGCCGTCGTTTGCTGCCCCTTGTTGTGCGAGGAGGCTGGGCACATCCATGCAGAGCCGCGGGGTGACGGGCTGAGGCTGTAGGCACTCCAGCCGACTGTTCCTTTCCCTGTCTTGCCCTGCGGAGACGGGATTAGGCCCTTAAAAGGGTCCGGAACGGCAAGATTTTCATATACTTTCATCTCATTAGGGCATGGACTGCGGCTGGACAATGCCTCGGGGTTGCTCGTGTCAGGTTCCGTAAATGCGAGAAGCGGTGGGCTACACCGCCTCCAGTTCAGGGAGGATCCCAAAGTTCCTCTTGGGAGCGTACTCGATTGTAACAGCTGTTGACTGCTTCATGACGGGGTTTGCATGTGCCGGTCTGCTAGTGTCTTGGCTGTCCAACTACATCTTTTTGCAGTGTCAAGCACAGGCTATCTCTGGCCCTGCAAATTCATCTGCCTTCACCGGATTGGGCACAAGAAGTACGTCGACGCTCAGCCATAAGAGATAAGACTACCATATTTACAGGGATCGGCAGCTTGACACCGCGGGCCAGCCACGCTCTCTTTGTACACTCTAATTACAACCCAGCAAGGGACCCAAGCGGGTCACTACGGCAGCCACGCAAACCGTCACGAACATGCGCTGAGTCAGAAATGACATGCCCGTAGGGCCATCCTGCAGAGATGAAAAATTGCCCCGACGTGCAGTAAGAAAGAGGCGCAATGGCGCGTAGCTAAACGAAAATGAGCACTTATGTCCTCGTGGCACGTGCCGCTTCCACGCTGGCTCGTCCCCACGGCACTCACGCGCGCACAAATGTCGTACATGCAACACCAAGCGATGCTGCAGGAGTGCCTTAGTGGCCCCGCCAGTCTTCAAAGGGAGTCAGGCGTCCCAGCGGCGATTGTGATGGCAGGATCAGGGGATGTTCGTAGCCGCGTGCAAGCAGTGGTCCTCCAAGGGTCTGGTCTGGTCGCAGATGATCGTCTATTCACAAATTATGACTGAACAACACGGCCCAGCGGCTGCTTGCTACTCGGGAGCACCCTCCAGCAGGAAGCTGGCTGCTCCACGCACGGTGCAGTGGACTGGTGCACACGCCAGCTGCTCCGCACCGCAGCTGCTGCTTGTACGGCACCAATGCATCAGCTGTGCGTCAAGTCGGGCTCAGCTTGTAGCAGCCCGTTCAAGCACCTGGGACGATCAACCTACGCAACGGTACAGAATGACACAAGGAAACAGAAGGGAAGTTCGCCACTGTGGACTCGTGTACAAATGCCCCCTAGGAAGCAAACTAAGCGCTTTGCCACGCCTTTCGTCACCCGAGCACGGCGTCAAAGGATATGTCCCGCACCAGTCACAACGCACCAGTCACAACCGGCACAACCGGCACCGCTTTCCAGGTCTCATGCCCCCACACTCACGCAACAGCACTACTCCAGCCCTGCCTGGCCCCTAGCTACAGACCACAAAACACGATGCCGGCCCAATACCCACCGTTTAGTACTTGCTGCTGCCGCTGCTCCAGGAGTCGTCGTCGTACTTGATGCCCTTCTGCTTCTTGCCCCACGAGTACTTCTTGTTCTGGTACTTCTTGCTGTAGCCGCTCCAGTCGTTGTGCTTCTTCTCCCAGCTGTTCCAGTCCCAGCTCTGGGTGTTGGAGGCGCACTTGACGTCGGCGGCAATCTCGCAGCTGTCGCAGGTGGGCTGGGTCCAGATGTTGGCCCAAGTCCAGGTGTGGTCGTACTTGCCACCCCACTCGCTGCTGCGCAGCTTAATCACGGCTCCGGGGTTCTCGCTGCGGATGTACAAGAGTAAGCAGGCGGGTCAGAGAAGGTGCTCACAGCACAGCGAAGGCAACCGTGGGGGCACGACAGCAAACGGGGATCAGCCGGTTGTGCGGTGGAGAACAGCCCAGCTCGGCTGCGAGCCACAGGCCCCTGTCGTCACCGTATCCATCCTCATTAGCCATCTTTCTCTACATGCGTCTGAGGTGCTGCTGAACGAACAGCGCACATCAGCCGAGACACAATACATCCTGGCCCTTACCATCCCACTGTTCAACGGGAAACAGCTGGCCAGCTGCAGCTCCCTGCACCCTGTACCCTTCGGATCGCACGTGCGCCGCTGAGACGTGACAAACAGATGGTCCACGGACTCGCTCACGACCCCTCATGACAAGCCCTCGCTCACTGTATCCCCATGACAAGCACTGCGGCACTCAGTTCATCACTCACTGGCAGAACTGGGACTCCACGGCGATACCGCACTGGTCGGTGGGCGACAGGGCGCGCTGCAGCTCGGCAACGAACGTCTTGGAGGCCCAGGCGTCGTGGAATGAACCGCAAATGTACACAGTGTCACCGTCGCAGCCAGCGCTCTGCTCGTCGAAGCCATCGCTGATGCACTTGACTGCGTGGTGGTGATGGGAAGAGTCGCAGAGGCAGCAGTTGGAGGGGCACAAGGAGCAGTCAGAGTGAGGGGTCCAAGAGGGAGGCGGGTGGCGCGTGCATCCGGACCAGAAGCGCGCGACCGCCTGAGGCACGGTTCTGGCATGCCGGCGACAAGCACTCCGTTGAACATTGTAGGTGCATGCCGTGCATGCAACCCAAGCACTACTGACGGCTGAACTCGCCTCTACCTAATTGCGGGTCCCGGAAACACATACCCGGCTTATCCCATCCCGTATTAGTTGCAAAAGGGGTCCACCCATCAGGGGTTCACCCATCAGGGGGGTACAAAAGGGGCCCACCCATCGCACCCATCATATCAGCTGTATGGCTGCCCCTGAAACATGTCTTAGACCGTATGCATGATTGTCAAAAAACAATGAACACCGTTAAAAATGGCTGCTCACCCTTGTCGTTGACCATGTGGATCAGGTCCAGGATCTGGCACTTGGCGCTCTCGCAGCGGCCGCCGCCGTAGTACCACTTGTCCTGGCAGCCGGACACTGTCCAGGTCCAGCACACATCGCTGCAAAGGGACGCCACAATCACATGCAAACCGTGTCAGAGCAGCCGCCGAGAACTGAATATGGCCCAAGGCTAGCCTAGACCGCGTGTGAACAATGTCTTGGTCCAATGCAGGCTTGCAAACCGGTGACCGATGTAAGGGGTTGGGGGTGCTAAAATCCGCTGAGGGGCCAGACAGGTGCTGCTGGTGGGGCAGCAGCTGCACACCGGAGCACTGTGTCCAGGTTCCTGCAACGCACTGCACCCACTCACCAGGTGATGGGAGGGGAGACCTCGGAGGGAGAGGGGCTAACCTTGGGCGGAGGAGGCGTGTTGGGAGCAGGGTTCACCGTGGGAACGACAGCGGGGCTGGCGGGGCGGAGGGGCGACGAAGGGCTGCGAGGAACGGCAGGGCTGCGGGGAGTGGCAGGGCTGCGGGGCATGGCGGGGCTGCGGGGCATAGCAGGGCTGCGGGGCATAGCAGGGCTGCGGGGCGAGCGGGGATGCTGGGGCTGCGGGGGCTGCGGGGGCGCGGGGAGGGGGCGAGGGGCGGCGGGGGAGGAGGAACGCGGGGGAGCGGGGAGAGCGGAGAGCGGGGGAACGGGGGAGCGGGCGGGGGCCTGGACTTGGGGGAGGGCTTGGGGGAGGGCGGAGGGGCGCCAGGGGTGCCAGGGGCGCCAGGGGAGGCAGGGGAGGCAGGGGTGCCAGGGGCGCTAGGGTTGCCAGGGGAGTCGGGGGAGTCGGGGTTGCTGGGGTAGCCAGGGTTGAGAGGGGGAGGAGGGGAGTTCTTGGCGGGGCAGCTGATCTCGGCCTCGATGTTGCAGCCGCCGCACTTGTTGGCCTTCCAGCCGTACGTCTGCTTGTTCCAGGTGTGGTCGTACTTGGCGGTGTAGTCGTACGACTTCAGCACGATGGTAGAGCCGGGGTACTGGTCGCAGAAGTTGTCGGACACGGGCACGCCGCACTTGTCGTACCGCACGTGATCGTCGTTGAAGTACGACATGAACTTCTGGACGAACTTCTGAGCAACGTACTCGTTCTTGAAGGAGCCGCACACCCAAACGCTGCCGCCGTCGCAATCAGCCTCGCGCGGGGTGAAGCCATCGCAGATGTAGCCTGGGGGCAAACGTGGGCGTCGTGCGTCCCTTCAGATAGCTGCTGCCCACCCCACACGCCCATCGAGCAAGATGGGTAGCAGGGTAAGCGTGTGCAAGGTGAAGGCAGCCCGGTGGAGACCGTAATACACATGCTCACAACGAAGTCAGACCCGGTCAGGATGACCCGACGAGGGAGCCCATACACCATTCGTGTAGGCTTCCTGTACAGGTCAGGCAAATGGCCATTGCAGTGTAGAAGGATGCGATTCGGTTCGCAGAGGCGATGGTGGCAGGGCAAAACGGGGCCAAGGTTGTCAAACCTGTACGTGCAGAAGAGGCGGTGGGGTGGCAGGGACTCACCGTAGCTGTCAATTTCGTGCAGCGCGCGAGTAATGGTGTTCATGGCGGCCTCGCACTGGTGGCCCTGGAAGTAATCGGGGCAATCGGAGAGACTCCACACCCAGCAACTGTCGCAGGTATTGTCGTTTGTTGCAGCAGCCATGCCGGCCACCGCCCTGCAGTCCACACCCAGGTACCATCGTTAGTGCCGTACGCAGCAGCCAAGCCAGAGCACCGCAGCAGGTAGTAATCTGCCTGACCAACGTCTATTTTTCCAATGAGGTCATCATGGCTGCGGCAGTGGTGTGGAACCGTCGGACAGGATAATTGTCCGTCAAGAGCTCCACAGACGATCTATCGTATGGTGCGCCACGCTGCACGTCACACACACTTACAAAAAGGCTACGATGGCCACCTTCATGGCGGCGGAAGTCGCCATGGTACCTGTTTTCGAGATGGAAAGGTCCCGAATGACAGTCTGAGCACAGCGTATATGGCCTCAGGATCGGCAGCATGAATACAATGGCTACATGAGGGATAATTTGGAAGTTGATTTAGCACACACCTCCAACAAACTGGAGCCCAAGGTCTTCTATCGGCGACCGCTTGCGTCGAGTCGCAAAGACGTGCAGAAAGAGATGCGCTGATTCACTGTCACTAAGCCCCACTATGATGTGCAGGTAGAGGCACCCGAGTCAGGTTTGAAACTTTCCGTCGTTGGGCAGCCCTGTGATGTATGGTAGAAGATGGAAAGGGCGGGCTCTTGAGCCCGTCCCGTACGACGCAATCTTGACGGGTAAGACTCCGTAGAACTCCGTTTTACTGCTGGTTTACAGCTAAAGGTAAGGTATGATATTTGATACTTCGGAAAGGTATCTTGTGACCTGTCCGTATGCAGGCGTTCAGCTTCCGTCCTGAACTTGGGGTCGCAGATGGCCAGCTGCTGCTGAACCAGACCCCTTGCTGATGAGCTCTAGTGCAACATAGACACGACCACTGCCATCAGACAGTAGACCAGGGCGTACTATATCCAAATCATGAAGCGTCCCGGCACAGCCTGGACAGAACTTGGGGCGAAAATAACTCGTCATGCACCGCGAAAAATGCTTTAACACAAATGATTGTGAGCGAAATTGTATCTTCAAGTAACACATTGCAAAATTGATTCTGCATGTCATGACTGGGTGTTCAGTAGAACTTCCCGCGCTTGGCGGGCTTAGGGCGGGCTATCGGTTCTGGAGCGCTCTGGAGCTCGACGACAACAACGTTGCTGCTGCCCGCAAAGCCACAGCAGTTTATAGATTTGAACGACACGTTTCATGATCATTGTCATGATTTACATAACGGTACACCGACAGAAAACGGTCCGGCTCCCGTCTGCGAGGTGTTTCGCAGGCGCAGTACTACCTACCCAGACCTTCACCACCCTTCACCACCTGTCGTGCATACGCTTGCTGCCGAACAATCTCTGCTCTGACGGCCTGCTTACTGCATGTCGCGCACTGCGTACTAGCACAGCGAGCGGCCATTATGCGCCGTATTACGCACAACTGCGACAACGCGTTGTTTCGCATATTCCTGTTCAGGTCTAGCCAGGTTCTGGTTGATCAGGTCGATCAGAGCTGGAGGCAGATGCACGCTCTACGGGTGATGAGGCTTCGAGGCAGGAAGCGGTTGAGCCCAGCGGCTACAAGCAGCTACAAGCCTGCTTCTGGTATACGCTCCGCGGTTGACGTGCATTCTGTTTCATCGTGCGAGTGCATGCATCTAACGGTTCGCATAACTTGCAGAGAATCTTGCCTGGGTACGTGCCTGGGTAGGAGTGCACAAAGGTGGCCCCTTAAGAGACAGCAATGGCACCGGCCTGCACCGGCCTAACGGAGCTAAGGTGGTGCTCTTATCCTGCTCTTATCTTGTATGCCTCAGGCAACCAGCCTTAATACATGAACGCCTGCATACTGGTGCTGTCTTCGTTCGCTGCAAGCACGCTACGTTGAGGTGCATGGCCGACCAAAGCAGAGGCAGTCGACTGACAGCTGGGCCCCACATGCGCGTGGAGCTGCGCAGTCACGTGGTGCTTACGTGGCGAGAGAAGACAACCCATGTGCTAGAAACGCGAAAGGAACTATCCCAGGAAGCACCAGCAGAGCACCAGTAGAACCTAGCGCCCAAACCCTGTGAATTTCAGCCGCAAGGGATACACAGCGGCTGCGCGCGTGCATGGCCTGCGACCAGCTGTGCTACTGCCGGGGTTGGTTGCAAGGGTAAACCTGGCTTAGGCAATGGCGGTGAGCAGCGTGTGCCGGTATATTGTGCCTTGTGCGGGCCCACACCCAAGAGATAAGCCGGGGGAACCCGGGCAGCCTGGTGACAGGCCAACAGAGCCAACAACAAAACTCCGCCCCCACAACAGCAGCAGCAAAGCAAGAACGGCGAACCCACCGTGCCTCAAAGTCTCAATGTCAGTAAAACACCCCACGGGCGCGCTGGCATACGGCCAAGGACTCCCTGCAGGCCGACGGAAGCCGTGCACGCACCAAGCCGCGCTCTGAACCCACAATTGCATGGGCAGCCCACAGAACACAGGCCCTTACCATCCCTACAGGGCCCAAGGCTCAACCACAGCGCAACATGACGATGCAGAAATCAACCGCTCCGGAGTGAGGCAAGCCGGCACTGTAGGCAACAGCAACCCAAAGCTCGCAGCAGGAATGACCGCTCCTACGCGGAGAGGCTGCGCCCAGCGCTGCCTGGCCACGTGGCCAGCACCTGCCGCAACCGCCCACCACGCCGCGAACCCCAACCCCCGACCCCGTGGTGCGAACTAGAGCCCCTGAACTCAAGCCAATACACGCAACCCGCAGGTACTCTTGCCCAGCGCACCCACAGCCTCCCGCCCAGCTCCGCCCGGTGAGCAGCCGCGGCCTCCGCCAGGGCCGTGCGAGTTGCCTGCGGCGTAGGGCCCTGTGCGTGGCTGTGCGTGTCCTACTGCCACGACCCACTGCCGCCACTGGTCGACAGTACCCCACAGGTGTGCCTGCAGGTGCCCCCGGCCAGCACGCCTAGCACACGCCTGGTACGCTGGTAGGATACCCGCAGGCTCCCAAACGCCTTGGTGGTAGGTGGCGGCCGGTAGCAGGTAACAGGGAAGTGCAGGCCAGCAGGTTCATGAAGCCCAACCAGCACACTGGTGGCCGCAAACGGTGCCACCCCTGCAAATCAGAGTGCATTATACAAGTGCCGTCACTGCTGGCTGCGTGTGCCTTCTCGCCCGGAAGTTGGGTACCAACTCGCTGCCTCTGGGCGCTTACAGGCGGGTGGGCGCCATGAAAGTAGGGCTCGGGGAGCTGATCGAAGGCACGAGGAGCGATGAACGTGGTCCAGGAAAAGATTTGTAGGCTAGGGGTGCCAGACTCGCCTTGTCCTGCAAGGTGTGACGCTCCTTTCACACAGCGCGTTGACACGTGCCCTCGCGACTCCGCAACTGTTGGCCACCAGCTTGAGAGCTTGCTGCTGTACGGCCTCGATGGGCATTCCTGAACAAGGAAAGCTAAACTCTTGCCAAGAAGCACCGATGCTACTCGACGTATGAGGCGAACTGCTTGAATTGGGCTGCGCTTCGGGTAACAACTCGAAACGCATCATTCTGCTATGTCACGTTGTGTCTAGTTCCTTGTGTGTTCGGCGCCTCTTTCCTCGTAGACCGGAGGGCGGGGGGTCGCAGGGCCCCAACGCCCAAGTACACGCTTACCCCCGACGAAAAGGCTGACGTGCCCATGTCAAGCTTGGCTTGTATTCTTGCAGCCTTGTCTGTTGTGTTTGCGATATGTGTACATTCGAATTGCCTACAGGCGTTATGTCATCTGATGCCGGTAGTTAGCTCCCGATTGCCTCCATATTGCGCTGCCTTGCCTTGTGCCTGTGCACGTCCTGTACATAGTCTGCTATCATGACATTCGCAATGGTGCCATTAGTGGCACTGTTACTGGCGTGCGCTTGCCTTGCAGCGTCCGCAGACGATAAGCAGTCTTTTGTATACAGGAGAGCTTTAGCCACAACACAAAATGATACTTATGTGATTGCCATCCTCGGCGACAGCGTAAGCGACCAAGGTACGCGGGAGGAGTAACCAGGGATGTCGCGACCTGGCATGGAAAGGCTCTTTCCAGTATGGACGATTGGCATCAGTACATTTGTTGCAACTTCTTGGACGCAATACACTTGCCCAGTCTCGGCGCCTGGCCTCAAGGTCCGAGCCTCCTCACACAACTCGGGCCTTCTCCTCGAAGCACACATATGTGCACAATGTGCCCAAGCCCGCCAGCACGACTGGCCGTCTCCGTTCTCACACCACCCGCTGCTCCCAGCAATTGCACACGCATGCTGTACGAGGAAGGTTTCTAATGCACCGCTCACCGGTCGCACAACACCCGCAACACACATTAACAGGCTCTCGGTGCTCTGCTGCATCCCTCCCGCTGAGATCAGCTCATCTGGACCTTAGCCGCACACATTCTCCCACACCCAACCTCGTTTGCCCGGCCCGCGGCTACGGGGCCCCCGCGCCACGCACCTCACGTCACCCTACGCACAGATGTCTGTGCTTCGTCATGCTTTTTGAACACCTCGCGTGACCCCTAACCAGTCTTCCTCCCCTGCCGGACCGCACTTGCCGCCCACCCCTGGACCTCCCCAGGCAACACCTTTGCTGCCAGCGGCATCCCGCCCGCGCAGTTCTACTACCAGGGCCGCTTCAGCAATGGGCCCAACTGGTGAGCCCCATGCCCCGGGTGCCCTGCGCCGTGCCCCGATCCCTTCGCATGCAAGCGCTTGTCGTACCTACCGCACACTCCGTACGGCCGAGCACCACCATGGCACCAAGCCAAGCAGCAGCAAGGCGCGGGCGTGCCTTAGCCAATGTTTCGGGGCGTGAGGGCGCCGTTGGAATGCGGAGCGTAGCCGGAACACGACAGCACAGTGTGCTGGTTTCTGGCAGGAGCACCAAGGCCACATAACACAGAGTAGCACCTCACGCAAATGCACCCAACGAATCGGTAGAAAGCACCGATCACGAACCCTCGTGGCTAGCTCATTCAGCCAGGCTGCCAGCCGGTTGTTACGCTTGGCACGTCCCTTACAAGCCGCAGGGCCCAAGGGATACAAGCTCAGTAGGGCCCTAGTAGTACCAACTCAACGCTATTCCTTGGGTGCAGGGTGGACCATTTGACCACTGAAGTCAGGAAGATGGCCAACGTCGAGATCTGGAACTACGCAAGTGGGTAGTGCACGTTGGGACCTGGGAGTGAGAGTGAGGGCTAGCATGGTGCCATGGCCCCCTCCGCTGACTTCCCAACAGCTCGGGGCCAGGGCCCCAGCGAGGCGTGGGCAGGTCCTTCGCGGGTGGGCAGAGAGGATGGATGGGGTGTGTCTTGGCGCGGTCCCGTTAAGTGTCATAGGCCCGTGCACCATTTGCGTTCGGCACACGCACGCACGCAACGGCTGTAGTGCACAACACGTGGGCTTCCCCGCAGGCAGCGTGCTGCCAACGTTGCGCCTCGGACGGCCTGCTGTCCTCGTTGGGCGCGCGCTACCATCAGCAGCTTGTGGCATCCCAGCCTTATGTATTAACGACAGCGCGCCCCATGTGCACACCTGCTGCACCTCATCCTTGAAAAGTATGCATGCCCCATACCGCGCTTCCTTGGATTAGGCGGGCGATGGTGAGGAGGCAAGATGTGGGACTGCCTACGTGCTGCCGTGCTAACTAACCCACACCCCGAACGTGTTATGCTGCTGATCCACGCTGTAACGGTGCTAACCCACACCCCGCCCGTGCGCGTTCTCCGCTTGCGCCCAACCCGCATGCGCTCCATGCAGCCGGCGGCGCGACCGCATGCAGCAACGCGCGTCTGAATAGCATCTTCCCGTGAGTAGTCAGGCGTGGTTCGCCTCCACCACACAGCGTTGCAATAGACCGCCCCGCCTGGTATGAGTCACTGCAGCTCAAATTGCCTGTGAGTTGTATGTCATTCTTTGGCGCGCACAGCGTATCAAACTGTCACATGCCGACTTGGCCAATGCCAAAGTATTGCTTTCTTTCCGTCCTTAATCCGTCAGCACGTGCCACGTGTCCCACGCGCTGCCACGTGTCAGCTGCGGTGCCAAAGTTGTCGCCCGTGGTTGTCGCCTGCGGGCCCTTTTATCGCTGTATCGCCACTGCCTGTGACTCATTACGCAGCTCGCCGCTTGAGATGCTGCATAGCCGTATTCACAGCCGGCGTGCTCTTCCACCCCTGTGTCGGCACCATGCCCTGTTTTCGGCGTTTGTACCAGCCTAAATCCACACCATCCTTTTGTTGGCATTGCTGCGCGTGCTGTGCAGCTTCATCAAGCCTCTGGCGAACCAGACCGCGGAGCTGGTCGGGGACATTGCTTCTGGCAGGCTACCTACGGCAGCCAAGCTGCTGCCCATCCAGTTCATCTCGGTCAACGACGTCGAGGTACGGCGTTGACCTGGCGTACGGCAAGGCACACCGCTCCCCGGCTGCATGCAGTGTTGAGCCACGCCGTACAGCGCCGCATGACTCCGCACCGCCACGGGCCTCGTCCTGCACGCCGTGCCAAGCACTGTCCCTTGCGTGCCTGCCCGACACGTGCCGCGTCCCCACGCGGTGCCACGTGCCGTGTGCCACGCGCGCAGGCCGGCCTCTCGGACCTGACCGGCGGCGGCACCCGGCCGCCCGCGCAAAGCGACGTGGTGCAGCTCATCACCAACATTACGCGCTGCAGGTAGGCATGCAGTGGGAGGTTGAGGGCATGGGCGAGCCGGGGTGGCTCCCAAGAGGGGAAAAGGTGTTGATTAGCGGTATGACTGGCATTCGGGTAGAGCTCTCGAGGATCTTATGCTGGAATGCGTCTCCTGGCGGCCGGCTGACCGTGCGCTGGAAGGGGTACGGTAACGTTGCCGTTTGGGCTACCTTCGGTACCTGTCGTCTGCTTTTGTTGTACCACCACCGCACCGTTTGCCGTACCGTATCGTCGGGCTAGCTGTGGCGTCCGCTGCTTCACGCCGTGGGAACTGTCCAGCAGCCGTGGTGCCTCCCGTCAGCTCTCCAGCTTGTGTCGCACCTTGCTTCGGTACTTCGGTTGCCTGGACAATGACGCTCACCCCGCACCCAATGCCGTCAGGATGGACGCTGTGCTGAGCCTCGCGGCCACCGGGGTCGCAAAGGTGTGTCACCGGTGTCACCTGTGGGCCGCATGCATGCCGATGTATTGCCCCGCACTGCCTTGGCGCTGCCGGCCACGCCTTCCGGGGCGGGATCCATGGCCTTGCGCAGCCCTCGTGCTGCAAAACGCTTCCTGCGCCCTGTCTTGCCGCTCTGCTGTACGCCGTATTTATACCTGAGCCACTCCGTGTATGATTGGTCCTACGGTCCGGCGGATGCTGTCCAGTACCTTATACCTTCAGCTAGGGTTGGGCACATCCCTTACTGCAGCACCGAACCACTTTCACGGTGTGCCGACCGGCGCCCGCCACTTACTGCTGCTGCGGACCCCTCAGGACATCGTACTCCTGCCCACCTCGCCCGCCTACCTGGCGCCCTCCATCCCGGACATCGCCCGCCCCCTGGTCAAGGGCATCATAGACGCCCTCGACGCCGCCGTAGCACAGGGCGTCAACGCCCTGCAGACCACGGTGCTCGACGTCGTACCCAGCAACAGCCCCTTGTACGGCACGAAGCTGCACCTCCTGGGCAACTCCGTGTGGATTGAGCGGCTTGTGCCACGTGTCAGGCCGCCGTTGACTAACACGACAGGTGGGCGCTGTATGCCGTACAGCGTACCGTGATGGCCAAGCTGCCTGCTGCTGAGGTCCGCTGATGTCCCGTGTTATGGCCATGAGAAGGAATACCGTATGCGTGGCCATGGGGCTCGAATGTTTCGCTGCACAGTCCCGCACGCTGCTTGAGACCCCCATTGGACTGTGCCGCATCCCGGTACTGCCATGCCGCTTCACGCCGTTGGCTCCACTGTGTTGCTCTGTGCCCTCCCCCGCTCCCGCCGCCGCCCCCCAGCCGCCTGCTTCAACATCCCCAGCGTGCTGCTGCCCATTCCCCCGGGCGTGGTGCCGTGCAGCAACCCCAACGACTACTGGTTCTACGACACCATCCACCCCACGGTGAGGCCCGAGTGCAAGGGGAAGACGCCTCATCTCCATAGCCACGTGTGCCCCCATTGCGTTAGGCTCCTCGATGACAACCATGAGGCATGAGGCGCCCCATTGCTACTTTTCCTGCACTATGCGTGACATGGCCCGCCTGTCCTGCCGTACACCAGCCGTGCTGCGCAGTGTTGTGCGCCCCTGAAACTTACGCCTGCATTTTCACATGCCAACAACCGTGCATCTTCCCTTCTTCCGATCCGCTGCCTGCACGCGTAATTCTTCCGCCCGGTCTCTTCCACATATGCCTGATACTCATACGAACCCCGCATCAAAAGCGCCTTCTCCAGCCACCCAATTTCATTGCCACCTTGCCCCCCTCGATGTCGCACAGACCAACTACGCGCGCTACTTCGCTGTGGAGGGCGTCCTGCCTCGCCTGCAGCAGCTACGCCTCCTGCCGTACTAAGTACATTGCCGTACGCCGCACCTGTACTGCATGTGGTCTGGGGGAAGGACGTCCCACGCCGTCTTTGCGTGAAAGGGAGGCCAACACGCGGCTGACCGCAGCCAGGCACACACTAGGCTGAGGCACCAGATTAACCTGCCGTGGGTTTTGCAAGCGGGCGCTGTGCGAATGAAGATGCATGATTGAGTGCATGCTGCGCTTATGCGCAATCTACGAGCGCCGAGGAGTGATCCAGACCCGTGAATATAAGGACCTGGCTTCTGCACGTGCTTCCGTAATGGCAACCGGCTGGCGTGATATGTGTATTTTGCGTGCGGCTTCACGCTGCGCATTGCTGGAACACTGGTGAAACGCATACGCATGGCTGTGCTGTGCCATATCGAACTGGACACGTGATCAATGAGCCCCGTCGTGATCATTGTACTCAAGCCAATTTTGGGGTGAAGGCACGTGGCTTGCCTGTGTCAGCGTGGTTGCCCTGCTTGCCCATACCGCAGGTGGTGTGGCCTGCAACGCCTGGTATGGCTGCTTCTATTCTTTATGTTTCGCTCCATGCAAGCAAGGTAGTCCGGTACCTTACTGCCTTGCCAGGGCAGCCAGAGGACCAACGCCGGACCGACACGGTATTAGTGTTGCTCTACATGGTCTGCCCCGCTCTCTGCGTGTGCCCCAGCGTGCTCCCTTTGGCCCAGTTGTACGTGCTCCCTTGTGGTCTTGGTTGTACGTGTGTGCGAGTCCCTCGGCTCTGTCCTGGCGGTGTACCGTAACATGAAGGAAGCACGTCTCCGGATGCGGCGCAACATGGCCTGCCAGCCCCCACGGCCCGTGCCCAATCGGCAAGCCCAGCGGCCCCTTCCTGCACGCTCCGCCCCCTCCCGACCACATGGCCACAGCCTCAGGGGGGTTTCTCTGCCCTACCCTATTACCTACTCCTGTTCGTCCGAGCACCGCATTACACAGACTGTCAGCAGTTCAGAGAACGTGTGAGTCGTGCCGTACCGTACCGTGCCCCACGCTACCCAGCATTGTCGGGGCGTGCCCGACCCGGCGGGCGCCCTTGCACTGCTATTCCTACAGTTGCATGCATACGTCTCACTTTCAATCTTTCATGCACGGGGACCGTTTGTGGGCCCACGCTGGCCACTCGCACAGCAGTTGCCCATAGAGGACCAATCCGTCAAAGGTCAAAGCCAAGCATCTTTCTGGTCGACCACTAACAGGGACGCCAGGCAGGCTGACGGCACCGAATACCACATACGCCTGGACGTCATGCAATGTTAACGCGTGCTGTGCACATGGCCATGAGGATGACGACCAACACCAAGACCAGGGGAGCTCCCCTGACCACGATCAGCACGAGAACTGGGCGCGCCAAGCCGTTCCACGCGTCTCGCCGAGTTCTGTCGCAATCAGAGCACTCAAGTCCGTCCACTCTGCAGCGGGAACACCGATGCACAGCTGCACGCCGAACACAGCTGACACCAACAGTACTGATTGCTGAGCCTGCTGAAGGGCCGCAGTCATTCCTACCAGTTATTCCATGCGCCCTAATGCACTGCAACAAACAAAGAGTTTCCGTGAAAGATTCTGTGACAATTTGTAACACGCTCAAACAGCTAAGGCTCACCTACACCTAAACCAGCCGCACCGCATCACCCGCAAGCTGTGATGCTGCCAACCGAGAGGCCAGCAGCGCCCAAGAGCACGAGTCAGGCAGGCACAGCTCAGAGCATTTGCTCAGCAACAGCAGCGAACATCGGACATAGCCCGCACCGAACGACGCCACACACGATAGCACAATGACACTCACCGCAGCAAACCGTCCCATGCCACGCATGCGTCCTTGACCCACACACAAGCTCTCTCCACGCAGCGTTCACCACCACTGCCTTACACCGTTTCCTCGCGTTTCACGCGTACCACCACTGCAGGGCTGCATTCTGGCCCTGCCCGAACCGCAGGAATGTGAGCGGACAGCGCACACCGCCCCACATGCGGGACACGCCACGCCACCAAGCGGCACCCCATGGCACCCGCCTCGCACTGCTCGCAGCCCCCGCCCATCTTTCCCTCACCTTGGCACCGTCTGCGCCATGCAGCAGCCCTCCGCCGCGCGCAACCGCCCACACACACGAACACTAACGGCAACTCCTCACACTATGCCATGCGGCCTCTCTGCACCACAACTGACACCTGCACACGGGCGGCGTGCTCCCCGTCCCACATCCTGACTCCTGCACCACTGCGCCAGGCCGAGCCGCCCCCGCCGCCGCGCACCAGTCAACCACCAAACGAAAACAAACGATCGCCAACGAACTCCCAGCCACACACCGGGTCAAACAGGCTCAAGCCGCCGAAGCACAGCCGCCCGCCGCCAGCCACCGCCGGCGAGCTCCCCCGCCTCACACCAGGCCAAAGAGCCCCAGCAGCTGGAACAGCATGAGCAGCACGTCCACCACCAGCAGCCAGATGATGATCCACTCCAGCCGCGCCGCGTGGCGGTTGTTCTTGTGGTCGCGCAGCATGTCCAGCATCTCCTGCAGAGTGGTTGGTGGTTGGCAGTTGGGCGTTGGCGGCGGGCAAACTTTTGAACCAGCGCCCGCGTATTAGTACATTGGTATGGCCCCCAGATACGGTAATTTGCGTTTGCGAAGTAACTATCTGCACTCCTTGCGATGTCGCTTCGTTTGGCGGTTGGGGGACACTAAGGTGGTGTACGTGGGCTAACGCGACGGTGGCGCACAGTGCCTCGCCTGGATAGCCCGTCCCTCTGTCGCTCCACTGAGCCCCGTGCCTCACCGCATGGCCACGGCGTGCACGCATACCGAGCACCACGCTCCCTACCCGGTACCGTAACACCGTGTGCCTGCCTTGCCGCTCCACCGCACACATGCTCCACGCTCAGCAACAGGTCGCCCTCCCTTGCAGGGTTTGCACTCAACTACATGCCGCATGCCGCCATGTCCACCCCGCATGCCGCCATGTCCACCCCGCATGCCGCCATGCCCACCCCGCATGCCGCCATGTCCACCCCGCATGCCGCCATGTCCACCCCGCATGCCGCCATGCCCACCCCGCACGCCGCCATGTCCACCCCGCATGCCGCCATGTCCACCCCGCATGCCGCCATGTCCACCCCGCATGCCGCCACGTCCACCCCGCATGCCGCCATGTCCACCCCGCATGCCGCCATGTCCACCCCGCATGCCGCCATGCCCACCCCGCATGCCGCCATGTCCACCCCGCATGCCGCCATGTCCACCCCGCATGCCGCCATGCCCACCCCGCACACCCGCCAGCATGCGCCCACCACGCACCTGCAGCACCTCGAACCGGGCGTTGAGCACCTCGGCACGTGTGTCCAGCTCCAGGTACTCGCACGCCCTGTCGTACAGCGCCTGGGTGCGGAACATGGACAATGCATACCGTCGACGTTTCAGGTGGGAAGCATATGTGTGGGTCATCGCACAGCCGTCATCCATGTCCAGCTTCACGCACAGGCCCTGCCAACGCGTGGACCACCCGCGCATGAGCGTGCTCTTGGCGTCCCCATGCCCTTGTAGGTGGTATACATGCACGGTGGCAGGTATGCTAACCACACGCCACGCGTGCTTCCCGTTAATACACGTGCCCTATAACACACACCGCCTACCTGCAGTTCTTCCTGAGCCCACCGCCAACACTACAGTGTGAACAGTGTAGTGGATGCCAACCTCGTCCACGCAACCCTGGTCCTGACCCAGATCAAACCCCCATGTATCCCCAGTTCCAGGCCCTGCTCCGCTTCGCAACGCACATCCTGACCCGCCAACCACACGCCCGCCCCAGCACACACGTGTCCCCCACCTGCAGCTGGTCCGGCGCGCTCCAGAAGAACTCGGGCGTGTCCATGACCGTGGACAGCAGGTTGAGGGTGGAGGACTGCAGGAACACCTTGCCGATCAGCTGCGCAAGCTTCTTGGCGGACATGGACACGCGGCCCTGGGACGCCAGGTCCTGTGTGAGATGTGTGTGTTAGCAGCATGTGTCTTAACAACGGCTGTGTTGTTTTAGAGACAAGGGTTTGGTCAGGGTAAGGGTCAGGTAAGCAGCTTGTTGCTGGGCACAGAGCAGCCGTCAGTAACAGGGTCCTGCGCCCGTGCGCAGACGTTGATGTACCCGGTACAGCGGACCGTTGTAATTCTGGCAAAGCGAAACGAGGAACTGAACCTTATACGTCTGTCTCGAGTATCCACAACACACACTGTTCTCTCACCTGGGGCAGGTGCTTGCTCTCCTCCACCAGCGCCACCACCCGCTCCTCGTACACCGACAGCTTGGTGGACTGCGCCAGCGCATGACTAATGGCAAGCCGTACCTACACGCGTACGACAAACACGTGTACGGCAGAAGGGATCAGAAGCAGCATGAATGCGTGCGCCGTTAATGACCCATGGGGAAGCCTGATTGCGCCTGTGCCGACTGCACGGCTTGCGATCAGGTGCGTGGAACCACGGAGAGGAGGGGATGTGCAGCGGAGGCCGAGCTGACACACCCTAGGTTGGCCAGGCCGCAGGTATGAAGCATAGCATATGCACAGCTGTGCCTTACGATCGCACCTGGCCAGGCGGCCATGTTTGTCCAGAGCCCTTGCCACACATCCGCTTCGTCCCGCCCAGCCATGCACCACCAGCTGGCCGACACCCCACGCCTGGCGACCGGCTCGTGACCTACTGACGACCCGTGCGCGTGGCACACGAACCCTCATCCCTTGATCCCAACGTTGTCCCCCTACTACCCCTGTTCCAGTAATCCTCCACCCAGCCCTTCCCCAGCCCCTACCACCGCGGGGCCGTCCCCGCCTTCCCCCCCACCTCCCACCTGGTGGTCAGCTGCCTGGCGGCGGTTGATGGTGATGGTGTCGTTCTGGATGTGCGGCGGCTCCGAGACACTGATGTTGAACACGAACTGCAAGGAAAGGGGCGCGGGACGACGGGTTGAGAGGTGGCCGTGGCTGTGGCCCCCTTTTACAGAGTGCTTACTGGTACCCAAGCTACGCATGGCCCTTAAGAGCGGAGCCAACCACTGCCATATGCGAACCCCTGCAACCTCAGCACCGCATCTGGTCTCATCCACACCTCACCACACCCACACTCACGCCCACCCACCACCCCGCATCCGCTAACCCACACCCCTCACCTCGTCCACGTCCGGCTCCTCCAGCGGCCCCTGCTGCACCGCCCTGGCCAGCGTTTTGAGGATGGCCGCCTCGTGCTGCGCCTCCAGCCCCCAGAACGCCACCACACCATACTCAAAGAAGAAGATATCCTGCCCTGGCGGCGCCACCGCCCCGCCCATGCAGCCACCGCCGCCCGCGTTGGAGCCGTTGCTGCCGGCACCGCCAGCCGCCGCCTCGTCGTGTGCGGCCCTGCCCGGCCCCAGCGGCGAGGGGGTGGGGGACATGCCGGTGGAGGACAGGGCTTGGTGGGGGGAGGGCAGGCGGGCGTGGATGACGTCTTCGTAGCTGTGCGTCTCCCAGGCTGAGATGGGATGCCAGGTGGGGAGCAGGGGGGAAGGATCAAGTACTGGCAAAGTACTCGTATAAGCAATAGTGTAGGGTGTGGTGCAGTTCAGGTGTCAAGGCGTGAAGTACCCAAGTGGCGGGTGCACGGGCGATGGGGTCTGAGAGGATCAGGTCAGCTGTGTGCGGGCTGCTGAGCGGGGTAGGTGTGCGTGTGGGTGTGCGGGGGGCATGATTGGGGCCAGAGGGTCACAGCCGCGAGTCCAGTCGGAGGGATGGAGCTTAGCTGAATGCGTGGTGCTGGTCCCACGCCTTGCAAACCCGACGCCCGTGAGCTGACGGTACTGCACTTTCCAGCTCGCAGGAGCATTGCAACCGCCTTATCGAGGACGGCCTACCCGATACCCCAGCCTACGTTGATCGTAGCGCAGTACACACAGGACCAAAAGAGAGCCTTGATGCAACGAAAGCGCGGTCCGCAAGGCTGCCAATACTCACTGGGGTGCTTGATGCGTATGAGCTCCTGCAACTTCTCCTGGTCCAGCGACTCCGAGATGCAATAAACCGTGATCCTGCCGGCCGGCAGCGGCGGCAGGGTATCAGGGGCGGCAGGTCATCAGGGGCAGCGAGCCGCGGCAAAGGGGCACCATTGGGGGCAATCAAAGGTGCTGTACGGCACAGGCGAGGTGGTGGCGATGCAACTGTAGCCTATTGTTGCGAGCAATATCCAGCGTCAAATGTACTGGGGTGTGTGTGGAACGTGATCGTGGCAGTAGCTATGGTGGGTGCCATGCATTCCGGCGCCCTGCCTGCGGTGTGCCACTGCGGGCTTGCTGACTGGGAATGTGTTTAGGGTGGCAAGATCGGAGTGACCAGAGACTTAGCTCCCCGCACCCGACAGATGATTCAGCTAATTGTCTCGCGTGTAGAAAGTGTGCATGATTCAGCGCAATTACAGCAACCCTGGCGAAGCGTTCATTAGCAGCAGGGAGCACGTGCGCAAACCCACTTTCCCCACAACTCAACGTCCCCCCTGTCACCCCTCACCAACCACTAGCCATAACCCGCCGGTTCCACTACTGTGACATGCTATCTTCACGCCAGGCCATAAGCACAAGACAGCGGCTCACCTTGCCCGGCCAGCTGGCCCCGCTGCTATAATGTCTGGCACACTGACATCAGGCCCCTCTTCCTGCCTGCCCGGTGAACCGCCTCGACTGCTGTCCAGCGGTAGAGGAACAAACTTGTCTTTCTGTCTTATCCCTTGAGGAACTCCATGTGGCAAAACGGCCTTGAAACCAGTAGATGGTAGCCGCTTAAGGCTCCTCGTCTGGTCAGTCGAGGTTCGTGTGCCTGGTGCACGTGCTGGTGGTCTAGGTCTAAGCTTGTAGTCTGAAGTTGATGGCCCTGCGTCTAAAGGGGCATATGCCCCTTGTTCCGGGCGCATAGCAAACAGGGTTTGCCAAGACAGCAGGCCTGGATCCGTCAGTTTTGTCCACTTAGCTAGCCCAAGTGTAGAAATTGTTCAGAGCTTGCTTGTGCTGGATATGAGCCAACGGCGCGAATAGGATGTGAGTTGCGGGACCGTGTCGAGGAAAAGCGAGAAAGCGTAAGCAGAACAGCAACCACGTAATGGTATCGTGTATGTGCTTTGTAAAAGCTTAGACCTGCCGCCAAGCGGTGTTATGCCCGGCCGTTGTGCTGGCACCTTCGGAAAGCGAGGACTCCCCTGCTGCCTGGCTTCGGGTCTGCACCTTCTGGTCTGCACAGCGGGCGTTCGACACTCGACAGGGGCTCAGGAGCAACCTTGCGGATGTTGCGGCTGTTGATGGTTATAGTATGAACTGGGTGGCGTTGGCGCTCAGCGCTGTCCTCCCTGCGGAGTGCAGGCACGTGCAGACGCATGTGTGCTCTTGGGCTGGCCCTTGATGAGGGCCAACGGGCATGCCTCGTGCCTGCGTCTACAAGGACAAAGCGGTTTCACTCGGCTTCTCTCAGGACAGGATTGACCATACTATCCACAAACGGTCATGATATGGCGCGCCAGCCTGAGTTATTGGCTGCTGCTGTTTTGGTCGAGGAGGTGCGATTGTACCTGGAGGGCTGGAATGATGGTTGGGTAGGGCTATTGTCTGGCGTGCTTGATGCCTTGGGCATTGACGTGTGGGCTGGCGTCCCGTCCCTGTGCCTGGCCACCAGTTCCCTGGCCAGATGGAGAGGGGCTACGGCCCTCCCGTTGGCGTGTATTTGTACGGCCGTTCGTGAGAAGCTTTCTGCAGCGTGGTCCAGTACTAGGCTGGTTGAAGATCCTCGTGATTGTGTATCGGACGGCAAGCAACCTGGTGTGAAGATGTGTAGGTACAAGTATTGGATGGGTGGTGTTGCGCTTGGGGCGGCGGTGGCGCCCTGGCTGCCGCATAACAAGGTTGGCATTCCCAGCGCGCAGCATAAAGAGTTGATGCGTTTTAGGCTCTGCTGCTGGCGTCTGGCAGCAAACAGGCTGTGCGCGTCGGTGCCCAGGGAGCAACGAGTCTGCAGAGTGTGTGGGACGGGGGTGGTTGAGGACGAGCGACATGTCCTGCTCGAGTGCCCTGCTTACGCTGACTTGCGGGTTGCTGCTGAGATCTGTGAAGGTGCCACAATTATCTACAGCCGCAACAACGAGTTGTGCTTGCCAAAGTGCTTGGTCCGTGTCTGGCTAGTAGCCTGCAGCTTCCAGCTGTTAAAGAGGCCCCCGCGTGCACCCTCCTCATCTCCGCTCGTGTGTGGCATCGAGTTACTGTACGCATACCCGCGTGCACCTGTAGCGGACGAAACTCTCATGCATACCATACACATTCACCGCAGCGGCCCCCCTTCCCCTGGCCTCCCCCTGGCCCCCTGGCTCGCCCTGTCGCGCATCAAACAGCACTGATCCACCCACAATCAACGGGGTACTGATGAGCACCTTGGATTTTTGCTTGGGGGGGGAAATGGAAAAGGGCGGGAGGGTGGGAGGGTGGAAAGCGGAGGGGCAGAGATGAGCAGGATGGGCTGGGTAGGGTGGACCGCGCCATGGTGGGTGGAGGGGGGGGGTGGTACCCAACCGTACGTGTGCTGCACGAGGGAGCTGGGAAGTATATATAGCGGAGGGGTAAGAGCTCCGCAGGATGGGGGCGTGTGGGAGGCGGGGTACAATGGGGGCCAGAGAGCCTTGGAAGTTGTGTTGGGCTGGGGCTGCGGCGGCTGAGATAACTTTCACCTGAACGCTACGAATTTGAACAAGCAAGCCAAGGACACCCCTAAGGACTAGTAGCTGTTTCGTGTTACCGGATTTACAGGCTTTCATAGGCACTGACTTAAGTACATACTGTGCCATTTGGTGTTAGTCTGGTATACACTGTTCCATGTGTCTGCGTGTGACAATTTCATGTCACGTTGGTGTCTTGAATTGGTTGCCAGGTGCGCGTGGAGTGGGACAGCGCGGACACCGGGGAGGACGAGGAGCCGCCGCCGCCAACCCCACAGCAGCAGTAGCAACAGCAACAGCAGCAAGGGATTGGCGAGGTCGCCGAGCACGAACCGCAGTCGCCCCAAAACACCCTCAGCGGAGACCCCAGCGCCGACGGCCTGACCAGCGGCGTCGCCGCCGCCGCCGCCGTGACGTCTTCCGCCGCCGGCGCTGGCGGCGGGGACGCCTACCAAGGCTGCCGCCCCCCTTGCGTCGCCGTCCGGCGGCGGCGGTCGGAGGGTGAGCGCTGACGGCGGTGGCGGCGACGGCGGCGGTGGCTGCCGGGTTGTGGGTAAGCTTGAGCACGTGGTGGGCGTGCGCTTCCCGGGGCAGCTGCTGCCGGAGGTGGTCCTGCAGCTGGCGGCGGCAGCGACGGCCGCGGCGGGGCAGGCGACGCTGACCCGGCTGCCCAGCGGCGCCGTGGGGGTGGGCGCGCCGGCGGTGGTGGCGGGCGGCGGGCGCTGCGTGGCGGAGGCGCCCACGCCCATCGACAAGCGGGCGCTGGCGGCGGCGTTCAGGTGCGGGGGGTGGCGGAGCAACGCTGTGGCTAAGGGCCGAAGGGCGATGGCTGGGGCTGATGGTGTGGTTTAGGGGTCAGGGGCCTGCGGCAGGTGCGGGGGATGGCTGAGTGTGCCGTGGTGTGGTGTGACATTGTGCGCAAACGCCAGGGGGCGATGGCTGCACGCAGGCATGGCAACGGCGGCACAGGTCTGCGGCAGGTAGGGGTGGTGCGTGGTGGCGTGGTGGTAGGAGTATTGTTTGCCATGTTGGTACGAGTCCGTGCCAGCATGGCCCCTGAGCCGTCTCTTGAGTTGTGCTGCATCACGCCTGCAAGCTCGTGAGCTAAGACACATCAATTCACCCACATACGTGGCCCCCTCCCCGCAGGGCGCCCAAGACCCTTATGGACTTCTTCCGCAAGCCAGGGGAGACCCTGGGGGCAGCGGCAGCAGCAGGAGCAGCAGCAGCAGCAGGAGGGCCCACACAGGGCGCCCCCGTGATCTCCGCTGCCAAAGCGCCCATGGTCCTCACCCTGCCGTTGGGCCTGAAGCAGGGCGCACCCAATGCAACCGCCCCTATTCCGGTCTCAGTCAAGGGGTCCACCAAAGCCCCCGTGGTGCTCCCCCCGCCGTCCGTGGATATTAAGCAGGAGGCGCATGCAGGCGGCCAAGCGGCAGAGGACGGAGCCGGCGGCGGTGGGGGCGGGCGTGGTCAATGGCAGGGGGCACATGCAGACGCCGGCGGCGGCCTTCATCGCCTTCGCCTGCCATGTGTCGACCCAGGCGGCTAAGCAGCAGCAGCAGCAGCAGCAGCAGCAGCAGGGCGGGTGTGCGGTCGGAGCACGGAAAGGTGCTGCAGGAATGGTGGCTACGTCAGGGTCGGAAAAGTATGAGGATGACATTGAGTGGAGTAGCCAAGAGGATGCGGTGGCGGGGACAGGGAGGGAGACGCAGGGGGGAGGGAGACGAGGGGCAGGGGGCCCGGGGCGAGACAGGATGGATGTGGATGGTAATGAGGATGGGGTGGCAGATCCCGGGGAGAGCCGAGGTGAGGACCAAGACAGGGACAGCAGCGTTATCATCCTGGGGGACGATGATGACGAGCGGGAGGGGCAAGGGCAGGGAGGAGCTGGGATTACGTACGACCGACGGCAAGGCAGCAGCATGGCAGCACAGGGAGCGGGGCGAGGGCGGCATGCCTTGGCGGGCACGGGGGCCGGCACTGCTGGGAACGGAGCGGGTCTGCAGCAGAAAGCCACGCCACCGCAACACAAGCAGCAGCAGCAGCAGCAGGCGCTAAAGCCAGCCACGGTAGCGCCGGCGGCTCACGGCAAGGGACAGGCCACCATCGCGCGGGGCTTGCAGACGCAGCTGGGCGGCCGGGGAGGGGCGGGCATGGCGGGCGCTTACGGCGGGACGCAGCAGGGGTCAGGTGGTGGCGGTGTGGACCCGGTCAAGATCCGCGCGCTGGTGGGCATGGGCTTCCCCGCCGCGCAGGCCGCCAAGGCGCTGTGGATGGCGCAGGGCAGCGTGGACCGCGCGGCAGAGCTGTGCCTGGAGGGGAGGGTGGTGTGAGGGAGGGAGGGGGGAAGGCGCTTGCGGGGACGTGGTGTGAGGGCGGGAACGGGGGAGGCGAGGGTAGTGTGAGGGCGGGAATAGGCGGGGAGGCGCTTGCGGGCAGGCGGTGTGAGGTAGGGGCAAGTTTGCGAGGGGCGTGTGCGAGGGGCGAGGCGGAGGTTCGCCTTGAGGGCAGGGGAGTGCAGGACGGTACTGGGGCCGGTGGGCTCGGCTCAGGCATTGGGGCAGAACGAAGCTGCGGACGCTGTGCAAGCTGTCGGCCGGGGTGGGGCGGGGTGGCGTTGCGCTAGGGCAAAGACGGCATGCTCGGAGCCGTCTCTCGGACCAAGGCTGCGCGGGGGATTCATAGGAAGCAAGGGTGGCATTGCGTATGGTGGTGATGGTGGTTAGCTTACGGTATTAGTGGTTGCCCAGCGTGCTGTGCCTGGGATGCCTAATGGTAGCAACGGTGTCGTACTAGTCTGCTGTGCCCGTACTGCCCTGTACTGTCCAGCGCCACGCCACAGAGGCCCAAATGCACATGCTGGGACATATAACGAGTCTTATTGCGACACTGCTGAACTGTTTTGTATGGTGCATGCAAAGAATGGCAAACAACATTACGGTAACCTGGCCGCTGCTTGTGTCCCTGGGGGCTGCTGAGCCAGGCTAGCGGACGGCAGCCCCAGCCCCGCCGCAGACCCACGGGTCACGGCTACTCCTAGCCGCCACTGCGTACTGCCGTTGAGATCTCTGTCTCTCTGACACTACTCGTCCGCCTTTCCAAGCGATGGTATACCGTACTTGTTTCCCGTCTGACACAAGAAGCTTACGTATACGCGTACAGTACTACGTACTACAGTCACGTAGGATGCATTGCAGTACCGGTACGGTACTCAATAAACCGCACTACCGGTTGCCGTCAACGCTTGGAGTTGCGCTGTGCATGGTCGGTACCTTGGGTGCGATTTGTCGCCACGTGGCCACGGCACCGTACACGGCTGTGTTTGATATGCTGGTAATCTTATAACCTGGAAGCAGTTTGGCGCCGCTGCACGCACAACTCTACTGTCTATGCCGCGTGCTTGTTGCTGGGCGACAGTTCAATCGTCTTAACCTACCATGCCGTACCCAATAGATCTGTGTATATGTGTATAAGCATTTCAATTTACTTATGGACATACGTACCCTGCGTACACCGCGTACCTACACGTGGCAGGCGAGACATGTACTTGAAAACTTGGCGCTTTCTGTACACAGCGTACCGTACCGCCTTGGAGGCGTACATGCATACCCGCCCCCCAACCACGAGATCCCGCCGCATAACCCCAACATGTACAATGCGTACATGCACACCCACCTACATGTGCCACGCAGCCAGCGTACATTCATTCTTGGCGCCTCAACATTACCCCACCCATTGTACAGCCTTCACTGGCACCCAACTACCCCATGACACGTTACACCCAGTCGCCTGACACATTACAACTTATTTCCTATTCTGTACATCAATGGCCACCACTTCCTTGACTCCACATGCAGCTTCACCACCCACATTTGCTACAGCCCCAACTCCCATGCGCATGTACGCGTGTCCAGACCCCCATGTACGCCGTGTACACCCGAAAACGAACCGACCCCCATGTCAACGATACTGCAGCTGCAACCTTAAGATACAACCGTACTTCAGTCAATTAAAGCATGGCTGATTGGTACCCTCTGGGCCCAAAGGCCGGGCAGGGCTTAGAGCAAATGGCGATTCGCCAGGAGCTATACCGGTACTCGAACCTCGCCACGCACCTGCTCCCTGCAGTACACCAGTACTACGCCCGTACAAGCAGGTGCTCGCGCCTGAACAGCAACGGCCCTCGCTACCTACCCAGCAGACGGCAGCAAGCCCACCGGATGAGGGTAGGCAGGCGCGGAAGTTCTCCGTCATCCATTGCACTGTGAAGTCAGAGCACTGCACGACACCACAAGCACATGAGGCGCTGCCCCTTCGGAGGCCCTAAATGACGTTGCCCCCATGGGACGTAGGTATGCTGCGTAGCCTTTTAGTAAAGAGCAGCGTCAACACACCAGCGTTTATGAACTAGGAATCCGTAGTCGGTTCACGCCTTCGCATACTGTGCAAGCGTGTGCCACGTGCAGACCTGTGCGCCCTGCGGTGATTGAGTGGTAGCATCACGACCAGTTACGACCAACATGCCCTGCCCAGAAACATGGCCACCAGTATATGTACCAGACTAACACGAGTATGCACGCTTGCCAAAACGTTCAAATCAACCCCTACCATACTATCGGCCGCACTGTTGAGAGAGGAGAAAAGCTAACCTGCATCCAGTTGTTGCAACGTGCGGTAGAGTGATACCATGGCCCAGCCCTAGCCCACTGCACCTCACCTTGCTGCCTCTATTGCACACGTATTAACTAATGCCACATCCTGCCGTATCTCAGAAAGGTTCAACCACTTGTACATGGACAACACCTGGGTCCCGCCCCATGCGCCTCAGCTGCCCCTGCACCCACTCCACGCCCTCGCGCAGCGCCGCCACCAGCTTGCGCCCGTCATCGCTGCGCGCCGACAGCTCCAGGCGCTGCAGGCACGGAGCGCCCAGTAGCACGACGGGCATGAGGGCGGCGGCTACGGCGGTTCCTAAGCTGCACCACGCGTCCGTGCCGTGGCCCCGCGTCATGCGGATGGTGAGTTCCCGCAGGCGGGGCAGGCGGGCCAGCAGCGGCACCACAGCGGGGTGCAGCTGGCATCTCAGGTACAGCACCTGGAACCGGGTACGGGACGTTTCAAAGGGTCTGAGAGATAGGTTCGAACGCACGTGGGCGCTGGGGGCGGGTTTAAGAAACGCAGGCGCTGTACAGATGCATACGCGCATCGGTCGGTCTGTGAGGAGTGGTCGGCAGGATGCGCTATGGCAGGCAGCAAAGTATGCCGGCGCGAAACGGCATCAGAAATCAGGTGCGATGGCCACGTAAGGGACATTTCAGCCCACCTCCAGCTCCGGCAGCTGCTCCGTCAGCGCCACCACGTCCCCCAGCTCCAGCGCACAGTCGTACAGGCTAAGCCTGCGCAGCCCCAGCGGCCGCAGCGCAGCAAACAGCCGCACGTGGCCGTCCCCGCCGCCGGCCAGGCGAGCGGCGAGGGCTCCCAGCCGTGCCGCAGCGTAAGCTCTTTGCAACTGCCGCTGCTGCGCTCGTGCAGCAGCGCCACAGCGTCCAGCAACCTGTCAAAGCCGGGGCAGGGCGAGTGCAAGGCGGCAGGCAGCGCGCCATCGCTCACAGCCGCATGCGCATCCTCCGCCCTGGCCTCGCCGCCTGGCTCCTCGCTTAGACCGGAGCCACTGCTGGAGCCGCCTCCCAAAGCATCCATGCCAAGGGCCCCTTCGCCGTCCGCAGCCCCATAGCCTAGGTCCTCCTCGTCTAGGTCCTCCTCGTCCGATGGCCCGTCCAGGTCCTCCTCGTCGTCGTCCTCAGCCAACGCGCAGCAGTCCAGCGAACCAACGCTTAGGCGCGTGAGGCTGGGCGGCAGCTGCAGCGCAAGCAAGTCCCTGGGCGCCACGACGGATGTAAAGCCGAAGCGCAGCTCGCGCAGGGCAGCAGGCAGCGGCACGCCGCCTTGCTCACCGTCCACTGGGCTGAGGTCCACACCATTATAACAACAGGCCAGGCAGTCAAATTCGAAGTACGTAAGCTGCCCGTACTCGGCCGCCAACACCCGCAGGTCTGCCTGCCGCAGGTCGAAGCCGTGGAGCGACAGCCGCACAAGGCTGCGTAGAGGCCGCAGCGTGTGCGTCAGGAGGTGCGTGGTGGAGATTGGGCTCCCCAACGTAAGGCTTGTGAGCTGGGTTGCACGTGTGATCGGATCTAGCCGCTCCTCCAGGGTTTGGCTAGGGGGGATATTCTCAAGGTTGAGAAAAATATCAAGGTCGAGGGAACGTAGGCTGGAGAGATCGGCGACTACCATCGCCACCCGAAACATCGAGTCACATACGAGCGTGTCGCCCTCGGGAACTTCATCGTTGGTATACATTTCCAGGTGCAGGTGCTGCAGGCGGGTGCAGGCGGCAATGGAGTCGGCCAGGGGCTGGGGATGGCTTCCTGCGACCGGCTGAAGGTGAGGGAGGTGAGGCTGGGGGCGCAGGTGGTGATGAGGCTGCACAGGCCGTGGGTGGCAGCCTCGGGGTCGTCATGATAGCTCAAGGTCGTTGCAATGTCCAGGGAGGCCAGGTGAGGGGCGGCGGAGCGCACGGCGGCGGCCAGGGCGTCCGTGTAGGTGAGGTCGCCGAGGGACAGGTGCTTCAAGAAGTTGAGCTCAGGCCCAAGTTGCTGGTGCTGCGGCAGCGCCTGCTGTTGCTGTGCAAAGGCCGCCAGGACCTCGAAACTGCAATCAAGTGGGGCAGGGCAGTCTCATCTAGGGCAACGGGGATGCAACCCACAACAGCATTCAGCGGGAGCAGCGCTTGTTGCCGCCTGCTCAGCACCGTCACCTCGTACAGTCTTCGGCAATGAGTGACACTCGCCTGCTTATTCGCTTCCCAGCAACTCTCAAACCCTATTCCTGCTCCGCGTCCACTATGCAACGCGCACGCGTGTGGATGCATGCGGCAGAGTGCATTCCTTCGTGCTGCTGCCCCAGAGCGTGACAGACCCACGGGACATGCAGCAGGTGGCTGCCTGTTGGCAGAGTGCCTGCCTACATTGCCGCAGCATCCATACATTAGGTGGTAGGAAACATTGTGTTGATGGCTTTGTGTTGATGGCTTTGTCTCTCAGAAAACCTACGCTGCTGTTGTATTGGCCTCCGCATCAGGCGAATCTGGTTGATAGACGAGCTTCTCTGGGCGAGCCCCTCGCGACAGTACGCCGCCAACGAACGCGATGAGCTGAGCAGCAGGCTGGGGGGCAGTAGACTGCTTTCTGCCTGACGCCGACAGCGTTGTTATCGCCCTGTCGGTGATCACGCGGCCCTCGCGGCATGCTAGACGGAGTTGCAGCCGACTTTCAGGGTCAAGGAAAGGGATAAGGAGGTGTCCGAGGTCGCGCAGGTTGAACATTTTTGCGCTACGCAAACGGAAAAAAAGCAAGATAGAAATCAGCGACGGTCGAGGGCTTGGTGGTTTATGTATCTGTTGGTTTGTAAGAATGCAGCCGCACCAAACAACAACGGCGCAGTGCGAACATAAGTCTCCGTTTGTCCGTTACCCAGCCCCCGCTCCGAAACTTGACGCCCTTTAGCCGGAGGGGCTGTCTGCATGCGTGCCCGTTGCACATGTACATGATATCACTCATGCGCACAATAGCTCATCCTAAATCTATCCTTGGCTAGGAGGACCAAGAGGGCCAAGACGTCTACAGCAGCGTTCTCACCCTAGGGGACGATGATGACGAGGGGGAGGGGTAAGGGGAGGGGGGAGCTGCGTGGGGTTACGGACGACCCTAGGCAAGGCAGCAGCCTTGCAGCACATGGAGTGGGGCGCGCAAGGGCGGCATGCCTTGGCGGGCACGGGGGCCGGCACGGCTGGGAACGGAGCGGGTTTGCCGAAAGCCACACCACCACAGATAAGCAGCAGCGGCAGCAGGCGCTGAAGCCAGCCATGGTAGCGGCGGCGGCTCACGGCAAGGGACAGGCCACCATCGCGCGGGGCTTGCAGACGCAGCTGGGCAGCCGGGGAAGGGCGGGCATGGCGGGCGCTTACGGCGGGACGCAGCAGGGGTCGGGTGGTGGCGGTGGAGGTGGCGGAGGTGTGGACCCGGCCAAGGTCCGCGCGCTGGTGGGCATGGGCTTCCCCGCCGCGCAGGCCGCCAAGGCGCTGTGGATGGCTGCTGAGATCTGTGAAGGTGCCACAATGCGTGATGTTATGATGCAAGGTAATCAGGCAAAGCTAGCTGAGTTACTATCGAAGATTTGGTCGAGACGAAGTCAAATTTTTGGAAATGAGTTTGTCGGCCCTTGAGCCTCCGGCTCGTACATGGGTCGTTGCACTTGCGGAGGGAAGAACCCTCGCTGTGTAACACTGACTGACTGTGTAACACTGACTGACTGATCTTTAAGAAAGGGAAGCATTCTAAAACAGCCGCTTCCATCCACGCAACTAAAACCTATGAACCGTCGGGTTCAACGCGCGGCATCTTGCTGGGTCCCGTCTCGCAGCAGGGCAAACCAGAGCTCAGCAGTCCGTTTACAGCCTTGTACGTCTGTGCCATGTAGTCATGCACTGCTGCACACGATAGTGCGTGCCCGTACCACAAGCGCCTCTACAAAATCCCACCTTGCATCTGACTGACTGACTGCATCCACATGCGCACACCGGTGCAACCCCCACAACCGCGTGTTACGCGAACCCCCACCGCCGACACTCGCAAAATCAAACCAAGTACCGCAGCAACGACGCTTGGCACTACATTCGACCTTGCATGTTTATTTGTGGCGTCAAACTTATTTTTCGACGGTTCAGCGGACGCCTTGCATGCACGTGGCTGGGCGGGGCCGAACCACCCAGCATCCCACAAATTCTCCGGCTCAATGAATTCTATGCGCTCCCCCAATTCGCCTGAGTCTCGCGCCATCCTCTGCAGAAGCTGAGCCAAACAACAAATATGCAAATGAAAGAAAGGAACTACCGGCACGGAAGCTGCGCGAAGTAGCCCACCACCACCAGCACCAGCAACCCGGCCACCAGGCAGAGGCGACAGGAAAGCACTCCTAAGCCCCCTCCCGGGGTGCAATTGAACACCGAGGATAGCAGGCTGCGGCGGCAAGGGGCCGCCGCTCCGTACTAGTGGGCAGCCACGTGTGGCGCTATCCCCACGCTGCCCACGTGGGCACTCGAGCACACGCCATGTCTGGCTTCTCAACTGCAGGTCCCCAGGCCTGGACGGGGGCACCCTGTGGTGCCGCTGCACACAGCAAGCAGCGCCCAAAGCATCGCCCCGTGAAGCTCTTGCAGAGCGCGCCTCGCGGCATCAGCACAATGCACGCCTCCAATCGACTCGGCTATGAAATGATGAAGCCTCAAAGCTCGAAAGGATTCGGCTGCTGACCACGACAAGTACGCATCATCATCATCATCATCACACACAGTGAGGATGCAAAGCACCCGCAATTAGCTCTACGCACACCCAATCTCCTCTCACACTCGCAGAACTCGACAGCCTGGAGTGCCCGGCCGCCGGGAAAGCCGCCCCCACCGTACACGGCTTGACCCAGGTTTGACCGGCACATGGCGAAATACCCACAAGACCCAGGCGCCAGTCCGCACTCTACTCCCAGTGTCGCAACAACCCTGACCTCAAAAAGCAAATGGCAAACCAGTGCTACATGCACACGATGCCGAGCATATCGTCCTTCACTGCTAGCAGTATGCTCCTCCATGCTTCAGTATGGCCCACCATGTAACCACAAACCAACAACCATCATGCAACGGGAACAGATACGGCTCGCCGAGCCCTGCACACCCCGCTCACTCCACGAATGCCCCTGGAGCTCCGTAACGCCTGCACCGCACCAGTTTATTGTGTCTACAACCCACAAGGCCCGGCCTGCGAGGCCATAGACAAACCGCGTGCAGTAACATGCATGGGCAGTAGCACACGCACAATGGTGCACCAGCAGTAAGACACCCACCATGCTGGCCAGGCGAGAGCCGGTTGCAGTACCCGACATATGTACTCCGCTCGGGAATAAGCGGCATAGGCAACACCAGCAACGCCGAACCATGCCAGGAATGCAGAATATCCGCAAACGCAGGGCCTGCCAGTGTATAGGGTAGCGTATCCGCCCGGTGCCCAGCGTACGGTAGCACTGCCCTGGCAGGAAGGATAACACACATCAAAAAAACGCCCGGGGCCCACAATCCGTACCGGCCAACTCTCTGCCCAGGTGCGGAAGCGGTACAAAGGTACTGTCCCTTTCGCAACCCTAGCTCTGTGAACATGCAGCTCAACAGCAGAGTAGGCCACCCTGCACCGTCCTGTCACCCATTCACGGTGAGAGCCTACACAAGAACATCGACGACCCATATGCCCCATCACAGCAGCAAAAGCATGCATGCGTTGAGGTACGGCACGGCAGTGTCCCAGTCCAAGATGTGCAAGCCGGCAGTCGCCATGGGGACCTACCCCTTGCTAATCCACAGGTGGGACAAAGCACAAAGCCGTGCGTCATATGCATCCATCGTTGCGTCTTGCTAGCCATTGCACCAGTGCAGTGGCATTGTCAATACCGGTATGCCACTGCAAAAGGCCGCTTGTCGGCAACGCGGGAAGAAGAAGCAATGCAAAGGAGCTGCTGGTTGGCGCAAGCGCTCAGGCCACAACGCAGCACACATATGTTTGTGTCCTCTGCATGTTCGCCGCGCATCCACCTGCCGTAGGTGCAGGTAACCAGTGCTGACACACACAGCGCAACCGCGTGCTCCGTACATGTCACACAGTCATCCCACCCTCCCTTGGGCCTCCATCTGCGCACCTCCTCGCCCTTCAGCCTAAGTGTCCATCAACCCCCGTCCACACCATTCGAGCAACCCCGCCCACAGCAAGCGAGCATTTACCAAAGCACCTAGCAAACGCCTTACACGGTGTCATTGCATTGCACGTGTACCCACCAGACGCGTCCGCAGCTCAGTACCCCCGCAACCGACCGCCAACTAACACAGTGGCCATCTTATCCCGGGCCCAAATCCAATCCTGCGCCAACCCATGCCCGTCCAGCAGCACCCTGGTTGCCTGCGTTGAGAACTTACATTTTCAGCGCGCGAGCGGCTGTGCGCTAGGCCCCTCACCCACGTCGCCAGTGCCAGGCCTAATTGGCCTTCTCCTGCCCACCGACAGGAGGCACATCCGTTCCGCAGCACGTGTACGTGCCGCACCAGCACGCAAACACGGTTTGCCCACGCATCCACTCAGCGCCCCAGCCATCCTCTCCCGCTCCCGCCGCACCGACATCCTCCGCCGCCGTCAGTCCCGGGCGCACCGCACGCCTGCGTCTGCCCCTAATCCGACGCCCCTTCGGCACGTGGGCCGCTACCCCGTCCTACGTGGGCTGCTTGCCTGATGCCTTACACGGTTTCCTCGCATTCTACGTGTACCCCGCCTTACGCCTCATCGCTTGCGCCAAAACGCTGTGCCAGCGCCGCCTTCAGCCGCCGGAACCCCGCCACAGGCAGCAGGGCATCCAGCAGCTTCCTGCCAGACCCCACCGCATCCCCGCTTCCACCGGCCCCGCTGTGTGCGGCTTGGCTGCTGCTGCTGGTGTTGCCGTCCCTTCCCCTGACCGTGCTTTCCGCAGGAATCACGCTTGGCAGCTGGCCCGCACGAACCTCCTGCGGCTGCGGCGGCTGTACGTACGGCGCGCTCCGCAGCTGTATCCGTACGGCAGGCTGCTGTGCGGAGCCGTACATGCGAGGCGGCGAGGTGAGCGGACCTGCGCTGCGGTGCTGCTCGTCCCGGTCGGCCTCTGAGATGGCGGTGGGCAGGCCGCGCGGAAAGGAGAAGCAACCGGGCAAGCGGAAAGCGCCAATGCCGCTGCTGCGGCCCGGTCGTGCGGCGGCGGTGGCGGCAGCAACGGCGTCGCTGCTGCTTGGAGCGGCGCTGGAGGGGGCTGCAGCAGCGGCGGCGGTGGTGGTGCTGCCGCCACGTGGCATTCCTGCTTGTGGGAACGCCATGTAGCGGAGCGGCAGCACGGCGGACGTGCTTGAGGAGACGGCGCCCGGGGCCGCAGGTTGCTTGGCCCCGGCTGGACTTGCTGCGGCGGCGCCACTCAACGGTGCTGCAGTGGCCCCCGACACGGCAAAGCTCCTACCTGCCTCCGTGCCGCACGGCATGCTCCGCAGAGCGTCAGTGGTCGCGCCTGTCGCGCCGCCGTCCATCGCGCACGGGCCTGCCGCTTCTGCCGTGTGGTCCAGCATGCCGGGGTGGTGGTGGTGGGTGCACAGCAGCGGGTGCTGGTGCTGCGGCGCAGCTGCAAACGAGCCGCTGTCTTCAGCATCCGTCACGTCGCCGGAGTGAGCGGCGGCGGCGGCGGCGGCGGCGGCGGCGGCGGCAGAAGCAGCAGATGTCGCATGGCTGCTCGGGACTCCAACGGCGGCGGCGGTGGTAGGCACACAGCTGTGTGTGTTGTAGTGGTGCAGCTGGCTGCGGCTTGAGGCCCGCGAGCCAGGCGGCGCCTGGGTTGCTGATGCAGGTGCTGCAGAGGCTTGCGGAGGCGCGACTGCGATTGGATACGCGTCCGTTGCTGCATCAGCGAAGGCGTCTGCCGCCTGCTGTATGAGGCCCGCTACGGGTGCGCTGGCGGACAAGCCGGCGACAGGGGCTGCAGGCAGCGTCGGTGCGGGAGGCAGCAACGCCGCAGACGTCGCGATCCGCTGCTCCTGCTGCTGCCGCTGCCGCTGCTGCCGCTCCGCAAACATCTGTGCCACCTGAGCAGCGAGGGCCTGCTGGTGCTCCCGGTGGTGCTGCTGCGGCGAGATTGTGGTGTTGCCCCCACGCCGCAGGTGGTGCTGCTGCTGCCGCTGCTGGTGTGTATCAGGCGTCTGGGCGTGCAGGGAAGCTCCGAGTGCATCCGGCGCGTCAGGAGTCAGCCCGGTCAGCCAGCCTTGGTTCCTGGAGGCTGCAAGCCCCGCCACTGCCTCACGGGGCCACACCGACCCATGGGTCATTGGGAGCGTCTGGTCGGCATGTGACGTGCCGTGGCTGTCGACAGCAGGGTCGGCGGCAGAGGAAGCAATGGCTTGCTGAGGGGCGGAAGGGTCCGGCGTGGGCGACATGGCCCCCTGCTGCTGCTGCTGCTGCTGCTGCCGCACGTTGGGGTGCAGCTGTGGCAGAGGAAAGATGAGCTGTTGGCCGCTGGCGCCGCTGTACGAGTGGTGGCGGCGCACAGGCGCGTGCGCGCTGCGGAACCGCTGGGCAGAGGTCTGCGTGGCAAGGAGCTGCTGTCGCAGCCGCAGCTGCCGCTGCTGCTCCTCGGCCTCCTGCTGCTGCCGCAGCAGAGCCGCCTGCTGCTGCTGCAGGCTCCGCTGCGCGGCCCGCACGCAGGCGCAGTGCATGGCGGCCTCGAAGGCCTGGAGGCCCTGCAGGAAGATCTCGGCGCCTGTTGCGGGCCGGGTGAGGAAACAGGCGTTCAGCGTCGGGCACCTGTACAGCGTACGTACTTAGCCAAGCTTGAGACAAAAGCCGCTTGGGTCTTAAACGGAACCACGTATGTATGTGTCGTGTCGAATAGGCATGCAGTGAGGCACGTAGGGGTAGGGCGCGTGTGAATCCTAGGTAGCATGGGGTGGCAGGAGACTGCCCACCTGTGTCGGGGCACCGGCAGCGGAACACGAAGTTGACGGACGCCACGTCACGACCCACGATGGCCTCCAGCTGGCGCAGGAAGGCCTGCAGGCCGTCGGGGCCCGGCCGCACCCGCATCCTGCACGCAACGCACCGCCAGCAACTGCAAGATCAGAGTTTGTGAAGTGCAGATGTACAGCACGTCACCACGTTTGGTGTGTATGTCGCAGCTCATAACGCGAAGTGGCCGGTTTCCTGTGCCAGGAGAATGCATGGTACTGCAGCGTGAACAGTAAGCGTTACTCTGTGCAAGGCGTGGAGGTAAATGGCAAATGCAGTACGGCTGGGCATGGCGGGCTGGTACCCTCATCGTGTTTGGCGCGGGTGCTGGGACTGGCACATCTTCACAAACACGGATGCTTGCACGGCGCCGTGCAAGCGCTTCGTTGGTGGTAGCGTGTGTTGCACCACCTGGCAGGGCAACCGCGAACTGCCATGCAGCATGCACAGCACGTACTGGAGCGCTACAGCACGCACTTGCATACGGTGTAGTTGTAGTAGATGGACAGCACCGGTATTGCCGGCGGCAGATGGCAAGGCGTCAGGACCACACGCCAGTCGGGGAGCGTGTCCTGGCAGAACCTGCATGACTTCTCCTCCCTGCACGAACATCGCAATGTATAGTCGCGTTGTGAAGAGAGAAACTAGTTTATTGCAAGTCCCAGACATGGCGGATGGGATGCCTCCTGTCTCGCTCGTGCGACGCTTGCGAAATCCGCCTGGAAGGTTTCAACGTTTTGCAAAAGTCTTGCGGAAGAGGTCCTAGAGTCAAGCAGCGTGGTCCAGCTGCTTGACCACAGCGAGTATGCAGCAGTGAAGAGGTTATGGCGTATGAGGTTTTTTATGCTTGAGATGAGTCGGGGAATTCTGCCGAAAGAAGGTCAAGACGAACCTAACCGACGCCGACTCGTCCCGACCGATATGCACCAAGTGAGCCTCAATTGCTACAGTTTGCGGCGGTGCGTTGAGTTAGCGCAGTAGGACGCCGACGCCGTTTGTCGCTCGAGGCGCTTTCGGCCTCTAACAAACCGCTCTGTGGCAAACTGGCACCTCGAGACTGTACCAATTCCCCTTATCTATGTCATTGTACCATATGAGGTAGGCTGCAACCGTTCTCCCTCCACCCATGGCAGTTGGGCTTTGCCTCTGGAACTTCTCTACTCCCACACGACTGCTGCTTACCTTTTTCCAGCAGAGTACAATTGCCATCGTGCGATGCAGCGTCGGTGTACTTTGGTGGGGCACCGGCAGACGCGCTCAAGGGGTTCACCCGCGGTGGCCCCCTGGAAGCAGATATAGCAGAATTCCTCGTCGCTGTCTGCTTCCGCTAGGACATCGGGAACTACATGGTGGGCCTCTTCAGACATGCTGAATGTGCGCGTCGACCCTATTCAACTAGTTACTGAGGTCCTTGGCCAAGTGCAGTCCTTAACATAAACGATAAAGTCTCTTTGTGTTAAGATGTAGCCCTGAATTCATATGGGTGCGCTAAAGCTTTGTATGGCACACTACCGGTATGGTGCGCTTTTCTGGAGCGCCGCACGGAAGATATTTTGGATGTGTCAAGCTGCCGAAGCATGCTCCTTACGATTGAAGTAAGCACTAAAAGGTATCGAGTATGATAGGAAGCGATTTTTTTACCGTTCTGATTTCAGGTGTGATTTTCGCATTGCAACCGAACTCGTTGGGATGCGCAATTCCAACCAACTCCGTTGGTCCAGCTGTATCCGGGTTGTCGCTGCCGTACCATACCGGCTCGCTGTTCCCTCACAGGTGATGGGCCTGTTACTTTTTACGTTTCAAGCTCTTAGATAGGAGGGATGTGCGCGGCGTCCAAGGCAGGTTCTCCGCCTAGTCCAAAGGTCGTCAGTGCTGGCAGGGGAGTGCCTGGGATCCTTGGAAATGCCCCGCTGTCATGCTTCCTTCGTAGTGTGTCATACACTGCTCGGAGCTCGGGTGATACGGCCTTGCAGCTGTGTCTCCTCTCATCGGCCGCCCATACTCTCCGCCATTTACTGCTTCGACGATGAGAGCACCCGTCCAGCTTTTGGCACGCATTTTGCAATTACATGATCAGAGACTCTTTGCTCCAAATCGCGCCTGTCTCCTCGTCTCAGCAGGGGAGTCCGCTAATTCCTGCGTGGGGGAGCTCCCTGGGGCAACACGTGGCACCTGCCACAAGGGTAAACCTTACCCAACCTCTCCTCCGGGTTACGGACCCCTCCGAAACCCCGGGCAAAGCCGCTAGCCCCGCCAAAGCGTGCGCTAAGGCTTCTGTTCAGCCCCTCCCTCAACAGTTGGGTTACATCCTGAAGACGTTGCCCCAGGGGAACGTCCCCTGCGTTGCCCCTCCTAGGCACCTGCTGGGATCCCCCGCTCCCCCCTGGGGTACCGATAGTGTGTCCAGCCAGTCCCAGCAGAAACACTGCCCCTGCCTGCCACGTCGTCACACATGGCAAACGCCAAGCCAGCCAGACGCGTTGTCCGGTGGTGCAGAGAGCACCAAGAGCAGCGGATCCATTCGAGCGGAAGAAGAACGATGCATTAAACTTCCTGCACAGCATACAAAACCTGCAGGACCAACCACGGCAAGCCCCAACTAGCACATCGCTCACCGTGTGAGTTGGACTCCATGTGCAACAACAAGGCAAACCACAAATCCCGCGCAACGTTCAACACTACGCCGGCATGCGTGCCACGGGCCGTGCACGCACACCGGCCCAGCTGCACCGCCACCCAGCAGCAACCGCTGCAACTCAACGCAACCCAAGCAGAAAGCCCCTATGGCCCGCCGTGTCGCATGCGCACCTCTCCAGCGAGTTCAGCCCTTGCCTCCCTCCGTCGTGAAGTAGCCGCCATGCACATTACCGGTACATCCTCGCCACCGCCGTAGCCGCTGCCTCTCGACTGCGCCGCAGTGATCGACTCCGACACAATTGCTAACACACGTGCACAGGACCGGCCCTGCTACCGCCCGCCCCGCTGCGCCATGAGCTGTCCCTCGTACTGCGCCAGCGCCGCCGCCGCCGCCGGCCGCAGCGCCTCTGCGTCCGGCGAGGGCGAGGCCATTACGTCCCGCAGGTAGTTAATGGCGTCCGCCAGCAGCACCAGGGAGTCGCGGGAGCCGGGCAGCTTGGTGCGGGACAGGCCTGCCATCGCCAGCGCACACCTGGGGTTGCAGTACGTGGCAAGGAAGGAAGTGGGCAGGTTGGTAAGAAGGATCTGTCGCAAGGAGGGGGAGGGTTTGGGGGTTTGTGCGATGGATTAAAAGTGCCATGTCGGGCTCGTCCCTCCTCGGCGCAGTTGGAGGAACAAGCGAGCGCGGTGCTTAAAACGGGCAACTTTGAGCACATCATCCAGAGTACATCAGCCATACAGGACTTTTTTTGCATCAGCACTGCACCATACCCCCCACCTGTACTTTGCGGGAATCATGTCTGGCTCGCCCTCCAGCACTCCCTCGAACTTGTTGATGGCGGAGGTGTAGAGCTGACCCACCAGCTGCAGGGCGGCAGGGGAGCCCCCGTCGGGCCCGGACGCCAGCAGGTCGGCGCGGATGCACAGCGCGCGGCCCCAGTTGACCAGCGCGCGGCTGCTCCATCCCTCCAGCTCCAACACCTAGCCAAGCAGCGACATGTTGCATGTAGTTGGTGAAGCGCAGCTAGTGTGTAGGTAAATCTCGTTTGCAACGGAAACAGCAGGTTTTACACTCCAGTCCTCCAGCTCCAACACCGTGGGTGCAGGGGTGTGCGATGGACTCTTTGGACACAGCCACGCTTGCGCTGATGCGGTGCTGAATATGGCCCCGCTGTCCCACGGCTATGCGGTGGCCAGATGATGCAGCGGCTCTAGCCAAAGCAGCAGTAACACCTGACAAGCAACTCATAACTCGCTCCTGTCGCTGTTCTCACCTTCATGAACATGACCCCCGCCTGCGTGAGCAGCCCGTTGGCCTCGCCCGTCATGGCCGCCTCAGCGGAGCGCTGCGCCTCGGCCTCGGGGACTGTAGCGGGCGGGGGGCCACCGCGCAGGGCCTCCAGGTAGGCGGCCTGGGGGACCACAGGAAGAAAAAGGTCACAAACCCCCATGTAGTTGGCTGCCAGCGCTGGACAGCGTGCTACAGGTATGCAGCACAATGCACGTCATACGAGGCTTCGCACCTTGAGCTCGCCCCGCGCCAGCAGCGCGTTGCCCAGGTTGCCCAGCGCCTTGGCGTCCGACGGCGCGGCGTCGGAGGCGGCGGTGAAGGCGGCGATGGCGGACTGGATCAGCGTGTCGGCCAGGCCGTAGTCCTGAGGGTACAGGGCCAAACAACAGATTGTAACTAGCGTAACGTTTGATCCACAAAAGGGCGGCACCCCGCAGGCAATGGCTGGTCATGCCGGCCAGGCCGAATGCTCGCCTGTCAGTGTGAGGCTCGCTGTAGGCAAACGCAGCCCCTAGCTCTAGCGTACTTTCGGTGCAGGTGCCTGCTAGGAGCAACTGAGTTATGCGGAACAGCCGTCACGACGGCCAGTCGGTGCTGCGAGTGAGCAGAACCTTCAACATCATGCACGTGTACAGTTACGGCACTGCAACGCCCTCGAAACCGCGGCGGCTGGCAAGGCCAGCACCGTCATGCCTGCTTGACACGTGTGTGGTACAAAGCGTTGCGCAACAAAGTCTTGGGCACGCCTTGCTGTTGCTGCATAATAATAATACGTCACAGCCAATTGGCGCGGCCCTCACCTCGCCCTTGCGCGTCTCCTCCCGCCCCAGCCGCAGCAGCCTCAAGCCCTCCGTTACCATCTCGGTGGGGGTCATGCCGGCCAGTGACCGCGGACGGAAATCAGGCATCGGGGGCGCCTGGGACCGGGGCTGCGGCTGCTGCTGCAGCGGCTGCTGCACTGGCGGTTGCTGTTGCTGGGGTGGGGGGCTGGGGTACTGCGGCTGCGGCTGCTGTTGCGTTGGTGGTTGTGGGCTCTGGACAGGCGGTTGGGCAAAGGAAGCGGAGGGCTCCCCTGCATACATCCCTTCAGCAGGCGCAGCAGCGACTGGCGGCTGCGCCCCGTTCCATGAGTTGGGCTGCCACTGCGGAGGTGGAGGCCCGGCGGGCGCTGCCGCCGCAGGGTCGTAGTACGAGGCCGGCTGCTGCTGCGGCTGCCACCCCTGCTGCTGCCAGGTCTGCGGCTGCCAGGCCTGCTCCTCCTGCTGCGGCGCCTGGGGTTGCCACTGCGGCGGAGGCAGCTCCTGTTGCTCCTGCCAGGCCTGCTGCTCCGGCTGCCTCGGCGCCCACTGGCCCTGGCCCTGCTGCGTCCCGTATGCCGCCTGCTGCTGAGGCGGCGGCTGTGGTTGCTGCTGAGGCTGCTGCGGCGGATCCGCCTGCTGCTGGGAAGGTTGCTGCTGCTGCTGCTGCTGTTGCTGCTGCTGCACATCAGCCTCGAAGGGCGGCAGCTCCGGCAGCTCCTCGTCACTCCGCAGCTGGAACGGCGGCAGACCCGCGATGCGCAGGTGCGGCTCCTTGCCCTCGGGCTCCTTGCCCGCAGCACCCCCAACGGCGGCGGCAGCCGACGACGGCGGCTCACCCCCGGCAGGCTCCGCAGCGGCAGCCGCCGGCGTGCTCCGCGCGCGCGCCTCCGCCAGCCGCAGCATCATGTCGTACGCTTCCTCACGGCTGGCGGCGGCCCCTGGCGCCGCCGCCCCCGGCGCCGGTGCGTCGCCATCCACCGCCAGGCCTGCCTCAAACATCATGACATCGTTGACGGGGACAGCGGCCTGTGCAGGCTCGGCAGCCTGCGGCCTCCCGCTGCCGCTGCCAGCGGAGGCAGACTGCCCAAGCACGCCGCCGCTTGCCGCCGCCGCCGCCAGCTGGCCGACGTCGGCCGCCAGCGTCGCCAGCACCTTCCGAAGCGACGCAATCTCCCCCTTGACCTCCTGCTGTCCCTCCATCAACTGCCCGTCCTGCTCCCCTCGCGCCTGCAGGACCGCCGCGGCCGCCGCGGCCGCCACCTCGGCCTCCGCGCCGCCAGGCCGCTCCGCCGTCACCGCCTCCGCCACCTCCTGGGGCAGCCCCTCCACCGCCGCCGCCATCCGCTCCACCTTCCCATCCACATCCCGTAGCAGCGCCGCCACCGCCGCCACGCCTTCCATCAGCCGTGCCACGTCAGCTGGCGTCATCGCAGGCTGCGGCTTCGGCGGCGCACCAACTGCCGCCTGCTCTCCCGCCGGCTGCGTCGCCGCCGCTGCCGCCGACACAGCAGCGGTCTCCCGCTGCCGCTCCGCCACCGCCGCCACCGCCGCCGCCAGCTCCGCAATGCCCAGCTGCAGCGGCGTCAGCGCCGCCGTCACACCGTCGATGCCCTCCCGCAGCACCGTCTGCGCCGCCAGGATGTCATTCCGTACGCCGTCCGCTTCGCGCGCCGCCGCCGTCGCCGCCTCACGCCCGACGTCGCCAAGCTGCGGCCCCACAGCGTCGCGCACCGCCGCCGCCACCGCCGCCGCCACCTGCAAACGGCCCGTTTCGAGATGCGCCACAGTGCCATACGAATTGCCGACTTAGTGACCAGGATCACCATCAACGCCCATGCTCCAAACTTGGCACGTTACGCACCAACATGGCTTCCCACGTCAATCGGCCAGCGCTTGCGGCATGTGCCCTAGGCCCATCGGCCAGCCCACCTGCCCTCCCTGCAGCAGCTGCCCCTCCGTGCTGACGGGCACGCCCTCCACCAGCCGCTCCAGCCGCGTCAGCCGCCGCCCCAGCGCCGCCCACTGCTCCTCGTCCATGGGCGTGGGCCGCACAGTGGACAGCCGGCCTGGGGGCAGGTGAGGGGTACGAGGCTCACCTCACAGTTGGACTGCGTAGAGCAGGTGCCGTGCAGCCAGGTTCAATCAGCCACACGGTAGACTGTGCGGATGTAATGTGTTGTCTTAGCTTTCTTTTTAAAAGAAAATATGCGGTGAGTACACTCAGAAGTGCACCACCTCATGCACCACCCCCTCATGCACCACCACCTCATGCACCACCCCTTCATGCACCACCACCTCATGCACCAACCCCTCATGCACCACCCCCTCATGCACCACCACCTCCATGCGCCACTCCCCACCACCCACCCAGCGTGTCCGCCTGATGCCCTGTGATGCGCGCCACGGCGTTCTCCACCTCGCCCGCCACGATGGCCTGATGCAGGGTGAGGCAAGTAAGCATAGCAACCAGCATGCAGCGTGCAGCGTGCGGCATGGGCCAAGCCACGATGGTGTGCTACAGCGTGAGGCAAGGCCGTTATCAGTAACCTGAGAGGGCAAGGCACAGATCTCAGCATGCAGGGTGCGGCACAGGGAAGTCAGCCCGCACCACAAGTGGTTGTCTCCATGTGTTTCCAACGTGGCCGGGCGCCACGCTCCGCGCTACCGGACATGGCTCCCCGTTCCCCGTTCCCCGTTCCCCGCTCGCGCCGCCCCAGCCTGAGCCCGCGCCCCCAGGGGCCCCCTGCCCCTGGCTACCCGCCGTACGGCCCCCTGGAGGCCATGTGGGGCAACGAGAACACGGAACAGTCCCTATTGCAGCGCCTTCCTCCCGCGCCCTCGCTTGCTGCCACCTGCCTGCAGCTGCTCCGGGCTGATGGACAGCCCAGCACCGCCGCCGCCACTGCCCCCCGGCCCCAGCGCCGCTGCGCTCTGCTCCACCGCCTCCGCCGCCGCCAGCGCCGGTGGCAGCGCCGCCGCCAGCATCTGGGGCAGCCGCCGGACGGGCTCCATGGACCTGCCGCACGCCGACACGGGGGAATGGGACACCGCATGGACGCCAGGAAAGTTACATGCTTTGTGGATCACTGGCAACGCACCAGCTCCACGGACCTGACCTCCGCCCGAAACAGTAGTGAGCGGAGCAGCAGAGAATGCTTACCATTACAGGCAACATTCCGAGCCGCTGGAATCGGCTGTCTGCTAGTCTAACACTGGACGGCCTACCACGGACCTTCTCCGCTGTACTAGACGACTCGGGACACCCGAATCGACAGGGACTGCATCTGTAATACCCGTACGCCGATGCATCCACACCGCGCCCACCTAGCCACCTCGTCCCGCATGTAGCCCACACTGCCACGCCCACCTGGCCACCTGGTCCCGCGCAAACGCCTGCCCCCTCCAGGTGGACACCCCGTTCCGCACCCCCGCCTGCCTCAACCCACGCCCGGGGTGCTGCTGGGTGCTCCAACACCCACATTGCCTGCTCGTTCCGCAGCTCTCCCGCCTGTTTCAACACCACCCGCGCCCCCGGCAGTGCACACCAGTCCAACACCCACCTGGCCACCTCGTTCCGCACCCCCGCCTGCAGGCTGGCCTCCGCGTCTGCCAGCGCGCTGCTGATGGACATGGACAGCCGCCGCAGGCCCTCGGACTGGGCTACCTCCAGCCCACTGAGCGAGCCCTCCACAGCCTGAGGGCGTTGGGGAGGCAGAGGCACACAGGGGACTTAGAGCAACGGTGCCGAGGGGTAGCACTGGCGCGGCCTTCGGGCTGGTCAACCTCAACAGCAAGCCCTTCACGGCATTTGGTGGTTGCGGGGGGTTAGTGGGGCACTTCCGGGCGGTGGACCACCGACCACAAAGCGCCGCGAAGTGAGGGCCTGGCCCCGTCTTTGCAAGGCTCTCCTCCCCCACCTGCCCACAACCCCTCCAACCCATGCCCCTGTTAACCCCATGTCCCTCCACAGCGGCGTGTCAAGCTTCGCCAGCACCGTCGTCTTTGTTGGCAGGCCCTCCGGCCAAACACCCGTCAACCCGCACTTCCTATGAATCACTGAACCCACCGCCAGCCGTACCAAGCAGTCCACTTTGGTTGTTTGCCTGCATGCCACTAACAACGATCTCCTCAGGCCCTACTGGTCCCCAATTCTGCTGCTTTGTGGTCACCCACCGCCAGCCGTGCGTCGAGCCTCGCCAGCGCCGTGGTCTCGTTGTTTGCGAGGCTCTCCGCTGCCCTCCGCAGCTCCACACGCAGCGCCGCCACCAGCACCTCCAGCTCAGCACGCTGCCCCGCCGCCAGCCGTTCAGGCAGCACGCCCAGCCCTGCAGCCGCCTCGCGCGCGGCGCGGCCTGTACGGCATCGTAACGACGGCAGCGCAACAGCAACGCTTAAGCCCCCGTCGTGCACAGCAGGGTGGGGCACTATGGCCCACTATGCATGGCTCTTTTTTCCACACGACATACCAACGGGCTGTACCCGTTCGCCGGCTTGTCCCAGCAAACAGTCACGCACCGGCGGCCCACATCTGTGTACCGTACCCGTGTGCACCACCGGTAACGATGGCGTGAACCCACGACCCACCCGCGCTGAGTATGGACCCCTCCAAGGAGCTCAGGCGGCTCTCGATGGTGCCCAGCCGCGCAGCCGTTGTGTTCTGGCCCCGCAGCTCCCGCCGTACCTGGGCAATGCGGGGCGCGTTGGGAATGACGTCATTACGAGAATGGATACGCAGCAGCAGGCGCAGTTGGATGAGGTGGCATTTTGGGGATGCCTGCCGCCATGTGCTCACGGAGGATACCCAGCACCTCGATTTCTCCGTCCCCCCTCCCCCGCCCTCCCATGCCCTCACCTCCTCAATGGCCTCCCGTGCGTCCGCCAGCAGCGCATTGCTGTCACGGCCCAGGGAGGCGCGGAGGGTGTCGTACGCCCGGCGGTTGTCCTGGCGGTTGGGCAGGCGGTTACAGAATGGAAGCATTGTCAATCGAGAGGGGGGATCGTCGGGGCGGGGGCAGTCAGGTTGGAGCTTGGGGAGGTGGTCGGCTCGGTCACAGGGGCGCGACCGGTGCGCACCAGGGGAGCTGTTGATGCAAAGGTTGCGTATAGGTCTGGAAGTCACCAGCAGTGAATTGCTCTTGCCAGGTCGCCAGAATGCAGGCCCCGCACAAGCCCGGAACTGATACCACCCAGCAGGCAGGAGCGTACGCCGGTTTCAAGTGATGTGGGTCAGGAAAGCGGGCGGTGAAGGGGATGGTCAACGGCTCGATTGGTGCGTGCGAGGGAGGCAGCTACAACACTGCACGTGCGGACTTGCTTATGCTCCCTTGCACCAGGAGCGACGCGCCATGCCACTGTCATAGGGGTGCCCCAGCCGTCTGCGTGATCCACCACACAGCAAAACGGGCTGCTCAGGATGCTTCGCGCCTGCGCAGTCAGGTCGTGGTGGAACGCCAACGGCTACACCCAGCGCAGCTGGTGCGTGTGCTTTAACGCACCTCTGCAATCAGCCCCTCCCTTTGCAGCGCCGCGAGAAGCGATATGACGGGCAGTATCAGCGGGAGGAAGAGCACATATGTGCCCGAGAAAAGGTTAAGGATTGCTGCCAGAGCTCCGCCAACGGAGCCCAAGATAGCGACCACATCGATGAACGTCCAGAAGCCCTTGCGGAAGCCAATGTTTGAATCTGTTGCTGGAGCTGCTGGCTGCGAGCTTGCAGCGGCTGCAACCGAACGCCGAGATATCGGGCCGACGGCTGGAAGCGCAACGCGTGAGGGATGACAGCTTCTATGGGCTTGGTTCAATCTAACAGAAACAGTTGGTCTTGCATACTGCATAATCGTGCCGGGCCGAGCTGCCCGGGCTTTCGGGCACGTAAGCGACAGAGACATCCTCTTGAGGGCCCGAAGGCCTACCTTTACACCCGCAAAGAATACATATGACTACTCAACTGTTGCGATTTACTGCCTAGCGCTGCAGGGCGCAAGTGCGCAACTCAGTCAGAGGGTTCCCGTACCGACAGCCAACAGCCACCTGCAAGAATGTGCTTCTACCTCCCCGCCTCCTGCTGCGGCGCCTGTGGCGCCCCAAGAGCCGCAGCAGCTGCTGCTAACCCTTGACCCTGTAACCCTACACCGTGGCCACCACCCACCCCATCCGCCCCACCCCCTGCTGGCTTCACTCCAGCCACGTACCTCAATGCCCCCATCAGCCCCCAGCCCCTGCCTCCTCCCCCGCCCCCACCGCCCCCGTCCTTGCCACTCCCTGACGGGCCAGGCGGGAGCATCGCCAGCAGGTCCGCTGTAGCTGGCTTCGCGGGCTTTGGCTCGTCTTTGAGGAAGGCTGCAAATGCATCCGTCAGGGACACCCCTGGATCCCCTGGCCCCGACCCCAACTGCCCTGGCCCTGGACCCGGTCTCGCTGCAGACGCCGACGCTGACATTGAGCCTGCTGCTGCTGCTGGAGCACCCCCATGGCCGTTCGCTGTCCCGGAGTGTGCAGCAGCATGAGATACAGGCAACAGCGGCGGTGGTGGTGCTGCATGCGCTGGTGCAGCTGTTGGTATCCCTGCGGGTGGCGGGGCGGCGTGGTGCGGCTGTGTGGCGCCGTTGCGGTAAGCCCACGGCTGCTGCCCCTGCTGGGCCCCCTGTTGCAACCCAGGAGGAACCCCGACGGCCCCGGGCCCCGATCCGCTCAGACCCGTGGCAGCGCCGCTGCTGCTGCTGCTGCCGCCACTGGCCCCTCCTGCCGCGGCTGCTGCTGCTGCTGCCGCCCCAGGCACTAGCCCCTGCTGCTGCTGCTGGTGCTTGGCCTTGACCTCTGCCGACGCTGCCGCCACATTGAGGGAGTCCATCAGCTCCGAGTTGAGCTCCACCAGCTTCTCAATCACCTGGCCGTCGCGAGGGGAGGGGCAACAAGTCGGTACAAGGGGGATATGCATGATATGAGTCGAGGTGACGCCAATGAGCCGCAGCGCGTGTAAAAGAAAAGCGCAGGCTTGCGGGAGGCTGCCCGTCGCACTGTCGAGAAGAGGCGCTCAAATGCGAGGTGCAGCTCATCGACAGCAACCCACGGGTGCATTCGTCAAAATTGTCACACGGAGCGAGCAGCACGGCAATCAACTGCTGTGGGGTAGCGGCGTCTGACAGAGCGCGACGCCCACGCGGACGGTGTAATAGGGATGGTGCATGCCATGCCACAGACACGTGGCAATGATGGTGGTATTGAAACACATGTCGCCCCGAACGCACCTTGGCATTCGTCTCCAGGTTGACGCTCAGCGTGCGCACGTGCACCTGCGTGCGTGGGGCAGGGGGGGGGGTGCGTGGAAGGTGGTGCAAGGCAGGCGGTGCGTGAGTCTGGTATCAAGAAGATGTTGAAAGGTATAAGGCTCATGTGACGTGCGGGGCCACCGCCAGTTATGGCCCACCCTGTGCAGCAATGTATATTGCAACACCGGTTACACACTGCCGCACGTGCAGCTCGCTCCGCCAGCACGTGCGGCGTGCATCACGTCCAGCACTCGCTGGGTCACCCGTAATACACACTCCCCTAATACACATGAACACGGCCACACCTGCAGCTTGCCCAGCTCCGCCACCGCCGCCGCCCCCTGGCTGCTGCTGCTCTCGGTCTTGCTCATCAGCGCCTGGATGACCTGGGGCAGGGAGCAGAACGCGGACGTGGCAGGACTGTCATGTATGAATGATTCTGTCGTACGCATGCCCCTTGGTCATGCTCATTTGAGGTATGTGTAGTATGGGCACAGCCGCAGCATGAGGCGGGGTGGCAATAAGCAGCACAGCGTCACTGGCAATGGGCTCCTGGGCCTCGCGCCCAGCATCCGGGGCCTGGTGCACATGGGAGGCAGCCGATTGCAAAACCAGTGCAAACGGCAGGGGTGACAGCTGAAGGACAGCGGCGCCTTTCGGGGTGGCCACCGTGCCCATGCCCGCGCTGCCTTGCCATACCTTCTTCGTCTACGCAAGCCCAGCCCTTGCATGCGGGCTGCTGCCCCCATTTCCCCCGCTTTGCCAGATACGGCATTAAACAAAAGTGCCATAGAGGCCGTCGTACCGTTTGGCCTCATCAGCTTCCAACACGGTATCCCCACCTCCTGCCCGCTTGCCGCACCATCCTTCGCCCTCCGCAGCCCTGCCTTCGGCACACGCCTCTGGCCAGCCCTACCCACCTCCTGCCTGCTGGCGGCTGTGTCGTTGGCTATGCGCAGCTCTCCCCGCAGCGCCTCCACCTGCTGCGACAGGGAGTCACGCTCGGCGGCCAGCAGCTGGGGAAGGGCGGCGTGTGGGGAGGGGTGCGACAGGGGACAACCGGTAAAACGAAGCGTGCAGTCACCTGCGTACAGGGAATCGCGCTCGCCGCAAGCTCCAGTCAATCAACTTGCAAGGTACAAGAACTCATACAACAGCTAAAACAACTCCGGACCCGGCCCGCAGCGGCGGGCCAAGGCCGTAAGGCTACCACCCATCCCCAGCGCGCCCGGCCCTACCGGTATGCCCCCCACATGCATCCTCTTCTCGTGCAGGCACCAGACCTCCCATGCTCCCCTGACGCCGTACACGGGTTCCTCGCGCTTTACGCGTACCCCCACCTGCATCTGCTGCTGCTGCTGCGCCGCGTCCTGCCGCGCCCTGTCCAGCTCGGCCGCCAGCACCCCCGCCTTGGAGCGAGCCTCAAGCAGGTCGTCGGCAACGGACTGGGGGACCGCCGTGCGCTGGAGGTAACGGGAGGGGACACAGGACGGGGTGAGGGGCTCGCGTGAGAATCACCAGCTGGTCGGCAGCGGACCGGGGGGCGGAGGGCGTCTACAGCATGGAGGAAAGGTAGGAGGGTAATGGGATCATGGGCCGGGTGGAAAGGCTTTATGACGAAGAGGTAAGACCAAGGGATTGCGATCCAGCAGCTGGTCCGCCACAGGGTGTCTCGTGCAGTGATTGGAGGAGGGGGTAGAGGTGCAAAACGGGAGCCGAATGTTGGGAGTAGTGAGGGGAGGTTTTTCACACCCTTCAAAGCTCGTCGGGAACGGACACTGCACCGCCGTATCCTTGACGGGCCGAGCGTTGTAGGGGGTCGGCCTCCAGCGGCAACCGCGCAGCCCAGGGCAGCGCAGTTCCCAGTGCCCTGCTCGGCGACTGCCCGCAGCCCCTCCATGCATCCCTGTGGCCCAACACACCTCTCAACCCCCTTTTGGTCCTGGCACGCAAGTTCTCTCCCTGCGCCGCATGCGCCGACTCAACCGCCCGCCGCCGTCCGCACATACACCCCACACACGGACACACATGCCTTGACACAGCTGACACCCTGACATCCCACCTGCGCCGCCTGCTCCGCCTCCGCCCGCGCCTCAGCCAGCTGCTGCTGCAGCTCCGCCACCGCCTTGGCGTGGGAGGCCAGGGACAGCTCCAGCTCAACCTGTGGGCAGGAAAGGAGGGTGAGGATGGGCCAGGGTTGTGCAGGTATCTGTGTGCGGGGGAGTCTGGCCATAAGATGACAGGGACAGCCCCAGCTCAAAGTGTGACGGAGCGCGAGGGTCGTTGTACCGGGGGAAATCACAATTGCCAAGCTGAGCCCAGGCGACAGCTGTGAAACTTTTCAGAGTAGCCATACTGCCACACTGCCACCCGTGCGACCCACACCCACCCCACCTTGTTAATGAAACCTGCCGCACGCCTCCACCCCCGTCTACCCATGAACCTCCCTACAACACCCCAAGGCCCAGCCAACTACATAACCAACCCTGCACATCTGCACTTACACCTACACCTGTCCCCGTACACCGTATCGCCATCACAGCACCGCTGCACCCGATGTACTGCTTCCCACCTTCTCCCTCAGCGCCCTGTCGCACGCTTCCGCACCCGCGAACAGCAGCAGGATGAGGTTAAGCCACTGCTGCTGCTGGTCGGCCGAGTAGATGCGCTCCTGCGCCAGGCCGGCGACCCTGAGACAGGCCGGGAGATCAGCAGGCATGAGACATACAGTACGACATGTTGGGGCGCGCGACAGCGGACTGGACCGTCAGTACACAAGGCAGGCGGACACACAAGGGGCGCGGAGGTTGTGTCGGCTGGAGGTCAATTGCGTGCAGGCAGTCAAGGGCAGGAGATTACGCGAATTCAGTGTGGCCGCAATGGTGCGTGAAGTGAACAGGCACAACCAGCGGTCATGGGTTAGCTGGGAACTGGTATGTGAACCGTGGAATTTGGAACCAGTACGTGCTGCCCAGGTAGGTCAGTAAGTGGGTACGAAGGGGTCGAATTCATGTGCGCCTATGGTATCGTCTACAGGCACGAGGCATGCTGTGCGGTCTCGCAGGCGTGTTGGTCGTGAGGGTGGCCATGCACCGAGCTGCCCTGCCGGTGTCACAGAAGGCACGTGCCGGCAACAGTGGCCAGGGACGGGGGGGATCCGTGTGCGGGTATATCCGCTGCGGACATCCACACGCTCTTCCACTACTTTTGCCTTCCGCAACAACCCTACTCACTCCTCCTGCAGCCAGGTGCCTCGCTGCTCCCACATGGACCGTGTGTCGTCCGCGGGCAGCGCTGCCGTCGCCTCCACATATCGCTTAACGCATCTAACTAGCTCAAACATGCGCGGGTACGACGACCGGGTGGTCGCCGGGTCAAGGGGCAGGGCGCGAAGCTCCGAAATGAGCGCCTGCGCCTGGGCGAGGAGGTTGCGCTGCCTCCCCGTTGCCGCGTGTGCTTGAGACATTTTGTACTGGGCTAATAAGCAACCGGGCCTTATTCGTTACGGTGCGGTGTGCTGTGGAGCACAAAGCCAAAGGTGCTCGGTCTGTTCTAGACTCATTGGCCGCATGCTATGCAATGCAATGAAGAAATCGTGGTCAAGTTACTGCAATCCCTATCTAGGCTGGTAAATTTCTCGGCCCGGTGTCGTGCTGTCGTCCCGTGCAACAGCAGCAGGGAGTGCCAACACAAAAGCTGAAGCGCGATAGATGATTATCACCTCAAATAGCATTACTTTTACACGGTATGGCGAGGCATACATGTGGACGCGTGCAGCTGCTGCAGGATGGCGCGCAGGAACGACAGGGGAGACCACGGGAGACGCCATCCAACGCACAGCGATTGCAGGGCCAGAGCAGCCCCTGTGCCCCCGACGCCCACGGCAAACGCCTTGTCGGTCTGCCGCACAACCACGTACTACCTGCAGTCAGCTCTCTGCCACCTGTGTTCGGCGGCAGCCAGAGGGCTGCGTCAGAGCGTGTCTGCTCCATGATGACCTCTGACCACTGATGGCGGCATGGCACGTCTCCCGTCCCTCGTGCCGCGCCCTGCAGTCATCATGACCGTTGTGAGTTATCTGATGCAGCCGGGAGCTGACCATGAAGTCACGCGTCTATATGGATGCCAGCAATTGAGAACATGAGAAGGACAGCAGCTGTGAGCGTGTCACCAGAGGCAGGGGGTTGGGGGCTTTGTGAGTGCTGGTTTGATACCGTGTCAGAACGGCATCCGGCGTTTCCGACCTTGTCTGTCCTCGCGACCACGAGCTGCAGGCGCAGCTATGAAAGATACACGCACAGCGTCTGCAACAGATTTTTCAACTGTTACAAAGAAGTGGTCCCCCTGCGCAGGTGAAGTGGACGGCCGGGGCGCCGGGGCCGTTATACTTGTAGTGCATAGGAACTGCAGGGGTATACCTGCACACGTGTGCGTAGCACTCGGCACTGCAGCAGCAGGGGAGCTTCCCTTGTGTGGCTAAGCCGCAGGCGTGCCGCCAGACCCAACCTAGCCAAACTGCACGAGCCCGCAGCACAGATGAGATCACATGCAGCTGCATTCTGCACGTCACAAACCGTCCAGCCTGCCCCTAACCATGCATGCCTATGCACAAAAAAGGCAGTTTGGCACCACCCTATTACGGGCCACAATGCTTTCCCGCGCTTTATGTAGTACAGCAGCACCGCCTTTCCACGCGGTGCCTGCCTGACAGGTTTCTGGATGCGTTCATTCGATGCTGCCCACCCCAGAAGCCAATTGACCACGCAACAGTGCAGCAAGAAAGCACACCAAGACCCAGCCTTAAAGCACCGCACACAATCAGCTGACGCGGCCGCGTGGCCGCAAGCACCAAGAAAAGAAGCCTCCACCTGATGGAGTGACAGGTGCTACAATAACCGCTCCAGTTCCACAGCCCAATATGCAGCCCAACCCCGCAATACCCCTTCCACTGCAGCAAAAATAAACAAAATTCTTGACCCCTGACCCTTGACCCATGATCCCCACGCAAACCAACACCCGGTATCAGTACAGTACCCCGTAACGCCCGACAACGCTCCACTCCCATGTCCAGCCAACAGCATGCACCTGGTATGTGAGCATAGGGTGGAGCTCACAAGACCTCCCTGCTAATCGCCTGCTGTTGATGCCTGGCCCACAATCGCAGATACCCTGAGGACAAGAGCCACAAAAAAGCCCGGGGTGCGCCTTGGCCTAAACCCAGTTCAACCCAGCTGTTTCCCCACCGGAAGGACCCAATATGTTCCCGCGTACCTTACAAGGCTCGCTCATCCAACAAAGCCTCCGCACCAGCGTCTGTCCGCCACTCAACGCTTATTCCAGCCGCGTGGCCCACGCAGGCTGGCAGGCCTGCTATCGCGGCTAACACCTTCAGCAACCGCACGGATTCACCGCGATGCCCTGAGGTACGACGTACTGCTGCCCTGTACCTTCCTGCTGCTACTGCTACTGCTTTTGCTGCTGCTGCGGCTGCTGCGGCTGCTGTTGCGAAACGTCGCCCTCCTTGTCCAAGAAGGGATCGCTCCACGCCGGTGCAAGCCCTCCTGACCCTGGGCCCGGCTCCTGCCCTTGCCCCAACCCCTGCCCCGCAGCAACTGACCCGGAGTCCTCCCCTCCTTGTTGCTGCTGTTGCGGCTGCTGTTGCTGCTGCTGTTGCTGCGACGCCCCAGGCCTCCCCGGCGGAGGCGCCAAGAGCCCCTGCCCACCCGGCCCCGCCCCAAACGCCGACGCAAAGCCAACCGTCCCTCGGTTGGACCGGTCTCCCCCGTGCTGCCCCTGCTGCGGCCCCTGCTGCTGGGGCGCCTGCTGCTTGGGAAGGTGCAGCACCAGCGGCGTGCCAGCCGCTAACCCACCCGTTGATCCCGACCGGCCATGCCTGCTGCCGTGCGCACTGCCGTTGCCGGCCTCTGCACCCTTCGCCGGGCCTGCGCTGGCCCCGCTGTTGCCCTGTGGCGCGCTGCTGCTCCTGAGCGCCTCGTCCAGGTTCTCCGATGGGGTCGTCATGACGCCCAGGGCTTCTGCCTGCGCATGGCTCATGACCGGGGCCGATATCGCCCCAATGCCGGCACCAGCCAGGCCAGTGCCGCCGCCCCTTCCGCCGCCCCGGGCCACGGCCGCGGCCGCGGCCGCCTCCGCCTCCCGCCGCGCCTCTGGGTGCACCAGGATCTGTGAAAGGCGGCGGCACGCAGCAGCAGCAGCAGCAGCAGCAGCAAGTCAGCAGCAGCAGCAAGTCAGCAAGCGCTGTCGTCGTCCCTGAGTTGCCGGCGGCTGCTGCACCTGAAGTAACTGAGCACTTGGCTTCTACTAGCGTTGTGGATGGCTTTCCTGGGGTTGAATGGCTTGGACCTGCGCCTGGGCTCTCCGCCTGCGCACCGGTACACCACGCCGCTTTCGCGCTCCGGTACACCACCTAGGCTCTGCGCCTCTGCCACAACCCACCTTGGTGACCGTCTTGTCCAGGTCATTGAACGGTCAGCGAAGCCAGAAACCAAAGCGCTATGAAGTGCTGGAAGTCTTCGGCCTGAAAGCTAAAAGGATCTGCGAGAGCCGCGCCTGGGCTCGCCGCCTGCACACCTGTACACCACCCGAGCTCCCGCGCGTCTTCGTAACTCTTGGACTCCGTCCCTCATGCACCATAAGGCCCTGTCACAGCCATATTGGCGATCTTCCTTGCACCCAGGCTCTGTCACGACCCACCTTGACAACATTCCTTGCACCATAAGACCCCGTCACAACCCACCTGTGCGATCTTCCTTGCACCCAGACTCTGTCACAACCCACCTTGGCAATCTTCTTGTCCAGATTATTGAACTTGTCCACCAGCCGCCCGTCGTTCATGCTGCGCACGCGCTCCAGAATCCGCGAGGAGATGCTGCGGCCCAGCTGCCGCTCGGCCGGCGCGCCGATGCTGCTGCGTCGCTGCGAGGATGGTCGCTTGATGCTCCCTAGGGGCGACAGACCCGACGCCGCCTCCTCGTCAACAACAGCCTCATCCTCATCGTGCCCTTGAACTTTGCGGTGGCCGCCGCCTGAGGACGTCGGCCGCAGCCCGCGCCCCACTGCGCACGGAGGTAGGAGCGGGGCGAGTGCGGAGCGGCAGCAGGTCATGGGGTATACAGGCGCAGAGTAGCGTAGGGCTTCTGGATGCGGCTATGCTTGTGCAGCTTACACACCACTGCGGAACGGGCGACGGAAGAACTGGGGCGCACTGCCCCAACCCGCCCTGCCCTTCTCAGCCCCCTGCGGTACCCTCGGCCCAAGCCCCACGGCCTGCAGCCCCACGCAGCCCCTGCCTTGAACAAGTTAGGTACCCTACACCAGTTCCACCGTAACACATCCCGAAGCCAAAACCATGGCTACCGTCCCTCGCCCGACGGTCCCCGCCAGCCCCTGAAGGCAACAACCCAACACAGGCGCGAGCGGTCCGCAACACAGCTACCTTCACATCGTCGCCGAGCGTTGCGCGCAGTTCCCAGGGGTGCAGTTCCCAGGGCAGATACCTACCCTGGTAGCCCTGTCCATCGCCGCCCTCCGCCTCCTCGCCACCTCCTCCTCCGCCCCCGAAGCCGCCCGTGTCGCACTCGGCGTTGACCAGCAGCGAGGGCACGTCGGAGGCGCGCAGCTTGAGCTTCTCCAGCAGCTCCGCCGCCGTGCCGCCGTTGACGAGCACGGTGACGAACACGATGTAGAAGGTGCAGGTCTTCATGACCTGTGCATGACAAGAGGCAAGTGCAATAGCAGGGAGTGTTAACCATTGGCCTGTAAGAGGGGCAGGGTTAAGCCACAGGTTCTGTGAGCTGCATGCATTAACAGAAGCAAGGGGGCAGTGAAATGCTCACGTCCGACGGCCCGGCACACGGTGCGATAGGGGGCGAGTGAAAGGAGCGCCACCCGGCCTGTCAGATCTTGAGCAAGTGTACTGCAACGTGCATAGTGAAAGCGCAGGCCGGTGGTGAGACAGCGTCTGCAGGGATACCGTACGGCACGGCATCTGAAATTTCCAGGACCCCGCCCCTGGCGCCTCCATCTTAGCCATACCCTGAAACCCCCACGTCTCCACAGCCTCCTCACCCATCTCCCACGCACTTGCCGCGATGCACTGGCTTGCGCCACATACCAGCCCGCCCGTCCCACTCATGGTGCCTGTGCATGGACCATTAACCCACGCACCTGGCCGGCCTCCCCGAAGGTCTCCGACGCGTCCACCGCCAGCGCGAAGGCCATAGCGCCGCGCAGTCCACTCCACCACATCATCAACTGCTCCTTCTGCAATAGGCAAGACGCGGGGCAAGAGGGCAGTTTGCAGGTGTGAACATCATGAACTGCTCACATCACAAGCTGTTCATGTCACAAACTGCTCTCGATGCCGACAGAAGGTAGCGGGAGAAGAGGACACTGTGAAGGCGGCTTCATGGGTTTGGAGTGTGCCCAGGTGCACGTGTACATCCTGCCGAGGCGGGACGCATGCGCCACCACGCATCACCTCCTCCGCAACGGCATAGGCAATGTGCTTCCGCTCATTGGAATCCGCGCAAATGCAGAACTTTCACAGCGGCCACATATTAACCCTGCTAAAAACACAGTCGTGACGTGGTAGTGCGGCCACATAGTACCGGAGAAATGAAGTACAAACACTGCGCGAGTTGGCCGTGCACCATAACCGAGATGCCACCCGCCGCCCTCCCACCTGCGTGATGTGCCTCTCCATGGGCCGCAGCGTGTTGCACAGCAGCGACAGGGGGTAGATGTTGGCGGCGCGGGACACGGCCAGAGCGAGGAGGCACAGGGCCTGGGGGCAGGGGAGGCAGGCACTTGAAAGGTCAAGGTACAGTGCAGGGCAGTATGGCAGTGGCTGTCGCATGGCCTATTACCCCCTCAGGGCCTTCGGCCTTGTAGTAACAGAAGGGAGTAGCGGAAGGACAGCGCGCGTCGAAGGGAGTGCCCCTATGGCCACGCGTCGCGGGCGCCTCAGGGCAGGCACCGACTCAGTCCCAGCCCGGGGAGTGCTTTGGCATGTGCGGTAAACAAGAGGAAACGCTGGCTTGGCAATGATAAGCTTAGGGTAACGGTTGGCACGGGCAGGCCGGTGAGCACATGCCGTGGAGGCCTCACCGTGTACCCGAAGATGTTGTACTTCTCGGTCTGCAGGAATAGCGACGAGCCGATGTAGCAAAACACAAACAGCTCGAACAGACCCGCCAGCACCTTGAACAGGTTCTGCGTTCCGACAAGGCAACAAAAGCACACAGGTTGGGATCATCGCACTTCATGGGAGCCGACAGACGCCACCAGTACTGCAGCAGCCACGGTTTCTGGTGCAGTACAACATTCGCGCCTCTCTGTACCAAAGATGTCATCTACATGGTTTGGTAGTATTCGCGCCTTTAGGTGCCGTCCACAGGGCGTTCCCAAGGATGCCCTTGCGCCGTTGGCAGCGCTGCAGCGGCGGACACCCCACGCTGTAGCGTGCATGGCCACACACAGTGGCACAGGTACGCCATAGCAGTACACCACGTGTGCTGCCGTACGCTTGGCAAGCGCCTTGTGCATGTCGTACAGTGCCGTACCTCGATCTTGTGCGCGGCCTCCTCGCTAAGGTTGGGCTTGACGTACATGGACATGAGCATGCCGTTGGTGACCACCGCCACGATGCCGCTGCACTTGGCGGCGTCGGCCACCACGTAGCTGCCGTACGCAAACACGAAGGCAAGGCCCACCTGCAATGGCAGCAAGTGCTCCTCTGTAGTGTGATTTGGCAAAGCGGAACATGAGACAAAGACACAAACAGCACAGCAAGGCCAACCTGCAACGGCCGCGAACCCTCTGTCGTTCGGTGGACTGACAGGGCAACAGCTATCACATGTAACCGCCCACGTACGAATGCGAAAACCCTCCTCTCCAAGTCCCCTCGCAGGGTGAAGCGCGGTGAGCTGAGGAAAAGCAGCGATGGCGAGCCATCTGCCGCAGGTGCATACGGGTTCTCAGCAACCCAGCGCCACCCTCAAGGAGCTGGCGGGACGCTGGGATGAAGCAAACATGGCATAGGGCGCGTTGCCGCCGCCATCCCAGGATCCCACCCACCTCGAAGGTGCTGCTGCCGTGCCCCTCCGATTGGCCCTCCCCTGTGGACGGCCCCGAATAGAAGTACCGCGACCTGCGGCAGGCAAGGTGGGGGCTGGTGTAAGGGGCGAGCGGGCACGGGCCCAAACACTGGCCAAGGCAGTCAAGTGCTTCGGCGCCGGAACACACAACGGGCGGGGCTTGCCTTCCTCCTACAATCTGTTCGCAGGGCCCTACTGTCATCCCGCAACCTGCATCGCTACACAAGGGGCAGGGCGTGTCGATACGGGTCGACGGCAGGCAGTCATGTGCGCGGCCAGGCACGTGTCGTCCACGGATACCTCATAATGCCTGGTCGTCGGGACCGTGCGCCGGCGTGTCTGTACGACATGCACCCGCCCGCCACCACGCCGCACGACCCACACCCGGTGAGCTACCGGCAAGGCAAACAGCAAACGTACGCCCACTTGTCCGCATCCCCATCTAGCAGGCGGTCCGTGGGCCACCCACTTGAATATGAGCGCGGCCAGCATCCCCACCGCCAGGCCGATAGCCATGGAGCCCAGGAAGATGCCCAAGAACATGGCGATGCCTGTCAGGGTTTTCACGTAGGGGTTTGTGCAAGACTGAATCGTAACAAACCCATGATCGGGCCGCGCCTGGCCCCGCGAAACAGGGCGGCGTGGGAACGAACCACTGTGAACGTCCCTTGACCTCCTTGCTCATCCACGAACGCGTTGCCCTCGTTGCCACCCTTTCGGCGCCTGCATACCCCTGACGCACACCAATCAGGACCGTCTCCCAGCCCTAGTCGCCCACAAACCCGTTGTCCCCCTGCCACCCGATAGGCCCCTACGTGTCTTTCAACAGCCCCACCAAAAGGGTCCCCCGCCCATGACCACGTTGCCCGCGGTGCCTTCCCACAGCCCCCCACATGCCCATGTAAGCAAACCGGGACTGCAGGCCCCCGCCCGCCGCACGGCCCACCCTGCACAACTGCCCCGCGGGGCTGCTCCGCTCTGACCATCAAGTACCCGGCTATCCTCACTCACCCACAAAGACGTTGCCCGCGGTGACTGCCTTCCCCAACACGAAGGCGCTGAGCACACGGTACAGCACCATGCCCACGGCGTCGTTTAATACACTCTCCCCGAACACGTTGATGTAGAGGTCGGGCTGCGCGTGCAGCCGGTTGAACACCGCCAGCACCGTAACCTAAAGGGTGTGTGTTATAAGGCAGCACCTGTCACGTACATGAGAACAAATCAGTCGCGCGCGTGCTTGCAAGGCCGCTACTGCTGCTACAGATGTGTCGGCTGGCTCCCTCTTGGCTCGCGCCCACGGCCCGGCCACGCCCTACGCCCACTGCCGTGTCCAGACGGCCTTTCCGGACAAGTCAAGCGCCAACAGACCCCCACCCGTGCGCAACCCACCGCGCCCGTGGCGCTCATGAGCGCCCCGAAGGTGAGGCCCACTGCGCACCGACCCATCCCGCGCACAAAACACCCTCAGCGTACTTTCCGTTTGCCACTGTGCCGCTCGGCGGTCCCCCTCAGCGCACCTAGACGCCTCCCGCCCCCCGCGCGCCACCCACCGGGTCTGTGGCGCTGATGAGCGCCCCGAACGTGAGGTTCTCCAGCAGCCCCATCCTGTAGCACCACCCCCACTTGCCGAACGCCCACCTGGGGAAGCAGGACGCAGGAGGATGGAGGCGCGTTGGCGAGAAGGGAGAGGCGTAGGTGGGCGCGGGGTAGGAAAGCGAGGGAGCGCCAGCAAGGCAACAACCCCGCGGCCGGCGGCTCCGTCGCCGCCGCCGTACGGTAATACCAACCAACGGTGACGGCGGTTGTCTGTTCGCATGTGAACGTGTCGACCAAGAGGCCGTCGTCCCCGCCCGCCCAAGCGCCGCCGCTCGGCGGCCACCCCCCCGCTTGCTCCCCGGTGAACAATACCGTACCCGGCGTACGACCAAACACTCCTGCTCCTCCGCAATCCTAGTACTTTGTTTCCCCCTCCTGGCTGCTGTGCCCCACGCTCCGCGCGCTCACATCATGAGGCCGATGACGAAGCACGAGATGGTGGTGCCCGCGAAGGCGTACAGGCAGATGGAGCCCACATTCTTGATGAACCTGCGTGCCATGCGTGACGACACAGCACAAATCGGATGGCGCAACCGTTGTTAGGCAAGGGCAAGGTGCCCAGCGCGTCAGGTGCAGGGGCAGGTGCAAGGGACCAGATTGCCATACAGGTACCCTTGCTGTGCATCCACGCCGTTGCCAGTGCTTGTTACTTTGCACTTCCATAGTGTCAAAGTAAACCGGGCCACGCGCCCGATGACCCTACACGCGCCCCACAGCGTCCTGAGAATCCCACACCCGTTTCCACACGGCAACCCTGTGACCAACATCCGCGGCCCCAGGCCGTGCCCCTGCGTCCGTCAGAACCATCAACGTCCGTCTCGGCCACCGGCCCTGTGTGCCGACCTTCATGTCGAATGCCTCGTTGCCAGGCCAAAGCCCGCGTCAAAGGAGGCACACTTCTACCAAGCAGTTGCCATTTCTGCCCACATATATATTTACAGTAGTGAATCCCGAGTCCCGTTCGGCGACCCACATTCGTGTGTCCAGGCCAAAGCCCGCGTCAAACATGATGACGGGTAGCAGCACGTAGAAGAACACGTCCCCCTGTGGGTTAAGGGGGTCGCAGCGTGAGATGCTGTGCATGCCTGCGGCTGGGGCGAGGCAGTGCGCAAGGCAGCAGCTCCAAGAAGGACATGTCACCCTGGCGGCACAGCCGAGGAGGGGGCCGCAGCGTGGGGTGTTGCAGGATAGCGGACATACACCAGTAGGAGCTATGAGGATGAGGAGAGGCGCAGGGAGAGGTGCATGGCAACGGCAACGTTACGGTAGCAGCAGCGGCACCAGCAGCTGTCATTGCCGGCCCCTGCACTCGCACACCCGCATGCCAGCCCCAGTCGGACGCCTCCTTCCTCCCCTGGCCCCATCCGGAATGCCCACACCCAGTCCGCCATGCCCCTGCGCCCCGGGCATGCCTGCTGGGTCCCCCTTGCCCTCGCCAGCCCTCCCCGCCTGCAGCTCCCGCCGCTGTAGCAGCTCCCGTTGACGTGTGTACCCGGTCCTCGACGCTTTCGTGCACGCTGAGCCCCCTCCACACTTGTCTCCCTCAACCAAACTGTCTGTCGCATGGCACGCTCCCACGCCAACCCCACCTGGATGCTTCGTCCTGTCAGCCAAGTTGCGCTTCGCGTGCAGGCACCAGCGTTTTCCTGACGCCTGACACGGTGTCCTCGCGCTTTACGCGTACCCGCCCCTGGATCGCCACTGCGCTCTTGGCGTGCTCGCTGAGCCCCCTCCGTACTCGTTCTTCTCTCCTTCCCCCCCTCGAACAAAGTACCTGTCGCATGGCATACTCCCACGCCGCCCCCACCTGGAACGCCACCGCGCTCTTAGCGTGCTTGCTCAGCCCCGCCGCCCACAGCACCACGCCCACCACCAGGCTGATCAGCAGCGCTGAGCCCGCCTCGCCCATCCATTTGAACTTGATCCTCTCCAGGAAGCGGCCCGTCACGAAGGCGAGCGCCAGCAGCAGCAGCTGGGGAGGGTGAGATGAAGCGACGGCGTTGGGAACGGTTGGGGTTGTAGGTTGTGAGGTGAGGCGTATGGGTTGCAGGGTGCCAGCGCAGGCGGAGAGGGGAGCCCGCATGGGGACAAAGCTAGCGTGTGTTGGTGCTAACTGTGTGCTGTGCGGGGTTGCGAGGCCGAGTAGGGCCTACGGAGGCCCACTGCGCTGTGTGTATGCCTCCGAAACCAGCTATGCCCATCCACAGGTGCAGAGCGAGGGCCTGCTAGTGCTTTACGGCAGCTTCAAGGCAGGCCCTGCGTGTATCACTTGTATGCTGCTAAGTGCGAGGGTTGGAACCTCCCCAAAGTGGCAATACGGAAAATTGTCCGGACTAAGCGACGGGGAGGCCGGCTACGGGTTGGCCTTGCATGCATCGCGCGAGCAGGAGGGCAGGGCCGGTGCGCTGATCATGGTGTAGTGCGGTAAAAGCAGTGCAGAAGCGTGTGCGGAGGCCTCACCTGTATGAGGAGGGCGTAGACGAGGCCATCGAACGCTGCCAGCGGTGGGGAAAGCAGCTGTGTGGGCCCAAATCACCACCCAGGATTCGCATACGAAGTGGCAAACGCAATAACTCACCCTTTTCGGACTCCGCTTCCTGGCCCGCAGGCCCTAGGCCGCCGATTAACTGGTCCGACATATGCAACTACTTTCTAGTTCCGAGGACTATAGGACTGTCATTCCTTGCTCCGTACTTGCTGCTGGAGGTTACTCAAGTTGAAATCAAAGGCCGGCCGTGTTCGTGTACAAGGAAGCAGTCAGGACGCAGCGAGGATACCGCTAATATGCTTGACTGTCGCTGCGGCAACGCACGTAAACTGCATGCATATACTATCATCTGCTTCTGTAACCATTTGATTACATTTGGCTGATGCCTGATGGATGGGTGGAGGTGCTGTGCACGACGAGCATGGCAGGGGGGGGGGCATGCATGGGGTGGTTGGAATGAGCACTGAGGAGTTCTGGTACGCTGCGCACTGCAGCTCTGCTTAACCAACACTCATCGCATCAGGAAGACATAATCTGTTCTACAGAGCTTTGATATGCCTCGCATTTGATTGTTAGCTGGGGTAGAGGTATGGCTCCGTCAAGCGACCTGCAGAGGCAACAGCACAATGTTCGTGCCTCTGAGACAGTACTTGGAGACGTTCGAAGGCAGAGAAAGGAGACTGATGAACAACTGCAGGCCAGTTCATTAGTAGCACCATGACCGCTTTCTACAGCTCTTTTATGCCCGTCAAACACAGCCAATCTTACAAGCATTGCTTTGTGTCATACAGGCCATGATGAATCGAATAGCGTTTCTAGCGCAAGAGGAAGCGCGCATAGACCGCGACATTGACGCTGCTCGGAGGCGTGCTGCTGAGGCCCTTGCACGCCAGGCTGCAAAGGACCAGGAGATAGCGGCCACTGCCAAGGAGGTCCTAGCAGTGCTGCCTGCCCCTGGGGCACAGAAGCTCAGGCCGCACACAGGTGGGAACAGCGGGCATAGGGGAGCAACACCACAACGATCCACGCGCCTGACACCGCTGCTTTTCTTCACGGTGCAGCGAGCCAGTTGTGACGCCTGCCCTCGACCACGTCCCCGTACCACTGCAAGTGCTACAAGGAACATTTGCATTGACTCCTGCCCTGTACAGCGGCCGATGGCCCTGGCACACGTCGGCCTCCGTGCCCAACACTTCCTGGTTGCCCTCAAAACCTGCACACCCTGTAACCTGAGGCCCTTCCTTGCAACAGGTCGCTCCAGCCTCCTATCAAGCATGTCAGAAGGCAGCGGCGCCGCCGGCCTACGGGCCTCCCTGGCCCTGGCAGCACAGCCCTCATCCGCCAGCACGGCACCGCACGCGGGGCTAGCCTCGGGCGGCAGCAGTAAGAGCCTCGACTCTACCACTGGACTACAGTCAGGGGGCTCGCATGCAGCAGCAGGAGGTGTATTAGCTTGCAGCCAGCCCCCCCGGGCCCCCAGCGCCAGCCGATCCCGGCCGCTGCTGCCCACCGGCAGGGCGGGGGCGCCAGGCACAGGGCCCGGGGGTGCGGCAGCGCCCGGGGACAAAGGGCGGTTACCACCTGCAGGTGTGGACGCCTGTGACGCTTACATCCGCTGGGAACGCTAGGATATGATGGCCTATTCACCGTTTTTTCATCCAGCATTGTGGAACCAATTTAACGAGGGGTCCAGATGCCCCATAAAATGCCACATATGTGAGCAGCAGGCGGTAGCGACTTGCTGAACTACCTACGCGGCCTGGTAGACCAGGACAGGCTCAAGATGGCACGCTGAGCACGCATGTGCAGCAGGTGGCAGCAGCTTCCTTGTCTACCTTGTACCGCACCTAATGCCCTCCATCACCTGCAGGCACCGTCCGGAACCCCTCCCCCGGCGCAGGCGCCCCCTTGCGCCCATCCACCCCCAGCCGGAAGGCGGCTTCCGCCTCCCCACACGCTGCCAACCCCGCCGCCCGCCGCCACTCCTCCGGCGGCTCCGGCTCAGCCGCCCTCGACCCCCACCACACGCCTCGCAGCCTATCCCATGAACCCGGGTCACGATCCGGCTCCCGCACCACCCCGCCATCCTGCGCCACCACCACATCCACCACGACCTCCCAACACGCCTCCCCACACCCTGCCGGATCCAGCGGTGCCGCTTGCAGGCTCCGGACGCCTAGCGCAGGGCGAAGGCCAGCACAGGGGCAAGCGCAGGGGCAGGGCCTGGAGGTGTCGCTGGGGCCATGTGCGGCCTCCGGGCCGGCAGGCATGCAGCAGCTGGCTGGAGGGCGGGGGCAGGTGGCAGGGGGGCACCTTGCGGAGCACGACGGGCCAGTGGCAGCTTGCAGCGGGCCCAATGCCATGCGGGTGCTGCAGGGGGCAGCGCACGAGGCGGCTGGGGAGCTGGATGGGGAGGTGATTGAGGAGCTGGCGCATGGAGCGGGGGGAGCAGGGGCGGGCGGGGCAGGGGCGGGGTCGGGGCTGCAGGAGTTTGCCACGGAGAGCGGGAGGCGCGTGGTGCAGGTCAAGGCCACCAGCTCCAAGGGCAAGACCGACGGTGGGTGGCGGGGTGGCAGGTGGCGCGGCGCGTGGGGCGGCGTGCGGTGGGAGCGTAACGGTGGCTTGCTGGGGGTACCTGGGCTAGGTGCTGTGCCGCTGTGGTGTGCGTGCCTGTGAAGGTCTGACTTGCGAGGACGGCCCTCGTTGACTATCCTCATTAGTAATACGTCTGTTGACATCGCACCCATTGCCCTGAGCCCCGCTCCGACCGGCCTCATTGCTCCACCTACCCACCCACTCACCCAGGCTCCACGGTGCTAGCTGCGGGCGTGGGCTGGGGCATGGGCGGCCGCTCCGCCGCTGCGCCCATCCCCGCCAAGGAGGCCAAGCAGCTGAAGAAGGAGCTGGCGAAGAAGCAGCAGATATGGAAGGTGCGCAAGACGTTCGGGCTGGAGCCCACGCCAATGTCGGACTCAACGGCCCAGGTGCAGGAGCTGGGGGCGGGCGCGTGGCAGTGAGAGGAGGGGAGGGGAGAGGACGGGAGTTTTCAGTGCTGTGTGGGATGGTGGTGTTGAGGGTGCTTTGCGGGAGGTGGGGGCGGGCGCATGATGTGGTGATGCTTGGTACGCATGCAGATTGGGGGCCAGAATTTGTGGGTGTTGCAGGGTATTGGTGTTTGGTGGTAATGGTGTTTGGTGAATGAGCGGGACCTTGCATCAGCTGGCGGTGGGTGCAGGGAGGGGAAAAAGCACCTGCGGCAGATGGGTATCGGTATTGTACGGTAGCGGCAGGTATTCAGTAGGCTATTACTGTGCGTGGGGAGGGCTATGGTGCATTGATGTGCAGCGAACGACAGAACGTATACCTTGTACTTCACCTGACGGAATTGGACATACTAGGAGGTATGAGTACTGACCGACAAAGGATTGTGGGTTCCCTGGCTTTGACGGCATGCACTCGCTCATGATCCTGTACGGCATGTGACGGCGGGGTCGAGGACGAGCGGTTTCTGCTTCACAGTGCACTGCATGCAAGCCCCACCGGACAGGCTGATTGAAGACTAAGACTGCGTAACAAGTAGGATATGGTTATTGTGGCGACAGAATGCCCTTATCTCATCGCCCGGTGCAGCCTGGATTACTGCATGCTTGCTGTGCCATGGACCTCGCAGCAAGTCCTTTTGCACGGGGTGTCGACACCTTTTGGGACGTGACAAGATACGACATGGGTCTTAAACTCTTGGCTGTCCGAGCTGGTACGCTGGTGACCGGTTGCTTGCATACTTGATGCATGCAGCTTGATGTAGCTCAATGGCTTGTAATGTGCAGCGGCAGAGGTACCGTACATGGGTAGGTATTCTAGACACGGTAACGTACCCACAGCATGTCGCCCCCTGCCTTGGAACCGGATACCGGTACTGCCCTCCCTTTGATGATGAACTCGCCAGTAAAAGCAGGAGTCAACCGTGAACGAGTTGAGTCGCAATGCGTTACAGTTCGGTGCACCAGTGCGATGCTATGCCCGGGGCCATGTTGTGACCCTGCCAAATGCCTGAGTTCCTTAGGTTCGTATGATGCAGCGACTCTCGTGGACAGCCCATGCACTCACAGCCACGCATGCACAAAAGACATTGTATACTTGCGCGCAACCACCTCGAGAAACAATGGGCACTTCAGCACAAGGGCGGTTCCCTGCTGAGACGCTAACACACACCCGGTTGCTTCTGGCCAGCGGACCAGCCTCTAAAGACCCTAGTGTACAGCTGCTCTCGAGAGCAAACACGGGAAGAAAGACAATGCATGACGGTGCAGCACTGACCGCCAGACATGGCTCGGCCTCTGCGGAATGCACACTGCTTCATGTCTGCACCATTGCCTTCGGAGACTGCAACCACTCCTACACTGGCCTCACCTGATACCCTAGCCTGCCTAGCTTGCGCCAAGACTCAGCACCCGTACCACCAACCTGGGCCCCTGCTAATTGCGCTTGGGGTTCCCCAAACTCTGAAGAGCGGCGCTGCGCTCACACGATTGCACTGCACGCCCTGTTCACACCAGCAGGCAGAGGACCGTCCACAAACGGCATGTCCGAAAGCCCAGCCCTGCAGAAAAACAAAACTTCCATGCCCATATGGGCTGCCGTAGCCTCCTGATTGTGCACAACTGCCCCCCGCTCATAGCATATGGCTTGTAAGACACGCACGCGCAGCTCAGCCTGGTCCACATGCCCTTCCCTAACGGCAAAACGCCCATGCACTGCAGCTGCTGGTGCCCAAGCGGGGCACCAACAAAGCGCCTGCACCCTGCCGTGTGCCGTGTGGGGCATGGTGAACGCGTTCCAATCCACACATGGCAACAAAACGCAACAGCTACACGCTCAAGCTCCCACGCAAAAACCATGCTACGCTGCTAGAAAACACCGGGCAGCTTATGCCACAGTGGCAACCTCATGCGCCCCGCGGTCGCTGTGAGCAGCGCAGGTCTGAGGGCCCGCTGGATAAACAATAAAAAACCAAGCTATTCATCTGACCAAAGCCATGCGCACCAACTCCGTCTGTCGCCACTTGCCGGCTGGCACCCCAAACCTTCGCTAGCCCCGCGGTCATCCTATTCCTCCGCCACCGCACCGCCCGCGCCGCCTCCACACCTGCCCCTGGCTCACTGGCCCACCGCTGCACCCTGCGCACCTCCCCGCCGCCGCGCCTGCCCTGCACATCCATACCCCGCCACACAGCTTCCATCCCGCACCAGCTCACCACACCGCCGCCCGCTCCCCTCAGCAGCACGACACGGGGATGGACGACGGCGCCTCTGCAACCACCTGCGCGCCCTTGCCCGCGTACACCAGCTCCCGCCTGCACGCGCTGGTCAGGCTGCGCCCGATGGCGGCCACCAGCGCCTCGTTGCCCAGCAGCGCCATCGCCGCCGGCTGCTGCTGCGCCTCCGCCTCCGCCGCCTCCACCAGCGCCTGCTTGATGATGCCCATCAGCCGGTCCGCCAGCGCCTGCGGGTCCATGCCCAGCAGCGTGCTGCTGCGCAGCTGCTGCCGCTGCGCCTCCACCGTCTGCTGCGCCTCCGTGAGGGACCGCTCGGCGGACCGCTCCACGCGGGCCGCTCCACGCAGCTGCTGCCGCTGCGCCTCCACCGTCTGCTGCGCCTCCGTGAGGGACCGCTCGGCGGACCGCACGGCGGACCGCTCCCGTGAGGGACCGCTCCACGGACTGCTTAAACAGCACGGCGGTCTGGCGGAGCTGCTCGGAGGTGGTCTTGAGCGCGGCGTCCTTGGCGGCCAGCTCAGAGCCCAGGGAGGAGGCGGTTTTGGGACGTGACAAGATACGACATGGGTCTTAAACTCTTGGCTGTCCGAGCTGGTACGCTGGTGACCGGTTGCTTGCATACTTGATGCATGCAGCTTGATGTAGCTCAATGGCTTGTAATGTGCAGCGGCAGAGGTACCGTACATGGGTAGGTATTCTAGACACGGTAACGTACCCACAGCATGTCGCCCCCTGCCTTGGAACCGGATACCGGTACTGCCCTCCCTTTGATGATGAACTCGCCAGTAAAAGCAGGAGTCAACCGTGAACGAGTTGAGTCGCAATGCGTTACAGTTCGGTGCACCAGTGCGATGCTATGCCCGGGGCCATGTTGTGACCCTGCCAAATGCCTGAGTTCCTTAGGTTCGTATGATGCAGCGACTCTCGTGGACAGCCCATGCACTCACAGCCACGCATGCACAAAAGACATTGTATACTTGCGCGCAACCACCTCGAGAAACAATGGGCACTTCAGCACAAGGGCGGTTCCCTGCTGAGACGCTAACACACACCCGGTTGCTTCTGGCCAGCGGACCAGCCTCTAAAGACCCTAGTGTACAGCTGCTCTCGAGAGCAAACACGGGAAGAAAGACAATGCATGACGGTGCAGCACTGACCGCCAGACATGGCTCGGCCTCTGCGGAATGCACACTGCTTCATGTCTGCACCATTGCCTTCGGAGACTGCAACCACTCCTACACTGGCCTCACCTGATACCCTAGCCTGCCTAGCTTGCGCCAAGACTCAGCACCCGTACCACCAACCTGGGCCCCTGCTAATTGCGCTTGGGGTTCCCCAAACTCTGAAGAGCGGCGCTGCGCTCACACGATTGCACTGCACGCCCCGTTCACACCAGCAGGCAGAGGACCGTCCACAAACGGCATGTCCGAAAGCCCAGCCCTGCAGAAAAACAAAACTTCCATGCCCATATGGGCTGCCGTAGCCTCCTGATTGTGCACAACTGCCCCCCGCTCATAGCATATGGCTTGTAAGACACGCACGCGCAGCTCAGCCTGGTCCACATGCCCTTCCCTAACGGCAAAACGCCCATGCACTGCAGCTGCTGGTGCCCAAGCGGGGCACCAACAAAGCGCCTGCACCCTGCCGTGTGCCGTGTGGGGCATGGTGAACGCGTTCCAATCCACACATGGCAACAAAACGCAACAGCTACACGCTCAAGCTCCCACGCAAAAACCATGCTACGCTGCTAGAAAACACCGGGCAGCTTATGCCACAGTGGCAACCTCATGCGCCCCGCGGTCGCTGTGAGCAGCGCAGGTCTGAGGGCCCGCTGGATAAAAACAATAAAACCAAGCTATTCATCTGACCAAAGCCATGCGCACCAACTCCGTCTGTCGCCACTTGCCGGCTGGCACCCCAAACCTTCGCCAGCCCCGCGGTCATCCTATTCCTCCACCACCGCACCGCCCGCGCCGCCTCCACACCTGCCCCTGGCTCACTGGCCCACCGCTGCACCCTGCGCACCTCCCCGCCGCCGCGCCTGCCCTGCACATCCATACCCCGCCACACAGCTTCCATCCCGCACCAGCTCACCACACCGCCGCCCGCTCCCCTCAGCAGCACGACACGGGGATGGACGACGGCGCCTCTGCAACCACCTGCGCGCCCTTGCCCGCGTACACCAGCTCCCGCCTGCACGCGCTGGTCAGGCTGCGCCCGATGGCGGCCACCAGCGCCTCGTTGCCCAGCAGCGCCATCGCCGCCGGCTGCTGCTGCGCCTCCGCCTCCGCCGCCTCCACCAGCGCCTGCTTGATGATGCCCATCAGCCGGTCCGCCAGCGCCTGCGGGTCCATGCCCAGCAGCGTGCTGCTGCGCAGCTGCTGCCGCTGCGCCTCCACCGTCTGCTGCGCCTCCGTGAGGGACCGCTCGGCGGCGGAGCAGCGCTCCACGGACTGCTTAAACAGCACGGCGGTCTGGCGGAGCTGCTCGGAGGTGGTCTTGAGCGAGGCGTCCTTGGCGGCCAGCTCAGAGCCCAGGGAGGAGGCGGTTTTGGGACGTGACAAGATACGACATGGGTCCTAAACTCTTGGCTGTCCGAGCTGGTACGCTGGTGACCGGTTGCTTGCATACTTGATGCATGCAGCTTGATGTAGCTCAATGGCTTGTAATGTGCAGCGGCAGAGGTACCGTACATGGGTAGGTATTCTAGACACGGTAACGTACCCACAGCATGTCGCCCCCTGCCTTGGAACCGGATACCGGTACTGCCCTCCCTTTGATGATGAACTCGCCAGTAAAAGCAGGAGTCAACCGTGAACGAGTTGAGTCGCAATGCGTTACAGTTCGGTGCACCAGTGCGATGCTATGCCCGGGGCCATGTTGTGACCCTGCCAAATGCCTGAGTTCCTTAGGTTCGTATGATGCAGCGACTCTCGTGGACAGCCCATGCACTCACAGCCACGCATGCACAAAAGACATTGTATACTTGCGCGCAACCACCTCGAGAAACAATGGGCACTTCAGCACAAGGGCGGTTCCCTGCTGAGACGCTAACACACACCCGGTTGCTTCTGGCCAGCGGACCAGCCTCTAAAGACCCTAGTGTACAGCTGCTCGAGAGCAAACACGGAAGAAAGACAATGCATGACGGTGCAGCACTGACCGCCAGACATGGCTCGGCCTCTGCGGAATGCACACTGCTTCATGTCTGCACCATTGCCTTCGGAGACTGCAACCACTCCTACACTGGCCTCACCTGATACCCTAGCCTGCCTAGCTTGCGCCAAGACTCAGCACCCGTACCACCAACCTGGGCCCCTGCTAATTGCGCTTGGGGTTCCCCAAACTCTGAAGAGCGGCGCTGCGCTCACACGATTGCACTGCACGCCCCGTTCACACCAGCAGGCAGAGGACCGTCCACAAACGGCATGTCCGAAAGCCCAGCCCTGCAGAAAAACAAAACTTCCATGCCCATATGGGCTGCCGTAGCCTCCTGATTGTGCACAACTGCCCCCCGCTCATAGCATATGGCTTGTAAGACACGCACGCGCAGCTCAGCCTGGTCCACATGCCCTTCCCTAACGGCAAAACGCCCATGCACTGCAGCTGCTGGTGCCCAAGGGCACCAACAAAGCGCCTGCACCCTGCCGTGTGCCGTGTGGGGCATGGTGAACGCGTTCCAATCCACACATGGCAACAAAACGCAACAGCTACACGCTCAAGCTCCCACGCAAAACCATGCTACGCTGCTAGAAAACACCGGGCAGCTTATGCCACAGTGGCAACCTCATGCGCCCCGCGGTCGCTGTGAGCAGCGCAGGTCTGAGGGCCCGCTGGATAAACAATAAAACCAAGCTATTCATCTGACCAAAGCCATGCGCACCAACTCCGTCTGTCGCCACTTGCCGGCTGGCACCCCAAACCTTCGCCAGCCCCGCGGTCATCCTATTCCTCCACCACCGCACCGCCCGCGCCGCCTCCACACCTGCCCCTGGCTCACTGGCCCACCGCTGCACCCTGCGCACCTCCCCGCCGCCGCGCCTGCCCTGCACATCCATACCCCGCCACACAGCTTCCATCCCGCACCAGCTCACCACACCGCCGCCCGCTCCCTCAGCAGCACGACACGGGATGGACGACGGCGCCTCTGCAACCACCTGCGCGCCCTTGCCCGCGTACACCAGCTCCCGCCTGCACGCGCTGGTCAGGCTGCGCCCGATGGCGCCACCAGCGCGCGTTGCCCAGCAGCGCCATCGCCGCCGCTGCTGCTGCGCCTCCGCCTCCGCCGCCTCCACCAGCGCCTGCTTGATGATGCCCATCAGCCGGTCCGCCAGCGCCTGCGGGTCCATGCCCAGCAGCGTGCTGCTGCGCAGCTGCTGCCGCTGCGCCTCCACCGTCTGCTGCGCCTCCGTGAGGGACCGCTCGGCGGCGGAGCAGCGCTCCACGGACTGCTTAAACAGCACGGCGGTCTGGCGGAGCTGCTCGGAGGTGGTCTTGAGCGAGGCGTCCTTGGCGGCCAGCTCAGAGCCCAGGGAGGAGGCGGTTTTGGGACGTGACAAGATACGACATGGGTCCTAAACTCTTGGCTGTCCGAGCTGGTACGCTGGTGACCGGTTGCTTGCATACTTGATGCATGCAGCTTGATGTAGCTCAATGGCTTGTAATGTGCAGCGGCAGAGGTACCGTACATGGGTAGGTATTCTAGACACGGTAACGTACCCACAGCATGTCGCCCCTGCCTTGGAACCGGATACCGGTACTGCCCTCCCTTTGATGATGAACTCGCCAGTAAAAGCAGGAGTCAACCGTGAACGAGTTGAGTCGCAATGCGTTACAGTTCGGTGCACCAGTGCGATGCTATGCCCGGGGCCATGTTGTGACCCTGCCAAATGCCTGAGTTCCTTAGGTTCGTATGATGCAGCGACTCTCGTGGACAGCCCATGCACTCACAGCCACGCATGCACAAAAGACATTGTATACTTGCGCGCAACCACCTCGAGAAACAATGGGCACTTCAGCACAAGGGCGGTTCCCTGCTGAGACGCTAACACACACCCGGTTGCTTCTGGCCAGCGGACCAGCCTCTAAAGACCCTAGTGTACAGCTGCTCTCGAGAGCAAACACGGGAAGAAAGACAATGCATGACGGTGCAGCACTGACCGCCAGACATGGCTCGGCCTCTGCGGAATGCACACTGCTTCATGTCTGCACCATTGCCTTCGGAGACTGCAACCACTCCTACACTGGCCTCACCTGATACCCTAGCCTGCCTAGCTTGCGCCAAGACTCAGCACCCGTACCACCAACCTGGGCCCCTGCTAATTGCGCTTGGGGTTCCCCAAACTCTGAAGAGCGGCGCTGCGCTCACACGATTGCACTGCACGCCCCGTTCACACCAGCAGGCAGAGGACCGTCCACAAACGGCATGTCCGAAAGCCCAGCCCTGCAGAAAAACAAAACTTCCATGCCCATATGGGCTGCCGTAGCCTCCTGATTGTGCACAACTGCCCCCCGCTCATAGCATATGGCTTGTAAGACACGCACGCGCAGCTCAGCCTGGTCCACATGCCCTTCCCTAACGGCAAAACGCCCATGCACTGCAGCTGCTGGTGCCCAAGCGGGGCACCAACAAAGCGCCTGCACCCTGCCGTGTGCCGTGGGGCATGGTGAACGCGTTCCAATCCACACATGGCAACAAAACGCAACAGCTACACGCTCAAGCTCCCACGCAAAAACCATGCTACGCTGCTAGAAAACACCGGGCAGCTTATGCCACAGTGGCAACCTCATGCGCCCCGCGGTCGCTGTGAGCAGCGCAGGTCTGAGGGCCCGCTGGATAAACAATAAAAAACCAAGCTATTCATCTGACCAAAGCCATGCGCACCAACTCCGTCTGTCGCCACTTGCCGGCTGGCACCCCAAACCTTCGCCAGCCCCGCGGTCATCCTATTCCTCCACCACCGCACCGCCCGCGCCGCCTCCACACCTGCCCCTGGCTCACTGGCCCACCGCTGCACCCTGCGCACCTCCCCGCCGCCGCGCCTGCCCTGCACATCCATACCCCGCCACACAGCTTCCATCCCGCACCAGCTCACCACACCGCCGCCCGCTCCCCTCAGCAGCACGACACGGGGATGGACGACGGCGCCTCTGCAACCACCTGCGCGCCCTTGCCCGCGTACACCAGCTCCCGCCTGCACGCGCTGGTCAGGCTGCGCCCGATGGCGGCCACCAGCGCCTCGTTGCCCAGCAGCGCCATCGCCGCCGGCTGCTGCTGCGCCTCCGCCTCCGCCGCCTCCACCAGCGCCTGCTTGATGATGCCCATCAGCCGGTCCGCCAGCGCCTGCGGGTCCATGCCCAGCAGCGTGCTGCTGCGCAGCTGCTGCCGCTGCGCCTCCACCGTCTGCTGCGCCTCCGTGAGGGACCGCTCGGCGGCGGAGCAGCGCTCCACGGACTGCTTAAACAGCACGGCGGTCTGGCGGAGCTGCTCGGAGGTGGTCTTGAGCGCGGCGTCCTTGGCGGCCAGCTCAGAGCCCAGGGAGGAGGCGGTGGCGCGCAGGGCGGCGTTCTCCGTCTCCAGGAAGGACAGGCGGTCCAGCTGGGTCTGGAGGGTGCACACGCTGGACTGCAGCTGCTGCACCTTCTCCTTCTTGCGTTGGCTGTGGGGAGGAGGGGGGGGCAGGGGGAGGGGGAGTTGGGGTTCAGAGGGTGGTGGCGGGAGAATGACAGGGAGAGGGACATGCGGTGCGCAATGAAAGGGGCTGGAGGAGCCGACAGGTGGCGGAGACTTGAGGGAGGGGTATGCCTCTGCAGCAAAGTGCCAGCGCAGAGGGCAACTGTGTGAGCCGCGAGCGGTGGAGTCACCCACCGGTATCGCTGCTGCGCTAGCCGGTTGAGCACTTGCTGCCGCTCCGTGCGGTTTCGCCGCCGCCGCTTTCCTCCCTTCCCTGGCGCTTCCCTTGCCCGTCCGTCACGGCGTCGTCTTGGTCCTGGTCCCCGTCCTGCTCCGTGCTCCATAGGCCATAGGCGGTGCCCTGCTGTCCACCAGTCGTGTCATGACCGCTTGTGCTCGGTAGCTCCTCAGGCCTGCAGGCACAGGCAACGGGCGGAGGGGTAACGTTGCAAATTTGCTACTGTGTTGTTGCAGGTTCCGAGTGCCAAGGCGGGTGTTGAAGCCCAGTTTGCAGGGGCCAGCCCAAGACGTAACCGTTTTCAACCCGACACGAAGCGAACTGGTGCACAGGGGCATTTCAGTCAATCTAAAAACTTGTGCATCCTTGCATTTGGCAATGCGCGGGGAATGTGCTTGTGCGCGGCTGCCGGTGCATAGAGCGGGAAGAGCAGAAGTGCCCTTCCCAGCACCCAGAGGTTGAATGTGGCACACATTCAGCAATGTCCTTGCTCTACTAGGAGATCGAAGACTTGGCAAGTCAGCCCAAGGCGCTTGGAGCCCGAGAGCCACGAAACCCCAAAAAGTATCAATGCTACTCCCTTCGGCACAGCAGCCAGTTTCGTGTACTCACTGTTGCACTTCTAGCTTCACGTCGAACCGTGTTAGCGTGTCGGGAGAGTTTGTCAGCCCCGCCAACGGGTCTGCAGTGCCAAACAGTCGTGTCAGTCGGAGCCGTGCACGGTCTGCCAGCCTGAGCTGCATTAAACCATACAAGCGCTCACCTGCAAGGTTAAAAGTGTAGGCCGCGGGGTCCTCTTCCAGAGCTGTGAAGCCCGAGCGCAGATAGTCCGCTAGTGACCCGAGACTGTCGCTCCCTGGCAGGTCCTCCATCATATGCTGTACAATTATATGATTGTTCTGCTTGAGCTACGCGTGTGGTACAAGGGCTAAGAAGTTTTGGGGAAGTGCCTCACGTTATGCACCAGCGGAGGCGTCGCAATAGTGCTTGTAGTTGCAACTCAAAACACGGTTGCCGCAGAAAGCAGAAGTTGTTCACTGATGAGCGAGGGTGCTGGATGAAACTCAAGGGGCTCTGTCTGGCCAACAACCTGTCTATTTTCCGGGTTTCGGAGCCGGCGCTCATGCTAGAAGGTCCGCGGGCAAGTGCAGGAACCAGCGGTGACGCCACAGGCCATGCCCGATGTGCAACGACATGCTGACGGTTGCAAACATTTCAAAGATTACCGCCCTATGATTGACAGCTCGCCCGGCAGCATGCGATGGTGACGTGAACGTTGCTGACACACTGCTGTGAGGGGACCCGATCCCTCAGTCTCGGAAAGATGCCGGGGCTGCCAAACTTCCGTCGGTTACGACGACAGTTGATCAAGGAGGTAGCCGAGATACGCCTCTTTCTCATAGACTTAGTGCTGTTCGTGGTTAACTACATAAAGACCTTCCTCTACGAGGGGACATTGCCTGTAACCAAGAAGCTTTTCAGCAGGCAGGTGTATGCGGAGATGGCCTTTGGGGGCGTGGGCGTGGGGGTAAGGGGAGGCGGTGGAAGGCATTCCGCAGGCAGAGCGTGGGCTGGGGGTTACCTGTGTCAACCGTAGCACTGCAGAGGCTAAAATGCAAGCTTCAGGAAACGTTGCAATATGAACAGAATTGAATAGTCTGACAGGCCAAACTCAGGAATATCTTAAAGGGAGGAGTTCGTACCACCGCTTGCACACCTATCGCGTTACCCGCGTACCGGTATCTGCTTTTCCCATGCTATACTGTGCAGGCGGCCCACTCCCCCCAAGGTGGCGGTCAAGGACGTGCGCGCTAAGCGGGTGGGTGGCCTTGCCATAGATTTCCTGCGGCATTATCAAGAAGCTGGACATGCACTGCAACTCGAGTGCGTCGCAGCTTGCGCCATGCGGACTGCATTGTGCTCGAGCAGGCTGTGAATGTTGTCATGAAACTTTTGCACGGACTCAACGGGCTCCACCTTTAGCTGCACGGCTCGGGGCTCCCATGTACCTTCTTACAACTTGCCTTCCCCGCAACCACGCCGACCACCACAGATACGGCTGCAAATAGACAGCAGCTATGCCTCCCCCTTCAATGTGGAGGAGTTTGAGGTGGAGTGGCGGCCGGTGGTGGAGCCGCCTGCAGAGTGGACCAGCGTCGGGTGGGTGGTGGGGTGGGGTGCCTCCCGACCCCACCTGTACATCAGGCGGGGTCGGGAGGCTAGGGTGTGCCCTGCAAGAGTCAGTACTTGAAGTGGAGGAGCCGCCCCCGAGTGGACCACGTGGGATGGGTGCTTGAGCAGTGTGGCGTGGAGTGGACATGGCTTGTCAGTTGTGCAGGTGTCAGGACCTGGGGAGGTTGCTCCTTACCTGGTTCAACCAAACAGGCGCAGTGCGGCAGGCGTTGCATCGGCTGGCTTGTCAACAGTGACTGGGACCGCAGTGGGTCTACGATTGGTGGCCAAACGTGTGCCTTCCGGCGGTAGCTGCACAGGAACAGGAACACGGACTGATGCCATGGCCATGCGCAGGGTCGCATGGGCTTGAAACGATGCAGGTTGCGGGTTAGGATAGGTTGTAGGACCGTGGGTGATGCACAGCTAACACACGGCCCTGCTCCCCGCCGCATCGGCCGGGGCTTGGAGCGCAGCAATTGATGCGTCTGCCACGTGGCCGACACATACATGCGTTCCTCAGTGTCCGCTGCTGCAACCTGCACAACGCCAGTATCTGCACATCGGTGCTTTGTGCGGTGCGCGGTGTGTCGCATGGATGCCGGGCCCTTCCACCTGCGGCTGTCGCCCAATGTACTGTCCCTTCCGCTTGGGTATGGGAAGCGCGCCGGGAAGCCGCTGTATCCTTAACACAGACACACAAACCCAGAACGTGCCTATGGTCTGTCCTACTAGCGGAATGCTTGGCCCCGTGCATCCGCAGGAAGAGCGACCTGACCGCCCGCACCGTGGCCCGCCTGAAGCCCGACGCCCCGTATGAGTTCCGGGTGCGGGCCTGGAACGCCAAGGGATACAGCGGGTGAGGGGCGCTGGGAGGCACAGAGGGGCACGCCGTCCGAAAGCACTTCATCAGCCACAGCCTGTTAGTGGGTAGTTGCTGGCTGGCCCCGTATCTTAGTGAGGGATGCGGGGCTGGTGTCCACGATGACGGGTGGGAGGCATGCAGGGCCTGGGGGCCGGGGCGTGGGGCTCCAACGTCACTCCGAAGGCATAATGGGGAAAGCCGAGCCGTTGGTGGACGGGACTTGTTCTTCATTCAGTTTTGGACATGTCCATGCCCGATTTGATGCACAAGAGCTCCTGAATAACCCCCAGCAACCACCGTGCTCATGCCCACTTCCATGCACCTGCAGCTGCCCTGGAAAGCGCCGCCCGCAGTCTGCCCTTGGGCCCTCAAGTGATGCTAATCAAACTGGCTGCATCCTATGCGGCACGCAAGGCACTCACTGTAAAATGCGTGTGCGTGTGCAGGTGGACGGAGCCCGTGGCCTCCCGTACGAAGCTGGACCCGGTGGACGGCGGGGGTTACGGCCCGGGCGGGCCGGAAGCGTCGTACAGCTGGACACAGAACGCCACGGAGGTGTGCGTCATGTTTAAGGTACGGCACAATACGGCACCGTACTACGGGTACGATAGCAGCAGATGCGGGCCATGTGCGTGACGCGCTGCACCGCTATGCCAATGGTATGGACCCATGGCTGAGTTGATTGCCCCTGTGGTGCTGCACTAGCATGTGTTTGTTTGCTCCGGGTGTGCTGTTGCGCGTTGAGCTTGTTTTTGCCCCGCTTTCCCGCTGCAGCTCCCGCTAGGCAGCTCAAAGCGCGACATTGGGCTTGCTCTCAAGGCCGAATCGCTGTCCGTACGGCACAAGGATGCAGTACTGCTGGACGGGGAGCTGTATGGCAGCGTACGGAGCTGGGAGAACGGGTCGTTCTGGGAGCTTACGAAGGAGAAGGACCACATGGTGAGGCAGGTGGAAAGCTGCCGCTCGCCATCCCAAGCACACAGCCCAAGAAGCCAAGTGCACATTGCAACGTATCATGAGTGGAGTACGACCCGTCCTACTTGGCATCTTGCACGCTTTGCTTTTCGCCAAGTAGTACCATGTTCATTTCGCCGGAGTAAAGCCGCGCGCCGGTGCTCTCCCGTGGTGCTTCTCCAAGCCTCCGCAAACGCACTGGAGGGAGCGGCCCCTGAATTCTGCACGGCTGCAAGGCACCCCCTAGATTGCTACAGACCGGAACCTGGGCTGATGGACCTTTTTACTGAACACCGCTGCCCCTGCTTGCACCTACCCCCGCGTCTCCGGCTCTCCGCTTCCCCCTATCCGCAGCTGCTGTCCATTACGCTGGAGAAGCAGGTCAAGTCCCTGGCTCCCAAGTTCGACTACTGGCGCTCCGTGGTGCTGGAGCACCCGGAGATCGACACTCACCAGATCGTGTCGGAGGGCAGCCAGGCGGCGCGCATGCTGGACCCCGCCATGATGGACCCCCACCAGCTGCAGCACATGGGGCTGGGCCACCTCGGCGGGCCGCGGGGCGGGTCGGGAGGGGGAGACTACTAAGCATGCTGCCGAAGGGCTGTTTGGTTGAGTGTGAAGGCGTGACGTAGTATGCCTCTTTCGGACGGGATGATGAGTATTGGACATTTGACTGGGGGGGGGCGTAAGGCATACGGCCAGTCGCACGTGTGGGAGAAGGGTGAAGGGGGACGCAAGTAGAGTAGTCCTCGGACTGCTGTCGTATGTTGATGCACGTGGAGAGAATCACTGCCGTCGCATGAGGTCGTGAGGAGGGACAGGGCAAGACTTGAAGGCCCGAAAACTGGCGGATGAAGTGCGGTACTCGTGGTGGTAGTATTAGGATAGGGGCTGCGCCTGAGCATCCGAGTAGGTTTGCCTCCGTCGGCAGCTCACAGGGGCGTGTGATTATCCGGAGCTCTCGGCATCCGACTGGTCCACAGACTTGCCAAAAAGATTCCACGCGCATGGGCTGGATGTACTTGCGGTACACGCTCCTTCCTGGCCACCACATGAACCACTTCTTGTTACGTGCGCATGTGCACATGCCGTTACACAGCACACGTCCGCCCCGGCAGCTCGAACATGCAGGGGCTGAGGGGTGGCGCAGCGCACTTGGTGCCCGATGGGCAGTGAAGCTTAGCAGGAGCACCTGGGAGCACCGAATGCCTTCAGCACAACACCCTGCGGCGGACTGGGCGCGTGCGCGGTTCCAAGTGTGTGCGCACAACAAATCGAAGGCCCCCCTTGCACAAACTGCCCTCGACACGCTTCAAGACATGCGCAGCACGTCGACACGACATCGTCCCTGTACCCAGAAGCTCGTTCTTTCACCTAAGTGTGAAACAGCAAGTCGTGTCCGTCAGTGCTTGCCCAGGGCACCTGGGCTTGGCTCAGCACGCGCCAGCGAGGTACCGGTACACGTGGAAAGCATGCCTTGGAATTGCGCTTGTACCTCCCAGGCATCACCGCATCCCTCAAACACACGTGGAAAGCAGAGGCGGCGTAACCCGCCCTGCCGGCACTTGGGGTGCGCGGAGAGGGGCAGCGCTACCGTAACACGCAAACAGGCGACGAGTCGTCTTGGTAGGTAATAGGCATAGGAACCCGGTACCACAAGGCCGGCCTTCTGCCCGGTACCACCACACAGCGCTGTGAACAGGACTGGTGAACGAGTGGCGTGAACGAGGTGAACAAGGCGTGGGGCCGCATGCTCAAGAGTCTGACCGACCGGGCAACTGCCCTACAATGGGCGGCCCTCTTTGCGCGACAGGACATACACCTTGTAAACCGAGAGAGGAACGTGCGGATGCTGGCACGTGTGTTCGCAGTGGTGCCAGCAGCATGCAGATCGCCCCTTGTGCACGTGGCAGGCAGCGACGGCCCAACGCGTGCCTCCACATACGGTACACAGAGCCTCAGACCTGAAGAAGCTACTGCTTACATCACAGTCCCCAAGCGATCAAGCAAGGCCTCCAAGCATCTCCGGTAGCCATCCTGGCATGCTGTTCGGCTTGGGCTTGTGGGGCGAGACTGGTACCGTTGGCCGTGCGGGCCGTGCGGGACCGTGCCGAAGCAATCGATAACACGTGGAGACAGTCCGCTCTAGCTAACAAGACGACCGCAAGTATCCGGTACACCGGTAAGTTGGGCGCTTGGTAACGTTTGCGTTCACGCAAACGACAATCAGCCCCTGTAACGCTCGCACAGTATGCTCCGGCGTGTCTTCGGCCAGAGATCAACAAATAAGCACACGCTGTATGCATCCTGTCTGGAAGCTTGTGGTGTCCCGACAAACACGCACATACTTGTACCGGCCCCCATGCAGGAGCCCCATGCATCTCTGGCATACCATACGCGACCACGCGACGCCTCGGCACCTTTTACTCAGGTCACCACGGCGTACGCGCCGACCGATATTCAGGAGACCAACTTCACACAATGGCTATCGCCGCGCACGCCCGGAGCGCCCCCGTGGTGCGTCTCAGACCGCTAGCTGCAATCCTCAGCCGACTGCCTCCATTCCACGCGCTCCGTAGCTGAACCTGCTCGAATTTCTTATCTTTTTGCAGCGCTCCGCTTGCGCTCAGCGTGGATCAAGTAAGCGAGAAGGACACTTGGCACTGGCTGCGCAGCGACCCTTACCCGGACCAGGACTAATCGCGCTCTCTACTGCTTCACACAGGCCTACGTGTGACCAAGCCTGGTCTGCTGCGCTCTCCGGTCGTTGCCGCTCGCCCGCGGGTGAGGCGTTTGCGCGAGTTTTGGCCGTTTGCGCTTTTAGGCTTGCCACAAACCGTTGGCTCGCCCTCTGCGCAGGTCCAGACCAACGCGGCGGCCCTTTCGGTCCCTGTGAACCAGCTGTCCGATGAGGAGCGTGCCCAGCTTGCTAAGGAGCTGGGCTACAAGTCGATTGGCAAGGAGCTCCCCGATGGCGTGACCCTGACCGATATCGTCAAGTCCATGCCTGCTGAGGTACGTTGATTCACTTTCGTTGGTATTTGTTAGAGCTGACAATATTTACCAGCTGACTCATGAGGGGCGGACTGTTTGCAGGTCTTCGAGCTGGACCACGGCAAGGCCTGGCGCTCCGTGCTCACCTCCGTGGTGTCCATGGCCGCCAGCCTGTACCTGATTTCCATCAGCCCGTGGTACCTGCTGCCGTTCGCCTGGTTCCTGTCCGGCACGGCGTTCACTGGGGTGGGTCTCGCTGAGCGAACGCGTCGTTGGAGGTGCTGGGCCTGCACATGGCTGAGTAAGAGCCGTGTCAGCGACATCCAATCTGAGTATCGCACTTGAAGCGACATGCATTTTGTTTTTGCTTGCAGTTCTTCGTCGTTGGCCACGACTGCGGTCACCGCAGCTTCCACAAGAACAACCTGGTGGAGGACATCGTGGGCCACCTCATGTTCGCCCCCCTCATTTACCCCTTCGAGCCCTGGCGCATTAAGCACAACCACCACCACGCTCACACCAACAAGTGAGTAGGATACAGTGCAATAGTTGCTACGCTCTCTGCTGCTGTTACGAAGTCCAGATATGCATGGACAAGCTCGACAGCTGGCACCGTACCGTCTTTGCCGGGAGCATATGCGTCGTTTCGGCATAGCACAAAGTACTGCGAGGATCAGCTGCTACTTGAAAGACCATGCGTGGTGTAGGCGGGAGCACAGCATACCTCAAGAAGGGTTGGCCACGATGGCTGTGTGCGAGCAGTGAACTGTGCATTCGTGGGGATTTCGTCAGCACCACGAGACATCATCGAAAGGAACATGCGTTGCGCTGCCGCCCGCACTTGTGACGGCGGGAGCTGCTGCTCCGCCATCCCTCTCCCGGTCCACCAATCACCCAATTCAGCATCCGTGCCCCACTGTCCTCTCAACCGAACCCGACCCAAATCAATCCGTACTTCGCCGCCGCATCCAGACCATTCCTCGTCTCTCTGCTACTTTCACTTCCGTCCCCTGCAATCACAACATTACACGCACTCCCTTACCCGCACCTGCCCCACCCTCCATAGGCTGGTGGAGGACACCGCGTGGCACCCCGTGACGGAGGCCGAGATGGCCAAGTGGGACCCCACCTCCGCCGCCCTGTACAAGATCTTCCTGGGCACGCCCCTGAAGCTGTGGGCCTCGGTGGGCCACTGGTGGATCTGGCACTTCGACCTGGACAAGTACACGGAGAAGCAGCGCCCGCGCGTCATCATCTCCCTGGCCGTGGTCTACGCGTTTATGTTCTTCGGCCTGGGCGCGCTGACCTACTACACCGGCATCGGGGGGCTGGTCAAGTACTGGCTGATGCCGTGGCTGGGCTACCACTTCTGGATGAGCACCTTCACCGTGGTGCACCACACCGCGCCGCACATCCCCTTCAAGCCCGCCGGCGAGTGGAACGCCGCCAAGGCGCAGCTCAGCGGCACCGTGCACTGCGACTTCCCGCAGTGGTGGGTAACAAGAACCGCAGGCTGGTTGGGTTTGCACGCCGTAATTGCTAGTGTTCAAGACACGCAGATGCACACAGTGAAGGGAGCGGGGGGGGCAGGCATGTAATCCAAGCAGCGGGACTGGAAATGGTGGTGCAATTCATGTGACGCCTTCGTTGGGACGTGTGGCCCTTCCGGGACGGGGCGGGTGTGTGAGGTGCTCATGCTCGACTGTGGATCGGAAATCGCGCGTCCCCACAAGGCGCAAAAGTGACACCAAAGGCGCGCTAAAGGGGATTTCCTCAACATGACCTGCCCTCCCGCACTGCCCCCTGCAGGGTGGAGTTCCTGACGCACGACATCTCGTGGCACGTGCCCCACCACGTGTCCTCTAAGATCCCCTGGTACAACCTGCGCAAGGCCACCGAGAGCCTGCGCAAGAACTGGGGCCAGGTGCGGCCGGGGCGGTGCGGGGCGGGACACCGGAACTCTGCCGTCAGGGAAGGATGTAGTGCGGAAATGGGGAGATAGATTTTCCGTATGCAGACAAATCCGGATGCAGACAAATACGAAAGGTACATTCAAAAGAGGAATTTGGAAGATGTTGGTTGTGCTGCCAGTGTAGCCACTCCGAGGACAGTGCCAAGCTAGCACACGGAGGCGTGGATGATTAGAAGCACACCCGCTGCCGCTCTCTGCGAGATGTTGGACCTCGCCTCGAGCCGTCCGCGCCAGTAGCCCTATGTATACACACTGGTACATATACACTGACTGAATCGTCTCCTGCTGTCTGTTCCTAACTGCTCCGCAGTACATGACGGAGTGCACCTTCAACTGGCGCGTGGTGAAGAACATCTGCACCGAGTGCCACGTGTACGACGAGAAGGTCAACTACAAGCCCTTCGACTTCAAGAAGGAGGAGCCGCTGTTTGCCATCCAGCGCCGCATCCTGCCCGACACCGTGTAAGGGGCCGGAAGCTGCGGGAAGCTGTGGCGTTGGGGGGTCGGACGCGGCTGGGGGCTGGGGGGGAGCTGCGAGCGGCGGACTGCGGACCAGCGGGGCGGTTGGGGCAGCTTGGCACGATGTACGTTGCGCGTTGGGCTGAGCTCCTCCTGATTGAACCTATCGCTGGGCTTGTCGTCTTGAGTGGTTCTCCAGCCCCGGTTGCTGACGGCATGAGCGGGACGTGGGGCGGGCCAGGCTGTGCTGTATCTGTCAAGAGCCGATGGGAGTGATCCTTGGCACCGGCGGAAGCGGAGAGGCTGGGCGTCCTGGGCGGCGGGTTTCGGACCCGCTCCTGACTTCTGGAGCGGAGGGCTACGCTGTGAGTTGAGCTGATTTTTGTCGTACAGTTATCGTGGTCATTCAAGTTGTGCCTGATCTTTTTCCTGCTATTCGCCATCACCGAAGAATGTAACAGGGCCTGGCCAGCGGCTGCTCACAGCGTGTTCTGGGCGGTTGGCCTGGGGGCGCTCGGCGGGCCGCGGGTCGGTGTCTGGCATACCGTGCGTGTTCTGTTTCCTGTAATGCGTATCCATGTGGTTCTGGTGGTGGTGAGGCGGTGGTTGTGGGTGTGGTGAGTCGCGAGTGTGTTGCAGAGGAGCGTACTTGAAGCTATGTGCATAATGAGGGTGCGCAAGGGGCCCCATACATTCGCATTACGCGCTTTCACTGTGTGAGGCGAGGATTGAGGTGTACACGGTTTGGAGAGTGGATGAGGTGAGGAGCCGTCCGGTCTGCTTGCCAGCGTCTGGGGCGCTTGCCGCGGAAGCTTGCGCAGCTGTGCCGCTGTGACCGACTCGAGACGTCGAGAGATGCCTTCTGTAACGATAACCATATTTGCAAGCATTGAGATGCCGTACACTTGATAATGAATTGGGCCAGTCATCCATATCGGGAAGGTGGTCTGCACGGTGAAAAAAGGCACACGTGCAAGCAGGTGCTACCAGGGTGCTACACCGATCGTTAGCGCATTTCTTCTTTTTCGTGCTCCAGCCAGCAGCGGTATGACAAACGTACGCTAACCAGGAACATGCAGGAGACCGCATACATCAGACTGCAACACCCCACCGCTATCTCAATCGGCCTCAAACCAGCGAACGACAGCCTCGTAAGCCCACCCGCTTCGTTTCCCATCAGGCAGCGCCCCAAGGAGAAGGCACGTACCACCTGCCTGGAAGCCACAATCCATACGCGTGTTCCGCGGTCCACACATACTGGTGCATCCTACTGCACACGTCAGTCCACAGCTTATGCTGCCCAGCCCCTCCATTGCCCTTTCTTCCGCCGCGCCTCCACAACCCACGCATCCCAACACCACCTTGATTCAGCCCCGCACACCCAGCCCCGAGGATTCAGCCGCCACCCTTCAACTCCGCCCCGCCGCCGCTGCCTCCTCCGCCCTCAGCCCGGACGAACTCAGCTTCTCGCACGCCGCCGCCGCCGCCGGCCCTCCCGCTGCCGCCCCCGCCGCCACGGGCCGCATCCCGATGACGGGCACCGTCACGATGACTAATGGGGCGAAGCCACGTGCCGCCCGCCCCGCGTTGATTGCCGCCGCCCCGGGCATGGTCTCCACGCTGACCACCAGAGCCTCCATCGTGGGGTCCAGCTCAGCCGCCGTTGGGGCCTGGGGGGCACAGGATGGGGAAGTCTTCTCTTCTGTGTCAAGGTTTACAGGTAAGGAGACCTGCTGCTCCACAACGCACACGCGCACGTGAGTGGGTTCGCGTGGAGTGACCCATGCTTTATGGGGCGATGGGCGATGGGCGATGGGCGAGGCGCGCTGAAGCAGCGCGGTAAGCATGGATAGGACACAGGTTTCAGGAAAGGGAAGCTGGCAAACCCATGCATTCAGGGCCCCGATCATTGGGTGCAGTGCATCTGCTGCACCAGAGTCAGGGAGGGAGGGCCCCTAGCCGCCGTTCCAGGCTGCTACGGCGTGGAATGCGGTTGTCGATGGACGGCCCTGACAACAACCGCACTCCCACGCACGAACCCTGCCCATGCTGCACGACACGGCCTGCCGTGTGCAGGCAAGCCCGCCAGCCTGCACTGGCATGACGACGCCCTCTGAGAGTTGACGAGCACCCGACCGCACCTTGGGGTCGGAGAGGGGGCCAACCTCCACCTGCGGTGGTTGCACGGGGCGCCAGGGCGGATATCGCACGTCACGATGGAGATTGTGTGTTCCATGGGGAACGCTGGTACCTAGAGCTATATGCATGTGAAGCGGGGTGCCGACAACTACATCAAGACCGACTTCCGGTAAATAACGACACAGCTTTTCCTTGAGCTGGTCTAAAGTGCATGTGAGTAGCGAGCGGCACACGTGCATGCGATAGATCAGAGGACCGGCAACGCTGCGCAGGCTCACATGACCACAGTGCGTGGGGTCTACACGAAGGCCTTCCGCTGTAGTCTCCACCCTTGCCCCTCCAGGCACCCTGGCCCAACCACCCTCAACCAACTATCCCTTACCCTACAGGCCCCCGCCCCGCCAATGCGATCGCCTGATTACACGAGATTGGCTGCTCCGTGTTTCACCATGGGCCCTACTCCCCCGCCCCCTCACCCGCAGGTTGGGCCGTACCGCCTGCAGGTACGATACCGCCGTCGCCGCCCGTACGTCGTACGGCTGTAGCAGTGCACGGTGTGACTTGCTGGCCAGCAGCGCGTCAGCTGCAGGGGTGGCGGTCAGGAGCATCCAGCATGCTCTTAGTCACTTCGCATGTTTTGCTTCTCTGCAGCGCATGCCTGCTGCGGCTACAGCACTACAGTACTACAGTACTACAGTACTGTACTGGAATCAGCAAGTGCAACAGCACAGGTGGTGCACATTCTGATCAGTCTAAATCCAAGGTGCACATTGGACAAGCCAAACATACCCCACACGCCTCGTTCCCCGCTGACGGTCCACGTACTCCTCACTCCCCTGCCCCTCTTCGCCAGTACACAACAACTGCCATGACCGTTCGAGCACGGCCCGGACCCACCTGTTACGCCCACGAACACGTATCCCCCCTGCTGCGCCACCAGCGCCGTGGCCGCCAGCAGCAGCTCGTGCCCCGCGTGCAGGCGGTCGAAGGTGCCGCCCACAGCCACGCGGCGGAACGAGAGCGGCAGGCCGGGGGGCGCGGGGCGGCCGTCGACCTGTGGGGTGCAGGGTGGCATACGTGTTGCCGGGACACGCGAGGACAGCGGCACGTGTTGCTTCGCCGATCCTCGCTGCACTTTGCCCGGATGCGCGGGGGCGGGCGTCGGTTCGGGTACGCCGCCAAGGGTGCAGGGCGCAGGGCTGGTTTTTCGGTAGGGGTGTAGGTGACCTCAGACGGAGTTGGGACCATCTGCCGCCAGGTGGTGTGCGTATGCGAGCGTGCCGTGGCGATGGCTCGGCGATGCAGCAGCAGCTCAAGGCGCCCCGTGGCCTGTGGTAGGATCGTAGGCACCATGCTACCCGCACAGCGTAACTATGTGAAACTGTGGGGAAACCAGTCTGCGTGACCACGCCATCCCAGACGTTGCTGTCACGACAGCTTGGGTGTGTAGGGTATAACCTGCCTGCGGGTGTGTACGGTATAACCTGCCTGCGTGTGGTAGCTTTGCCGCATGCAGGCCATGGAGGGCACAGGAGGCGCAGCTGCGGGCTGCGTGGTGGTGTCCAGGGTAGAGGTAGAGGTGGATGCGTGGGGCGAGGCGCCCACCGAGAGCTGCGGTGTGGACCCATCGTGCTGGGGCTGTGGGTGCAGGTGGTGTGGCTGGTGTGACTGTGCGTGTTGGGTCTGACCCGCGGGGGCGGGGGTTGCCTGGCGCCGGTGTAGAGCGAGCAAGGAGGGCGGACGGAGGGCGTCCAGTGCAGCAGCCAGCTGCAGCGTGGGTTCTGTCGCTCCAGTTGTGGCACCTGCTGCTGTTGCTGCTGTGGGTGCGGCGGCCAGGTGGTGTGGGGTGCTGCTGCCCACGCCGTCACCGTCAGCGTCATGGGGCCCGGGAGGTGCGTGGGGGCCGTGGTCACCTGAGACCAGCAGCAGCTCGCGGGCCCGGGGTTGGGCTGCTACGTGCACTGCAGGACGGGAGGGAGTGGATGGGGTCCAGGGAGGCAGGGGCAGCCGGTGCACACGCGTATGTGGAATAGGGTTCAGTACCGTGTGTGCAGCGACAAGAACGTACCGATACGTTGCCCGCGGCAGACTGTCCGAGGTGAGGAGTACAAATATGCGCCTCTTCGCATCACCGAAGCAACAATAGTATGACCAAACAGACAGAGGTGAGGAAAATCCCGTATGTGTTTCACATCGCTCCAACAGCAGTCAGGTCAGCAAGCCCCAAATGCGTTCGGCCCGTCACTGGTAGGTAGCTGCCCTACTAAACAGCAGCCGCCCCTGCCCCTGCCCCTGCCCCTGCCCCTGCCCCTGCCCCCACCGGCACCCACCCAGGGTCCAGCCGGCTGCCGGCAGCAGCGGCACGCATCTGAGCCGTGGGTTGGGCGATGAGGCCAGCGCATCTAAGACACACGCCAGCGAGTTGATGGCTGCGGCCGTCACAGCAGGCTCCGTCTGAGCTCCTGCTTGCTGTGGTGATTGTCCATGCGGTGAAGGTCCTCGCTGCTGTGGTGTGTCCGGCTGGTGTTGGTGGGCAAGAGACGGCTGATCAGGCGGCGGGCTGTGCGGCACCGAAGCGGACGCAAGGGATGCGTGCGTGGCGGGTGCGTCTCCAAGATGTTCTGCAAGCAGGAAAGCATTCGATACAGGTGGCTTCGGACAGGTGCGTGACTGGGGAGCATTTCATCAAAGCACTGGTACGATGGAGCCGGAGGAGTCGCCCTCTGTGCATGTCGGGTGTTGGTACGAGGGAGTGCTGGGGGAGGCGGGCAGGCGGTGGTTCGTGGCCCCCGTCCGTGTGTGGACGTGCCCTTACCGCCCTGCACGCTCACCTGCAAACACTACCCCGAGGGCGGCAGGCTGTGGTGGCTGTAGAGCATTCTGCACCAGGAGACTTGCCGAAGCTGCCTCGGCGTGGCCGACGACGGCCAGTAAGACGTCCCCTTCAACACCCGAAGCCACGTCAGGGCTTGTAGACATTGAGGCGGGGGCAAATGACATGTACCGAGGTTCAGTTTGTGGGCTAGAAGCCTCGCAGACCACAGCGCGGAAGGAAGGCAGGGCGGGCCGAACGCGACTGCGACGGAAGTTAGCGTGCGCCCTGAAGCGCAGGCGCCCCTCCAGCATGCTCAGCCTTGCTCTTGAGTATTCATATTAAGATGCGTCGTTTCGTGGAGTCGTTCATGAGGAAAACGAGCGTTAAGCGTCGACGAAACAGCTCGACCCTGCGCCCAAACCACGCGGTAAATGCCTTGCAATTCAATTGTTGGCTGATGTGTTAGCGAATTGTTGCCTAGGTAGTCAGACGAAAGACTTGAGAAGGACAGTTACAATCGGGAACGAAAAAGCGAAGCTGAGCGAAGAGCAGCAGCACCAGCATAACACAGAAATTCTATATCAACATTCCTCATCTTCTGAAATTTCGGGTGGCCTGCCGTGGCCTGCATGCTGAGTTGAAATGCAACAGCCCCCAGCAATCTGGGGGCCTCCCCGTGGGGCCTCCACCCTGGCCCTCCTACGTAATTCTGCATTTTCCCTGACCTGTGTACGTCGTCCCTACCTGCTCTTGTTCCCAGCTTGCTGCGCTTGGGCGTCCATCAGTGTGCTGCCGTCGCGCGCACCCATGGCTGGCCCTTCGGGTGACCCTGCTGTGCATCAGGCGATCAGGGTGACCACCCTGCTGTGCATTGAGCGTCTTCACTGTTTGCGAGCTGCTCCTCCCCGTCCCACTCTGCGTGCTGAAAGCCTCCAATCGGCCGCGCCACATGCGAATCCCCCATCAGCCCGCACAAGAGACTTCAAGCTTTGACGCCGTACATCCCGCACCTTGTCACGTGCCTGTGCATCGAGCACGCCGTTCCGCCCATAAAGCACTGGGCGTGCCGTTGCCGGCGATGATGCTGGTTTTGTGGGACCTGGTGGGACCCCGTGGCTCGGAGTGTGTTACAATGGAGTCACGACATGCATTGATCACCGTGCGCCGAGCTTCAGTGGGTTGGCAAGCTTGCACACCTCAAATCCACAAATATATGTATTAGGAGCTGCCGTTGGGCGCATGCCTCCTCATGCTAAAAGCCATGAAACGCGCGCTGCAGTGCAAGCAAGGAGCATCATACCTGCGAAGCAAATCACCCACGCCTCCCACGCGTCATGTACTGCATTGCACATTTGTGTCTTGCCGTTTATCGCAATGCTTCGAACCGTTGGGCGGCAACGCGGAAGGCGGAACAGCTGCCTCACGCGCGCCAGCACCGCTACCGGCAAAGCGGCCAGGGCGGTACGTGGTAGCTGCCCGGTACCCCGTCAACAGGGCTGCAGAAGCCCGACACAAACAGCCCACCAACCCGGAGTACACACGGCCCGTCCTTGCCTGCATCGAAGCTGACAGACATATGCAGTTAGTACCACACTTACGCTCACCTAACGTGCCCAGTGATTCAGGGCCCCAAACTAACGACTATACCACAATAGCTGTGCAAGCTCACGGCGACCTTGTGCCAGTGCCAGGCAGGAGTAGCGCCGGTTTGAGGCAGGAAATAAGGCTACAGGCCCACCACAAAGCTTGTCTCAGACGATGGCTCACACTCAACACTCGCAAACAGCACAGCCCGGGCGGGTACATTGCTGGGAAATACGGCTCTCTCACATTCCACAAGCAGCACAAGTAGCCCCCTGTCCACTTCACACTCCAGCACAGCTGCACACAAAGATGCACGTTGACGTTCACCACCTTCACGGCGGCCTCCACGAATGAGGCGTGGCGGTTTTCCCCTCCAACACCTGTATCTCCTCCTGGGATCCGCACCTCGAGACTGTAAAACCAAGCGCACGTTGCCTGAAGTATAAGCACACGTACAGTCTAAGCTCCACCATTCAAAAAGCATGTTGCAGAGCGCAGGGCCTCGTCCGTAAGCCGGGCCCGCACGCACCCAGACCTGCAACTCAGGCCGAAGCTATGCAAAAAACGGCGCTTGATCACCCAACAGAGCCGGCAATCACACCAATTCCCTCGGCAGCGTCGGTCCAGCAGCGTACTGTCTCCCAATCGACACGCGACCAGCCCAGGGCATGCATTGCGTGGTGTGGGTAAAAAAATGCACGAACACAAGAGCAGTGCGTACGGTGCTTGCAGCCAGGCGTCACAGCCCACCGGGCTCCTCCACTTTCACTCGATCCCGGCTGCTTCAAGCACCCTCCCAAAGCAAGCAAGCCGCTGATCCTACACCGCCATGACAACAATCCAAGCGCCCAGCGCCATCCATGCCCGCCGCAATTCACAACACCGGAGAGCAACATAGGGCCCCCGCGTGGCACAACAAAAAAAAGCAGCAGATGCCCCATCCGTCATTGTCGTGGTAAGCAGTCAGTACTGAAGACAGTGTCCTAGTGGCCGTACTCAAGGGCCTGCATGCATGGGCAGCGCCCGGATACCGTTGAGCTCACTGAATTGCGTCCCAAATACCCCCCGAATGCCCAAACCCCAATAATGATACACCACTGAGTGCCTTCGAGTTGCCATCCAATCGCTCCTGGCGCCGTGCCTGTCAAAGCCCCCGCCACAAAGTTGCCCGTACGCCGAGCTCGGCGAGGACGGCACGTCGTTGGGACATGTTGTTGGGGAGGAGCAGCCTGCCAGCAGCTCCCACGCCTGCAGAACTACGCAAGTATCGCGCACGAGCGTGCATACACGCTCACAGGATTGGTGCTCCTCTGCCCACAGGAAAACGTCTTCGTCTGCACAATACACAATAATCACCACCCGGGCGCGCAGAGCGGCGCACCGGGCGTCGTAAGACAGCACCACAGCCGGTGGTGCAGCCGCCACGAAAGGCACGACTGCAACCCCTGTGCCCGCGCCGCAACGGCATGCCCTACCGCGCGTTCACAAGCGCAAGCGCATGCGAGCAAGCCACCATGACCAGGCCGTTCACTTCCATGCGCGTCCACCGAGTAACTTTTCTCGGTGTCACCATCCGCACTGCGTTCCAGCGCCAAGTGCGTTCAGCAGCTGGCATGCCCAAGCAGCACCACCCGTCACATCTTGCCCAGCACGCCATGCCATGGGTACACTCGCCTTAAGTAACGGCACATCCCTAGGAAGCAACACGCTTGGGCCGCCCCGCCCAGCATCTCCTCTGCCCTCCGTAGGGCTGCTGCCCACACAGCACCTCCACCATACGGCCTCGTTCCCTGCCACCCCGCGCACGACCGGATCAGCCGGCAAGCCGAGCCCCCCGGTGGCCTCGGCCCCCCGAGCCCACCCCCAGCCGCTGCGCCCACTGCCCGCTGCTCCATCATCTGCGTCAAACCTGCCACTCGCAATAAGCTCCCCCTTCCCGACCGCACTCCCCACGGCTCGCCCACCCACCTACCCACCCACCTACCCACCCACCCGTGCCTCACTTGCCCGCCCCCGCGGCGCGCTGCTCCGACTTGTGCTGCTCCGCCCAGTACTTGTAGTTGCGCATGGCGTAGGTGAGCAGCGGCTTGGTGGAGGTGAAGACGCGCGAGAAGTTGTTGAGCAGCGGAATGACCACAATGTCCAGGAAGCCAATCTGCAGCGTGCCGTAATTGTTGGTGATACAGTGCACCAATAACAGGTTGGCACGGCATGGCGTTTTGCTTGCGTCATAAGTATGCTGTGCATGTGGGTTGAGCAGGAGGAGACCACAATGTTCAGGAAGCCCATCTGCAGGGTTACGTGCGCAGCCACACGGGGTAGGACACGCCTGTGTTGTACCTTTTCCAGGATGGTGCGTGTGCAATAGCAACGTTGGAAACCCCATGTGCGAGAAGCCGTTCTGCGGAGGTGTAATAACGAGCAGCTGCAGCCCACAGCCCGCTTATCCTGCACGCGCACCTGGCTCTTGGTGACTCCGGGCTTGCTGCGGTCGAAGAGCGGGCTGATGGGCAGGCCGTGCTGCCGCTCCTGGTCGCCCTGCCGGAAGAACTCCTCCTCCAGCCCCGCCACCCAGCGGCAGTGCACAGGCAGGGAGGCGGACACCTGCGGGGCAACACGCGTGGTGAACGGGGGCACAGGCGGCGTGATTGAAGCTGAAGGAGGCAGACTGGCAGCAAGGCCAGCACCTGCAGAGGCATAAACAAAGCATGCAAGTGCCCCTCCAGGGCCGGGCTGCCCCTCCAACCAAACGCATAACAGCACGCCGGCGGTCGGTCTCGTTCGGCCGCCGAACTCCGAATTCCCGCCCACTGCCTCCGTCCCCTCCCAGGTGCACCCACGTGTCCCAGGTCGGAGCACTTGAGCGCCATCTGCAGCGACAGGATGCGCTCGTTCTCGTCCAGCGGGATGTAGATCTTGTCGCACGACAGCTCGCCGTTGCCGGTGCCGTTGGCGGACACGCCCGTCAGCGAGTTGAGCGACGAGTTGGAGGACGACCTGCGGGCAGGGACGGACTTTCTTGGCTGATGTACTTTTGCCTGCTTGGCTGGACTTCACTGAATACATGATTTGCCGGGGTAGCAGGCAAAACCCACTCTAGTGTAGTAGCCGTACGTAACTGCACTTTAGCTTTCCTTGGACTGCAGTTACGTACACCAATCTGGATGATGTAACACTGGACTATCGGCACGGATGGCCCCTCTCCCTGCCCACACACCGCGCGTCCGTTATGTCGCGTGTTACGCGTACACCCGCCCCACACACGGCTGAAACACATGCCCCTTCCCACTAGCCCACACACAGCAGCGCACGCACCTCCTGCGCTCCGTGCCGTTGGCGAGCGAGGGCGTGACGCCCGTGTTGGTCGCCGTGCCCACGCCCAGGCGGTGCACGGTGGTGAAGTGCGACATGAGCGCAAAGTGCTGCTTCATGTCGGTTGCCAGCACCATCTCAATGACCTGCGAAGGAGCAAGCACGACCACGCAGCAGTCGATCATTAGCGGCAACTTTGCCCCTCCGCCGCCCCTCCTCAACCCAATCCTCTACAGCGTTTCCTGCGTTTCCAGCCAGATACAGCCCGTGTCCGGCGTGCCGTCTCCCAAACCTCTTTGCTCACATCGTCTCTTTCAACACTTGTTCCCCGCCCCCTCCCCCTGCCCCCGCCCACCATCTTGCGCATGCGGTCGGTGTCAGCCTTGGGCAGGTGCGACAGGAAGGCGTACTCGGGGCGGCGCAGCAGCGTGAAGGCGGCGGCCAGGTGGTGGTTCTCCAGGGGCGCGCGGTCGTTGTACCTGCAGATGTGTATGGGGGTGTGAGTGCGCATCAAGGAGGATGCAAGGAGGCAAGGGCCCAGCGTGAAGCGGCCAGTTGTGCTTCTCCAGGGGCGCCCGGTCATTGCACGTGCGGGAATGGAGCGGGGGAGCGGCGGCATGTGGACAAGAAGCGACGCAGGCAGCACCGGTCTCCACGTAGGAGGGGCCTGGAGGAACATGCCGTCGCAGCGACACGCCAAGCCAAGGTCCACTTAGGTCAAGTAAATGTTGTCTGCCTAACTCCCCTCCTGCTCGCCCAGCAGTGTCCCACCTGACAGCCAGCAGGTCGCTTGTGTTGATGAGGTAGTCGTTGGTGAGGCCCCCGTGCTCGTAGTCGTGCACCACGGCCGCCAGGTAGCACGACAGCAGCGTCAGAGGGTCCACGTAGCCTGGGGAAGAAGGACCATCCAGGGACATTGGCTCAAGGGGGACAAGTGTGACGGGAGGAGAGCGCGTCACAGCAAACCAGTGTCCGCGGGTCCCCCTAGTCAGAAGGCCAGCAGGCAAGGGAAGGCGAGGTCAGGCGGAGTGTTGGCACGACAGCCGCGCCAGAGGGTCCACGTAGCCTAGGGAGGAGGGGGCCTGCAAGGAAAAAGCACGGGTGATGGGAGGGGAACAAAGTAACATGAAGACCGGAAAGTGCGACTACTGGAGACAGGAACAAAGGTTGTGGGCCAGCCACACCGCTGCAAGGGTGCAGTGCTGGCCGCCCCCCACCACGTTGCTAATATTTTGTGCCCCCACCGCCTGCACGTGCCTGGCTGCAAGGGCATGGTGGTGGACCAGCTCGCAGCTGTGCCCTGGGGCGCGCATATGAACATTCGCCGCACCCTGCCCAGGCACGTGGTCTTGTGTAGACCGAGCGCGCCCACGTTCATATGCGAACCCCATGCCACAGCCGCGAGCTCCTTCACCACCATGCCCCTGCAGGCAGGCGTGTGCAGGCGGTGGGGGGCTGCCCCGGAGGCCAGGCCAATAACCCACTAACCCGTCCAGCCCTTCCTGCGGTTGTCCCCCCTCACCCGGCGCCAGCCCGCCCCTGTGTATGATGACGTGGAAGGACTGCATCACGTCCGCCGCGTGCGTCTTGGAGTGGTAGGGGTTGGGCCGGTAGCCCTCCTCCACGCGCCGGAAGAACCTGGAAGGGAGGACCCAAGGGGCGGGCGGGGAGGGAGAGTGAGCGGGTGGGCAGCGCGCAGCAAAGGTACGCGAAGCCATTAGCCGCCGCGCATGTAGCCGGAGAAGGCAGCGCATGCAACGGTATCCCGGCCCCCATTCGCGCAACCGGAATGCGGTACTCCGCCCTTTACTCCCCGCATATGTTCTCCCCACCTGGCCAGCAGGTGCGGCTTGATGTCGAACTTGCGTATGAGGTCGGCCTGGTGGAACAGGTAGAAGGCCAGCGTGGACAGCGCGTGGTCCTGCGGGGTAGGGGTAAGGGCCAGGAGACGAGAGTATAAGCGTACATGTGGGAGGTTGCTTCCTTGCATGGCGAGGGCGGCGAACAAAGGAGGCTTAGATTAGCGTCCGTGCTTTCACGGGCAGAGCGCACCTTGAGGCAAACACCTGCGCCGCGTCCGTCGGCGCTTACGCATGCCCTTTTTGTCGTTTCCATGTTGACAACAACGCACCGGCCCCGATAGCAATGCGATGTACACAACGCTGTAAGCTACCGTGACGCACCTGCGTCGCGTCCGCCAGCTTGAAGGCGTCCCACTGCCAGTTGTTGCTGGTGGCCAGCACGCGCTCCACCTGCCAGCGGGATGGGTGTGAGTTCAATGACTGTGCACCTCCGTAACGGCATTCAAACCTAAAAACTGCAAAGCTGTTATGCCCGCAAGAGGCTTGTAACTCAACCTGGTAAGTGCTAGGAAATTCGTTGGGTACGCGCGGGTCAACTGTAAAAGCCGGAATCGATGGTAGAGGAGCAGTGGGTCGCCGCGACACAACGGTGTGTGCTAAGACACACGCACCTCGGAGAAGATGGGCTGCTCAGGGAATTCATCCAGCTCCACCTCGGTGACCGGGGAGTTGGTGCCGGTGTTGGTGCGCTCCAGGCAGCGCCCGCCGCCGGCCCTGGGGTTGACCGCACCAGTTACCAGCTTAGCCAAGGGACAGCCCTCTGCCTTCCATTGTCATGGCCATGCTCGTGCTTCAGCCCTTGATGGCCGGGTCACTCAATCGCGCTATGGGGGTTGCCGTCAGCAAAACAATGCTACTTGGACAGGTGGGGGCGAACGGGTGCTGGCCATTGCACGTACCTGAGTGGGGACAGCGCGGTGTGCGGGGCGGCTCCATTGGCGCCGGGCCCCAGGCAACTGCTGCTGGCGCTGTGGTGCATGGCGGCGTACGGCGAGGTGGGGGAGTCCAGGCCGCTGCCTGAGTTGTGGTGCACCAGGCCCTGGCTGGCGGCGCGGGCGCGGACCCGGGCCATGAGGCTGCGGGAGGCGGCGCGGGGCATGCCGGGGTCTGCGGGGGGAAAAGGGCGCAGGGGGTGGGAAGGGGTGAAGGGGTCGGCGGGCACAAACGAGAGAGCTCGGGTGGGTAGGGGTTCCAGAGGGAGGTGTGGGACGCGGCTCTGGGTGTGCCGCTGGTACCGGTACGATGGGAGCAGACGGTGGATGGAGCCAGTGCCGTTGTTACGGGTACTAGTCACGTTACCAGTCAACGGTTTTGACACCCCCGCACCGACCCCGCACCTGGCGCGCCCCCGACCGTGTCCGCCGAGTCCGCCTGTATGAGCGCCAGGATGGAGCTCTCCAGGTTGGCCCACGGGTTCAAGCAGTAGCTGCCGTCCTCGTCCCCGGTGCCACCTCCAAGCGCCGCCGCCGCCAAACCCCTGGCGCCGCCGCGGCCGTACGGCCCGCTGGACCTGCCGTCGTCCATGCCGCTATAAGCCACCTCATCCAGGGAGTCGCACGCTCTGGCGGTGATGGGCGCTGCGGCTTGGGCTGCGGGCGGCTGCGTGGCTTGTTTCTGTTGTTGCTGCAGCTGCTGCTGATTCATGGCCCGCGCGTCGTCGTCGCTGCCCAGCTGCTGCAGCAGCGCCATGCCCACGTCGTTCTGCGGTGGTTGGGGGACACAGGGCAAGAACAGTAACGAGGCAGTGTGGTAGCAGTACAGCGGTGTGACATACCGGTGTAGTGGGTTCAAGCCAAGAGTTCAAGCGCGATGCAGGCCCATGGCATCCTGCCGGAGGCGAGGGGGTCATGTCGTAGGAGCGCACGTGCGTTTGGTTCGAGACGCGTCCAGTCATCGCTACCCGTGCCCATGACACGTCCACCCGTGCATGCTGAGCCCGAGTGACTCGGGCGCGGCTTCCGGTCACACGAAACCAAAGTGCTGCTAGCGTAGCGTGCATGTCCGTTTGTTTGACTCACGCCCAGCATACCGCTCTGCAGCAGCTTTTGCCCACCACCGCCCCTGAAGCTCCATTTACTCCCAACAACGTGTGCCTCCCACACCGTGCTCCCCGCCCACTCACGTCCAGCATGCTGCTCTGCAGCAGCTGCTTGCCCAGGTTGACCGGCTGGTACACGTCGTGCGCCTCCAGGATGGCGGACTGCACGAACAGGATGTCCTGAGGGGAGAGGAGTAGGGGCCTGGCGGTCAGCATTTTCCGGCAGGATGCTTTCCGGCAGGTCAGAGTCAGGGGTGTCCAGCGGTCAGCGTACCATTGTGCGGCACGCGGCTATGCCCCACAGGCCGCACCGTCCGCACGCACGTGCCTAACGGTGCAGCCTACTCAGCAGTCGTTTCCAGAGCTCCAGAATGCACTCGCACCACCTCCCTCCTCTGACCCGCAGCGCACCCGCACCCACCTGTATGGATGGCGGCGAGCCGTCCAGCAGGTCCGTCATCATGGCCAGGATCTTGTCGGCGGGGGTGCCAGCGTCGATGACGGCCTTGGGCGTGTAGTTGGACAGCGCCATCTGCAGCTCGGCCTGCAGCCGGACAGGACGGCGGGGAGTACATAATACTTGTGAAGCGAGGTGGTGGTGGCAGTAGCAGTAGTATTAGTAATACTAGTACTGTAAGAAGAGATTCGCCCCACAAGAGTCGCGGTCGCGGTCCCACGGCCGTGCACAAGGCTCGTTGCATGGGATTTAAGGAGGTCTAGACAGGGTGGAGGCCTTGAGGTCGCCTTGCACACTGCGAACTTGACGCCTGCGCCCGCATGCAGGTGAACGCACCGGAGCACCCGTGCGGAGGTCCACCAAACGTGCGCACGCCGACAGCCACCCCTCCCCCCCCTCCCGCACACGCACCTATACATGCGTGCTGGCATGCTCTGCCGTTACTGCAGCGCCTCCTGCTGCCCTTGGTGCCAACGAAGACACAACCGCACACGGACAGTCCGTACGTGCCCGCCCGCAAAGGCGTCCGCACACGCCCCAGCTCCCCTACCTGCAGCACCTCCTGCTGCTTGAGCAGTCGCTCGTTGTGCGCCTGCACCTCGTCCAGGACGGCGCGCTCCGCAGCCAGCTCCTCAGCCACGCGGGCGGCCTCGGCCTAGGGGTGGTCAGGAAGCGCGGGCGGGTTTACGAGGGAAGGACGGCGTGGATGTCACGACTTTGTCGGACAGGTGATGGTCAACAAAACGCCGACCGAAAATGGGGACGTAGCAGAGAAGCGCGCGCAACGTAATAAGAGTCCACGAAGTAGTGTGCGTGCGAGTATGATCATTTGGAGAGCACTTAGGGCGCACCAAGCTACTAGCGCACACGCATGAAGCCCGCGTGCCAGCTGTCTTGCCAAGCCAGGGTTGCGCAAGTAAACTGCTCCCACCTGCAGTTCGCCCATGTCCATCATGGCCTTGTCGGCCACCGCCTTGTGCTGCGCCGCTTCCTGCGCCGTGTGCTCCAGAACCTTGTCGAATTCGGCCTTCTCCTCCGCCTTGTCAGTCACAAACTTGTCAAACTGGGCTTTAGTAGCCATGGCGACAGCCTGCATAGGAAAGATGGCCAGGCTAAGCACTCAAGAGCGCTGCCTGGCGTTAGGCAGACAAACCCCGCATGGCATACAGTCAGGCAAGCGCAAGTTCAATCAGCGCAAGCCTACTCCAAAGGGTATCCGCAGTTCCTACGGCTGGACTTGACTACGTCACAACCGGAGTGCAGAAGCAAAAGTTGAAGGTCAATCCTATAAGGTTATGGGCCCACCTGCAGTTCGCCCATGTCTACCATGGCCTTGTCCGCCACCGCCTTGTGCTGCGCCGCCTGCTCCGCCGTGTCCTGCATCAGCTTGCTGAACGCCGCCTTCTCCTCCGCCTGGTCCACCACATACTTGTCGAACTGGGCCTTGGTGGCGGCGGCGGCGCTCTGCACGCAACGGACCGAGGGGAGCCGGCCTACCTTCGGATGGTGCAGCGCTCAGGAACCCCTGGTAAGCCTCAACAACACGGAGCAACCTGTCCTCCAGCGCCGCGTTGCGCCTCACCCGATGTATGTGGACGAGCGACGAGCCTACACCTTTTGTGATAGCTACCGTTAGCTTCTCATCCACATCCCCACCTCCATCTCGCCCATGTCAACCAGGGCCTTGTCCGCAATGGCCTTCTGATGCGCCGCATGCGCCTTGGACACCTGCAGCGCGCGGTCGAAGCCGGCCTTCTCCTCCGCCATGTCCACAAGTGCCTTGTCCAGCTGGGATTTGGTGGCGGCGGCAGAGGCCTGGGCGGTGGGTCAGGGTGCAACAAAGTTCCACCGATGGGCGACGGGCGCGTAAACGCGTGTGTGAATGCGCGGGTGCGCATAGGGTGAGGGTCAGTGACTTCAGGTGCACGGGCACGGCGGCGTGGGTGTACGGGTGGGCGGGTTACGGGGTTACGCGCGCCAACAGGGGCAAAGCATATGCCATACAGTCGTCGCTAGCAAGCTAGCAGCTGTGGCGCACCTGCATCTCTCCCATGTCCAGCAGGGCCTGGTCGGCCACGGCTTTCTGCGTCGCTGCCTGCTGAACGCTATGCTCCAGAGCGCGGTCAAACTCCGCCTTTTCCTCCGCCTTGTCCAGCACCAGCTTGTCGAACTGCGCCTTGCTGGCAGCAGCCGCGTTCTGTGCACGAAGGGGATGCAGCGTAACGTTAGAGATCGTCGAACCAGTACGACACAGTGAGCGTGCACAGCACGCGCACGAGGGAAATGCAACGCAACGTTCAGAGATCGTCGAACCAGTACGACATAGAGAGCGTCACCAGGCGACCAAGGGAACCCGGAAAAGTGAATGGCAGTTGTTGTCAATTGGCTTGGTGCTGAGGAGACTGAGGCGAGGCCCCATCACATACGTGCCACTGCCCGTACTGACCTGCATCTCGCCCATGTCCAGCAGGGCCTTGTCCGCCACAGCCTTATGCGCAGCCGCCTCATGCACCGTGTGCTCCAGCACGCGATCGAACTCCGCCTTTTCCTCTGCCTTGTCCAACACGAACTTGTCGAACTGCGCCTTGGCGGAGGCGGCAGACGCCTACAACGCCGGATGCCGGACGGCCCGCCTTCAGTTCATTTTGGCGTGTCCCGCTGACCGGTCAACGGGACAAAGGCTATCATGCAGCGACTCCCGCGCAGGAATTCGGACACTACGCTCTGCCTTCCAGCTGCTCGGCGCTACAGCTGAAAACGTACAACTAGCTGCTAGGTTCAGCTGCCCACGAGATCGACTCGCGAGACGCACCTCCACCTCTCCCATGTCCAGCAGGGCTTTATCGGCCACGGCTTTCTGCGCAGCCGCCTCCTGAACCGAATGCGCCAGCGCCTTGTCAAGCTCCGCCTTCTCCTCCGCCTTGTCCAGCACGAACTTGTCGAACTGCGCCTTGGCGGCTACCACAGAGGCCTGTAGCCAACACACAAGGGCCGCAAGAACCAGTTGCCCCGGCGTGTTGCTACGGTGAGGCTCAAAACAAGGTCCTCCGGCTGTCCACGCTTGCCTTGGACGGGAATGCACCGCACGTTCTTTCACTGAACTGCTGAACTGTCAGGTGACAGCAAATAGGGACAGCGGAACACGCACCTGCATGTCGCCCATGTCCAGCACCGCCTTGTCCGCAATGGCCTTCTGCGCCGCGGCCTGGTTTGTGGACAGCTGCAGTGCCTTGTCGAACTCGGCCTTCTCCTCCGCCTTGTCCAGCACGAACTTGTCGAACTGCGCCTTGGCGGCTACCGCGGAGGCCTAGGATAACCATACGTGACAAAGTTGGCACGCAGTTAGCAGCGGTCAGAAGCCACAACACTCAACGGGCAAATCCTGACGTGTGGAATGGGGCCCAGATCAAGAACAATTGCCTTGTTGTATCGGAGGACATGAAGGGTAAGCTGGGAATACAGCGCAGCGGTCCATCAAGCAGGGGACTGCCACCAACCAGCAGTCGTCACAGCCACGTGTGCACCCACCTGCATCTCGCCCATGTCGAGGAGGGCCTTGTCCGCCACGGCCTTCTGCGCAGCCGCCTCCTGCACCGTGTGCTCCAGCACGCGGTCGAACTCCGCCTTCTCCTCCGCCTTGTCCAGCACGAACTTATCGAACTGCGCCTTGGCGGAGGCGGCAGACGCCTGCAGGCAGGCAGCAGCAATAGGCCCTGGCCACTTACAGCCCATGTAGCGTCTGCAACCTGTAACCAACACTGGAATAGAGCGCGAAACTGAGCATCATTGGAACTGCGACGGCTGCCGCACACCACCCACCACAGCCTCGCCCACGTCCAGCAGGGCCTTGTCCGCAATGGCCTTCTGCGCAGCCGCCTGGTTGGTGGACAGCTGCAGCACCTTGTCGAATTCCGCCTTCTCCTCCGCTTTGTCCAGCACGAACTTGTCGAACTCGGCCTTTGCTGTTACAGCGGCGGTCTGGGGCAACGAAACGTGCCAGTGAGTGGAATGCAGTCAGCAGCGAACAACAGGCCACCCAACCACCCGCACATCGTGCCGTGATGAGCAGGGCCCAGGACAGACTTGGTACTTCATGTATTTGCTGTTCCGCAGGGAACCACGGTGCATCAACAGGCAGACGTGCAGCCATGTGCGCGCCCACCTGCATCTCGCCCATGTCCAGCAGCGCCTTATCGGCCACAGCCTTCTGTGCTGCCGCCTCCTGCACCGTGTGCTCCAGGGCGCGGTCAAACTCCGCCTTCTCCTCCGCCTTGTCCAGCACGAACTTATCGAACTGGGCCTTGGCCGTCACGGCAGCCGCCTAGAGTAGGTAATCACGTGACAGCGAATGGCAGGCAGTCAGCAGCCCACTGCATGACGAGGCGATGGCAGCGCACGGGCACGTCGCGACTTGCGGAACGCCATGCCCGCGGCTTTCATGTAGCCGACTTCCTGCATCAAAGGACGGTCCACAATCAATACTACCTGCACGCCCACCTGCATCTCGCCCATGTCCAGCAGGGCCTTGTCCGCCACAGCCTTCTGAGCAGCCGCTTCCTGCGTTGTGTGCTCCAGGACCTTGTCGAACGCAGCCTTCTCCTCGGTCTTGTCCAGCACGAACTTGTCGAACTGGGCTTTAGTGGAGGCGGCAGCAGCCTGCACGCAACAGCCAGTTGGCGGGTGCCGGTAGAATTGCACCGGTGGTATGCTGAGGGCCTCTCTAGCCGCGATGCTGGTGGGGCGCTGCAAGCAACTGCTACATGTGCAGGGACACCATGCCTCATTTAGGCCCGCTGACTGTCTGACCCCACAGCCATTCAAGCGGCTCCCCCTTATCACTTCCTCTTCAAGTGCACTCACTACCGTTATCATGACTCTCTGAAGGAAGGCCTTACACGGGTTTCCTGCTTTATAACACGTACCCCTATACACGGTCACCGTGAGCCTATCAGGCGACAGCGGCCGTACAGCCAGCAAGAACTCCTGCCACGGAGGCGTGACGCCGATACGTACCTCGCATTGGCCCTTGTCCAGCAGCGCCTTGTCGGCCACCGCCCTCATAGCCGCAGTCTCCTGCACGCTATGCTCCAGGGCGCGGTCAAATTCCGCCTTCTCCTCCGCTTTGTCCAGCACGAACTTGTCGAACTGCGCCTTGGCGGCTACCGCAGAGGCCTGTGAGGTGGTCGGGTAGCGGCCAGATGAATGGGCTTCAGCAAGTTTGCACGTCGCGTGTCCTCGTTGTTTCGCATCCATGCGTGGTGACGACCGGTATGGTACTCCTAGGAAACGTACTCTACAGTCCCTACTCTACAGTCCCTTATAATCACCAGCATAGTTACATGGTGCGGGAGTCTGCATAACCTTCCCCTGGTGCCGGGCCTCCTGTGCGTTTACGGCTGGGGATCGACCTACACGGCTATGGCCAGACCCACTCTGTTCTGCATTATGCTCACCTGCATCTCGCCCATGTCCAGCACCGCCTTGTCCGCAATGGCCTTCTGCGCCGCCGCCTGGGTTGTGGACACCTGCAGTGCCTTGTCAAACTCCGCCTTCTCCTCCGCCTTGTCCAGCACAAACTTGTCGAACTGCGCCTTGGCGGCTACCGCAGAGTCCTGCGAGGCAGTTGGGAAGCGGACACACAATGAGGCCGGAGTAAGCTGACCGCCTTGCATGTCCGTGTCCTCCCTTTCCGGCATCCGCAGTGACGTACCAGGATGGCGACCCCGAAGCAAGTACTTCCCAGATATCCAACAGCACCAATGCGGCTAAGGGTTCATGAGTTCGCGTAGTAACCTCGCCGGCTCCTGGTCCCCTGATGCCGGGCCTCCTGTGCGTTTACGGCCGGAATGGGCCCATCCAGCCATGCCCGGATATCTGACGGATATCTATGCATCATGCGCACCTGCATCTCGCCCATGTCCAGCAGGGCCTTGTCGGCCACGGCTTTCTGCGCCGCTGCCTGCTGAACGCTGTGCTCCAGGGCGCGGTCAAACTCCGCCTTCTCCTCCGCCTTGTCCAGCACGAACTTATCGAACTGCGCCTTGGCGGCTACCGCAGAGGCCTGCGAGGTGGTCGGGTAGTGGCCAGATGAACCGGCCACAGCAAGTTGGCCACCTTGCATGTCGCTGCCCTCCTTGTTCCACATGCGTGCGTGGTGGCGTACCGGTATGGCATTCCCGGAAGACGTGTTACCCAAATCTCTAGAGACACCAGCACCATAACACATGGTGCAGGGGTCTGCGTTATATTCTCGCGCCTTGCCTCCTGGTGCAAGGCCTCCTGTGCGTTTACGGCTGGACATTGGCCCACACAGCCATGGTTGGCTGTCCTAACGCGCCCAGAGCCATTCCACTGCGCATAATGCTCACCTGCATCTCGCCCATGTCCAGCACCGCCTTGTCCGCAATGGCCTTCTGCGCCGCTGCCTGGTTTGTGGACAGCTGCAGAGCCTTGTCGAACTCCGCCTTTTCCTCCGCCTTGTCCAGCACAAACTTGTCGAACTGCGCCTTTGTCGTTGCAGCAGCGGCCTGTGGTCGAGAACATGACGGCTTTCATTTGGCCCAATACCGCTGTGGCCAGCGCGCCTCCAGACATACCGCAACATCGGCCTGCATTGCAAGCTCAGAGGCATGAAACTATGGCATACCTGAACCAGGTGCAGGCGCGTGCCACATAGGACACACGCGGTATGCCGCTGTATGAAATGAGCAGTTGATGCAACACGAGGCACGCACCTGCATGCCGCCCATGTCCAGCAGGGCCTTGTCTGCCACGGCTTTCTGTGCTGCTGCCTGCTGAACGCTGTGCTCCAGGGCGCGGTCAAACTCCGCCTTCTCCTCCGCCTTGTCCAGCACCAGCTTGTCGAACTGCGCCTTGGTAGTCGCGGCAGCCCCCTGAAGTTGTCACACCGCAACAGCAACGCAAATCATTCAAGCCGCCCTGTGCATCTTGATAGACCCTTCTTGTAGTGTGGTGTTCAAAAAACGACCACCATGAGACGCCAGTGCTGCAGGACCGCAAGCCAGCCGTCTCGCACACAACTCGAGTGCGCTTCCCCACCTGTGCCTCCGCCAGGTCGAGTTTGGCTTTGTCAGCCACTGCCTTCATAGCCACCGCCTCCCGCACGGTCCGCGCCAGTACACGGTCGAACTCCGCCTTCTCCTCTACCTTATCCAGGAGAACCTTATCCAGCTGGGCCTGCAGTACGCAGTGCAAGGACCCTTGTTACGGCAACAGCACCATTCTGGCTCGTGACATGGTAGGCCACGCATACCGGTACTAGAGCGCCGTCTTTCACCGCTGACTGCAACTCGCCAGCTTGGGCTTATTGAACAAGCCGGGCGCGTCACAGTTTACGGGACCAGGATAACACGTGTCCCTCAACGAAACCCTGCTCCAATCTCCTGGCCCACCCCTGCCAACCTTGAGCTCCTCCGCCGCCGTATCTGCCCCGTACGATACCGTCGACCCCACACCCGTCGCCGAGGCCAAGCCCAGGGGCGACGCGTCTCGAGACATGCCTGCCCCACCCGCACCCCCACCGCTTGAACCGTGCTGCCCCAGCAGGCCGACTTTCCCATGCAGCCCTATCACCCTGCCACTGCTGCTGCCGCCGTGGCCGTGCACCTCCCGGGCCGCAACCGTGGCGGCAGCTTCCGCCAGCTCCCAGGGGGGCTGCAGCCCGCTGTGCCACTGCGCCTGGCCGTCTACCTGGGGCACCGACATGCAGCTGGACATGTTCGGCAGGTCCACCAGTTGCACGCCAGGCAGCACGTCCCCCGCGCTGGCCACATGCGGGCTGGCGGTGGTGGTGGAGGAGTGCAGGTGCAGCAGCGCGGTGTCCTGCTGGTGCAGCAGCACCTCGTAGGACGCCTTCAAGGCCAGGAAGCTCTTCAACAGCGAGTTGTAGTCGCCGGTGTGCTCAGCGTGTGCACAGCCGGACGGGTGCTTGCCCGGGAAGTGCCCGCTGTGGCCACTGGACCGCTGATCCGGGAGGAGGTGCAGCGGGAGCGGCAGCACGGCGGGGACGGGCACGGTGGCGGAGGAGTCGTGGGCGGGGCCGCTGAAGCCCAGTAGGTCGGCGTCCCACTCGGCGGAAAAGTCGTCGTGGCTGGCGCAGCGCGCGAAGGACTCTGTGCCCCGCCACGTGTCCGAGTCGCTGTAGCTGAGGCACGTGTCGCACAGGTGCTGCAGGTGCTGACCCACATCGGGTTCGAGACGCGTTCGCACATCGGCGCTCTGCAGCTGCTCTGAGATCTCCAGGCATACAGAGTGCAGGCCTGTGAGGCGCGTGCTGAGCAGCTCGTTGCGCGCCACCACGTTCAGCAGCTTGCGCTGCAGCGTCTGCAGCTGCTCCCGCAGGCGCTCCTCTCGCGCCGACGCGACCACGGCGTCCGCCTGACCGTGGGCCTGTGCAGGGATCGGCGAGCGGTTGGTGAGGGGTTGGTGGGACGTGGGCGGGCCGGCGTCGAGAGTGCAAGGGTCTTAAGCGGTCTTCAAGGGCAGCGCCTAGCCCGGAAGGTACCATACTTCGACCACTTCCTCCAGGAGGCTCTGTGTGTGCCCGCCGAGAGGCGCGCTCGCATAAATACTACCTTCTATACGGATATAATGAATGGATGATGTCAGTTGGCAAGGTTCTTGCCTCGTCTGGGCAATGGGTCATTTCCGACCAGTGCCCCAATTTCCACCAGGGGGGAAATTGGCGCCCTATGCAGCTGTAGGATGAGCAGCCACCACTGATAGCGGCCAGTATCATTATAAGGCTAGATTGGTTGATACAGGAGGGTGCGTTGGTCCTCTGGATACTAGTAGGCACAGCTTCCATGCTTGCCGCGACATGCCCTGCTGGACCACGCCCGCAAGCGCTGCCGGGCGGTGTAGCGAGCACATTACAGCTACACTACCCTATAAGTTCCAATGATCTAGCTCTGCATGTCAAGGCGGTCAAGCAGCATGTTGTGCGCCTTCCCATGTACATGGCATGGGACCGTGGGTACGCGACCAGGGCATGCCGTTACTGCCCTAGCCAACTAAAACATTTCAAGGTGGTTCAATTCAGTCGTTGCGATCCCCCAGCGCAAGTCGGGCTGACTTCATAGGGCAGGTGGTCGAATTTTGGAGGCCCATTGCGCGCAGGGCCTCAAACATAGCGCAACGGACGAGTCTGACAGCTTGTAGGTCTTAAGCATGTCATAATGAAGATATGTTTCTGTGGGAGCGCTGAGCCATACGGCTTCTGCGCGTCAGATGGGCTGTCAGAGAATTAGGTCGCGTTGATACAACGAGTGCTCACATATGAACTGCTCTGAAAGCGTAGTTCCCTGCCGTCTTCGCAGGTGGTGCAACCCAAGAGAGCAGTTCTCACAGGCACGCCTTAGTAAGCACAGGTGTCAGGCAAGGTCCCTGCCCACAAGCCTCGAACATTATTAATATATGCTTTATTTAGCGTTATGACGAATCGCTTGGGTAGCCCAGCCCCTGCCCGACCTGTTTGCATGTCGTTGTTCCTCGTGTAGAGGCCTTCCCCTCCAGCACGAGAAATGCATCAGCCTCCTTATCTGTGCTGGATATCTTCAGCACATCCACGGCGTGTGTGCCGTTGTCCAGCCTGCAGAGGGACCAGAGGTCTTTTAGGCCAGGACGCACAACGCAGACCTTGACTGTGCAGGCTCCTTTGCATAACAACATGCTATGCGCTTGAGCTTGCATCGCTTACCGGCAGGAGGCATGGGTGTCCAAGTCCGAGAGAGGCTCCGCAAAGCCGAGTTGCACCAAGAGAGACTCAAGCGTTCTTCCATCACCTGCTGACAAGAGACGTGTAAGTTCGAAATAATCGTAAGCGCCTACGGTCTGAGAGGACAGGGGCCTTCTTCCGAAGCCGAACAGAGCTTTACCTTTGCCCGACGCCGCTCGGTTGCTGCATTGCAGCTCTCCCTGCCCCGAAAAGAGCCATGCCGGGCAGTGCAGATGATGCAGGTTCAGAAGCTCGGCCTGCACGCCCATTGCTTCTTCGGGGCTGACAAAGCTAGGCTAACCGGTCTCCATCGCAACTCAGGCCATTAAAAGCACAATCATTAAGCACCGTCCTTTGTATGTTTTAATGTGTGTAAAAAGGCAGAGGTGGAGGGGCTGCTGCGTGCAGTCTCTGGTGCAGCCTCAGCAGGTAGGCGAATGTAAGCTAAAACAGGTAAACAATAGTAGGAATAAGATAGCAGCCGCAGGTTAGCATAACGTGGCTATGCTCTCAACTGTCTTGATTCGCAATCCAGCCCCGTGCGTGTTCCGATTCTTGCACTCCCATGCCTGAGTACGACGCAACCTACCTTGCTTCCGGACCAGTACCCTTCTAAGAGGCCCGAGTCGAAGGCACTCGCGTGTGTCAAATGTGGGCTGCTAACCCAGGGCAGGTGTCTACGGTATCGCACAGGGGCTGCGCGGTGTCGTGTGCTCGTGGCGCACGTGGCAGTACTATAGGCACCTCAACCCCACCAACAGGCAATTTGCGTTGCGCGTTCGAGCCAGGTCATAAGCCGCTTACATACATCCTGCCTTCCATGCTCTGTTCAAGACTCCCTACACTAGTATTGGCACTAAGGCTTACGCGAAATGCCACAAAAGGAACTGGTTCCACAGCTTGTGCCCAGGTGTGGGCCACGCAGGTTCTGAGTGATACGAGTTCGCACCAGGGGAGCGTGGTTACCACCAGGACCCTTCAGGGGCCATTGTACTGCAGACTGCACTATCAGCATGGCCCGCAGTCCAGCTCGCTCTTTGTCCAAACAGCAAAAATTTGCTGCCGGTATCACCACTGGCCGTGGCGCCCTCGCCACAAGGGTGGTGACCACCACACGCCAAGCCACGCGGCACCACGCAGGCCACTGAACTGCCCAGACCCCTTCATCGTCTTACTGCACCAATCCCCTGTCCGCCTGTCGCCCATCAGGGCCTACGTGTCTGAGCCGTATTGTACTGCACTGCACTACACCGCACAGCACTGTGCCTCATCCTGCCAACCCTTGCGAATGCCATGCAAAATGCAGCTCACGGCAACGCGCAGGCGGCCAAGGCTACACCCAGGGATGCCTACCACATCGGCTGGGCTGTAGCAGGCTGTTGTCAGAATGCTAGCATCCACCAAATCCCACCGTTCATCGCCACTTAACCATAGCGCTTTCATCACATGTACTTAACCTTGTGAGTTCGCTGTTTGACCCCGCCCACGCAGCGCAGCGCAGCTCCCATGCCCGTTTCCATTCCACCGACAGTTGTTCCAGCTGACAGGTACCTTATCCCATTCCGTGCCTAGAAGACGGTGCCACCCTCGTACGTCCCTGGGTCTGGCCGCGGGTGGTTCCACTCCTTGCCGGTGATGGGGTCTCCCTTGGGGATGGAGGTGTCGGGGGTCCAGTCGTGCGCGCAGCGGTACGTGTCCGTGTGCTTGACCTTGCAGCACGGGGGCGTGAACTTGTAGCGCCAGGGGTTGGGGTTGCGCGGGAAGCCCTCCGTCAGGGCGTACTCAAAGCCGTGCTCGTGCATGGCTGCGGGACAAAGGGTGGGACGAGGCAGCACAGGGGTACGGCACAGGTAAGAACAAAACCCGTGCGCATGCAGGACAAACCCACCAACCGTGGCATGGTGCGAGGCGTGTAAGCCTTGCAGCAGGCCATCAGCTGAAGCGCCCTCCCCACGGTCCCGGCCACGTGCCATCTCTCCCCACCGCTGACCCCTCACCCCGGGCTTACCCTTGGAGCGGTTGAACAGCGCCTCCGCCGTGTGGCGGTTGGGCAGGCCGTACTCGCGCTCCGTGCCCTCGGCGCCTAGGCTGGCGATGTGCGCAACGCACTTGGCCACCTGGCGGGAAAAGGGAGTGGGGTGCCCCACGTGGCAGCACAGCGGGTATGGCGTGATAGGCAGCAAGGCGGGCGGCAGGCAGCCCTCTGGCAGCAGTGTGTCACCGCGTGACGCCACGCCGCCAGCGGCACGATTGGACGCAGTGCACCAAACCAAATACCTATCTGTGCAATGCGTGTACCAAGCGGACGCACGCCCGGCGACAGGTTGCCCGTAGCAGCAGGCACGGCCCCGTCGCATCCGCTCCGCTACACCCTGCACTGTGTTGCTCCCTCCCCATTTCCACGTTCCCCCTAAGCTCACATCCGGGGGAAGATTCTTGCCCATCCTCCCTCCCTGCACGTAGCAGCGGTAGTCGAACAGCAGTGCCACGTTGGCCCAACACTGAGGCACCTGTGGGTGGTGGTCGGAGGCGGGGGGCCGCACACAGTTCTGCGTTGTTGCTGTGCATTTGCGGTACGGTAAGCGAGAGACGAGCCGGGTCTGAGCGGACGACCTGCCTCCTCACCGTCTAGGGGGCAAACGTAGCAACGATCGGTTGGTCTTTGGTGGTCGAGCGGTGCGGGGACGAAGAGACGGCCTGCCATGCCAGGCCTCCTCCCACTAAAGGGCCTACCGCCTAACTCGTAACCCCCGCATTCAACCGATATGCACGAGGTGCCGCAACCAGGAGAGCCAGTTCCACATGTCGTAGCCTGCATGTGTCCAAGGGCCTGCCGCAGCAGCATGGCTGCGCGGGCGGGCGGGACAGCGCGCACCTTGTTGCCCCAGTTGGCGAACTTGTGTATCCAGGCGTTCTCCATCACGTTGATGGTGTACTTCTTGGTGGTGGGCAGCAGGATGGAGTCGGCGGCCAGGATTTGGTTCTCGTAGAAGGCACGCTGCAGTGGGTTTGAGGGTTGAAAGGGTGGGATGGTGGAACTACCAAGGCAGGTTCGGGGGTGGAGTCACCACCGATATTACACCGTAGACTGCACTTCCTGTGACGAAGTACTCGCAAACCGCGTCATAGTTTAAGCTTGCAGGTGAACAAGTAAGCGCAGATCACAACGACCCGCCTGTACTCCCCCTTCTGCTGCTGCTCACTATCTTTCCTCCCTGTTGCGTCCCGGCCCCAGGCCGTCCACTTTTGGGCGCGGCACCGCCACCACCACCACACCACCCCGCCCGTCCGCCCGCCCAACCGATGTGGCCTTGATCCGAGCGGCGCCCTCAATCGTCGCCTCCCCCGCCCAGCCCCTCCTCGCGTTACAACCTCCACCTCGCGTTACTAATACTTTGTTTCCTTCCTCCCCCCACAACCTGCTTTGCGGTTACCCCCCACCTCGTTGTCGATGAGGCGGATGGACCCATCCCCGTTGATGAAGATGTTCTGTGCGTGCCGGTCGTTCTGGCTGGTGAGCAGGTCGAAGATGGCGGCGTGGATGGTCTGCGCGGGGCAGCAGGAGGGGGCGCACACGTGGCCTTGTAATTGCCGTTGCCACAGGTTGGGTGCGCTGTGGCAGCAGTCGGCGGCAGCGCAGGAAGCCTGAGGGGGTTCCTTAGGTTCCGGGGGAGGGCTGCTGAGGGGATTTCCTTAGGGAAGGCAGCATACCCGTGTGCCAGTACACGTGTGCATGCAGACAACACGCTGATGCCGCGAGCACTGCCTGTTGCAGCGGCCAGGTCGGTACCCTCCGCGTGCGGTACGTGCAGCCACCTACCAACATGCAGCACGACAACAGCCGTCGCAAGAGGCCGCGCCTTACATGCACACAACACACACGTACAAGCACCCCCGCGTGGTTGACCGCCTTGTGCAGAACGCCTGTGCCGTGCACAGTAACAGGAAGTGCACACGTATGTGCACTCTTAAGTTCTCCACACACACACGCACATATGCTGCACCCACCTGCGTGTGGTTGACCTTGTTGTGCAGGATGTCCAGCAGGTCGTCGGGGTGCATCATGGGGTTGCCCAGCCGCACCTTGGGGGGGACAAGGGGGCACACAGGGCTGGGGTGAGGATGCGGGAGCAGACCGGTAACGGCGCGCTGCCCCCTGGCCCCTACCGCCGCTCCCGCTGTTGCTGCTGCGCGGTGCAGGGCTTCAGTGCTCCGCCCGTCCTGTGCAGGGCCATGCCAGAGCCGTGGGCGAGCACCTGACGAAGCTGCCTCTCCGACCCGGGTGGCGCCTGAACGACATTGTACGGCATGCCATGCCATGGGGCGAAAGCCGCCTTGCCTGGCGCCCCGGCCTGCACTCCGCTGCAGCACCCGTATGCGTGCGGCGTGCGCCTTCTGATCCAGGCATCGACGCGTTCCCCGCTTGGCCACGCAGTGCGCCCCCCCTCCCCCAACACCGCCGCTGCCTCCCGCCCGTCCCCCTCCCCTCCTCGCCTTCCCCTCGCCAATGCTTCGCCGCCTCCTGTCCAGGCAGTCCGCGCTCCTGTTCCGAGGGCGTCCGCTCTTGCCCACTGCCCTTTCTGCGCCTTACACCACCCTATCCCGCCATTGCATGCGCTTTAGCAGCCTGGAACAACCCTGAAGCCGACGACCCTGCCATCCAGCGGCCAGCCACAACAGAACTGCACTTCGCTGCCGAGCCCCTTGGAGTCGCAACCCGGGGCCGGCAGCATGGAGCCTACGCTTGCGCCCCTGCCCCTGGCCCCGGAGGCCACCTTTCTGCGCACGCCTGTGCGGCGGCGCTTTGGTCAACACACACCGCTTCGCGCCCTTCGCCCTGCCCTGCCCGGGCCGGACAGATCGCCGACCGCAGGCACTTGCACCAGCCGAGCCCCGCCCCGCTCAAGGTTCCGCCCTAAGCCAGCACGGTCGAGCCCCCAAAGGGCACCCTGACCAGACCAAACAACCCGTAGCTCAACCCACCAGGTTCTCCAAGCTGATGCCGTCCACCATCTCCATCCATAGGCCCAGCCACCTACAGCCGGGTGAGCGGAGACAGTCCTGAGAAGGCACAGAGCAGTAGAAAGAGCTGCTCGCGTGATGGCGGGCGGGAGGCCAACCGACGTGCCTCTGCCCTGCCCTGTGGGCTACACCAGGGCAGCCGCCGTGGGTAGGGTGGGTGACGGCGGAAGGTCCCACCCCTGGTATGGTGGCATAACCCACAGCGCCCCTGGCTGGGTGTGGCGCTGGGAGGCAGGTGGTGGCAACCTAGACAGGAACGGCAAGCCCTGTAGGAGGCACGTGCCCAAAGTCCAGCACTTTTGCCCGCGCCCCCGACCGCCTGCGCTCCGAGCTGCTGCTACTGCTGTTGCCGCCTCTGCTGTCTCCCACGCCGCTCGTGCCGCCGCTGCCGCTACCAAAGGCACCGACAGGTATCCCGTGCCCTCGCCGCCACGCCGTTCGCAGCTGTAGCTGCTGAGGCTGCTGCTGCCGCCGCACCCGCCCAAGCTGCTCGTGCCATCGCTGCCGGTGCCAAGTGCTGCCCTCCCCAGCCCTGGCTGCCACGCACCTGATGTGGTAGCCCACCTCCGGGATGACTGCGTTGACCCAGTCAACCCAGATCTTGGGAACCACGTCTGCGGTCCATACCGCCAGGACGAGGTTGAGTCAAGGTGACGTGTGGACGATAGAGCACATGACCCGGCTGTGTCAGTGCGACCAGAGCATACAGTACAAGGCAAGCGTAGCGGCCATGCCCATAACCTGGATACCTGCATGCTGCCTCACCCCAGGTAAGTACAAGCACCCGCCTGGCCTCCACTCCTGCGCCCCACCTGTCAGCCCGCAGTCCTCTGCCAGCTTCTCGATAGCCAGGTAGATCTTTGCATATTTCAGGGCTAGCTCCGGGTGGCACGCCGCGAACTTGTTCCGCACGTGCTTGCCCACGGGGATGCACGCCACCTTGACGACAGCCTTCTTATTCGGGATTTTGTCCGTGGGTGCAACGAACAGCCAGCTGGGAGAAGCTCCCTGTTCGTCCTTGAACCATGTCCCGAACAGCTTCTTTTGCCCAACGCTGGTCTGCACGAGGCACCGTGTCGCGTATGGGTAGGGGAGACCGCGCGGAGGGCGGACCAGGCTGCAACGGCCCAACCTCGACGCGTGTACGCACCATGAGCTGTAGCGTGGTAGTGCAACCCCGGCATGCATGGCACAGGGGAAGCTTTTGTTTGACTGTGACATTGCTGGGCTGGAAGTTTGCCTCTATAATGTCTTCGGGGCGAACAGGAGGTGGTGTTGCATCGGCAACACAGTGAAAGCAAAGCCCGCAATCGTCTACGTGAGGTATCTCCTGTGAGCACGGCAAGCGTCGCGTTACACGAGGCCGACCCTTCAGCCCTCTCGGCGCGGCGATCGCCGGTAGATCACGCTACATGCCTGCTGAGACTGTAGTAATGATCTTCCTGAAACAGGAACGACTGCCTGAGTGCCAAGCTGCAACACTAGTAGTAAAGCTAGTGCAACGGTCGCGTCCCAATATCTGCCTCGGGCCATCGTTGCTGTTTCCGACCAAGCGACAGAGCGAAATTATAAAACCATTGCAATTGCATCCACCAAGGTAGCTAGGTCGCAGTTTTGGGTCGCTTCAGAAATGGAGGGTGGGCGAGCGAGTTCAACAAGCCACTACAGCAGGTGCGACGGCAATCGTACGTGCTAATGTGGTTGTGACGTGGAGCTGCAGATGGCCTGAGACGGTGCGCTCCCTTCTACCACACTGGTCGATCTTACGGTTTCGGGGCTCGGGGCCCAGGACAGGTTCATGCCAGGCCTGGTGCAGGCTGTGTTGGACGCCCTGCCCGTCGCTCCAGGACTGGAGCCGCCGTGTGGCGTGTTTTAACAGGTTTTAAGCAACTCGCTGTCCCCTATAACACCGAGCAGCAGCTTATGGCTCGACGTCAACTGGAATACCACGTTCCAGGTCACGTCTGGTGGTGACCACCCTGGTGGTGACAACCGCCTGCCAGGCCGGCAACATGTTCAGCGCGCCTCTGCACCCAACATGCCACGCGGCGATTCCAGCGTTGCATCCCTAGGCGCTGAGTCCTTGTTGCCATGTGCCCATGTCCTAGCGTTACATGCGTGCCGATGATGCCAGCTACTGCGGTGGCCGTCTGCAACCGTCCGTGCGCTAGCAGTCATTTCGTACGTGGCGCCTCAGCACCTGCACCTTGTACCTGGGCCAACCTGCGTCAACGTACGCTACAGTATCCAGGCCCATCACTGCAACGCTTTGTTGCTGCAAGTCACTGACTTTAAGACGAGCCATGCCACCATATACACCACACCCATGTGGCGCCTGCTTGCCCTGCCTTGACACCTTGTACCCTCACTGCTCGCGTGTACCTGTCCAAGATCATTTGCCTGCTTCCCGCACCGCATCCGCTACACATGTATACATCATGCACAAGCCATCGTGCCGGTGGCGCTTCGGACCCCGTAGAACGCTGTGGCCCAATGCAGAGACGGGCCGAGGCAGCAGCCCTTGGCCCGTGGGGATGCGCATGCGACCGCCGTCGCCCAGCCGCGGCGCCAGGTGGGCACCGGATGGTTTCAGCTGTGTGCTGCACGACCCTTCCATTGGGCCCCAAACCCACCCATATGCAAACCACACAGCATCCACGCCCGCCGTTCATCCCGTGCAGGTGCGCCGCCGTGCGCCCCCACGTCAATTGCCACACTGTGAGCATGCCCTACACCATCCGTACACCACTGCACCCGTCAGTTCCCGCCTGTAAAGTCCCATCCTACCTCTTTCCGCACGTCTTCTTGTGCCCCGCCGCCCAGTCCGCCGCCTGGCACTCCCTGCAGCAGTACCATGCGCCACGGCACCTCCCGCACACCAGCAGCCCCTGCCCCTGCCCCTCCCCCGCCTCGGTGTCCCCTCCAGCCGCGTGCACCGCGCGTTGCAGCAGCAGCTGCCGCCCAGCTCACTGCCCACCTCCCCGGGCCCCAGCAGCGACAGCGGCACCTCCGGAGCCACACGCGCCCTGCACCCAGGCGGGTACCTAGACGCAATCACAACCAACGCGTCCCCGTGCTTCGCCTCAGCGGCATAACCCGCAAAACGGGCTGCAGTCACAGCTGCTGGCAGCTTCTCCGCACACGAGCTGCCGCCCCACAGCACCTTCTTAATGATCGGACTGGAGGCGCTGAAGCTGACGAAGGGGCTCCCATCCGGCACCCGCATGGAGCCCATGTCATGCTGACAGCTCCACAGCGCGCAGTGGGTTAGCTCCAGGGCCGTGGCGGCCAGCTGGCCCCCGACGGAAGCTGGCAGCAGCTGCAGGCATTCCAGGGCGGCCCCCACCAGCCCCGCCAAATCCGCCTCCCCGTCCAGCAGCCCCTGCAGCCCGTCCGCCAGCGCACCTAGCTCCGCCGTTCCCGCCGCTCCCGTCACCACCCTGCCCTGCGCTGGTGCTGCCCCTGCTGCTGATGCTCTCGACACCCTGCTGCTGCTGCCCCCGGCCCCTGCTCCCGCCCCCCGGGCCCGGCTCACCAGCAGCACGGACAGCAGCTGCTGCAGGTTGTCCGTGGGTACGTCGTCCACATTCACCTCGGCGTCGCCACCGCCCGACCCACCCGCACGCGCACACACGCCGGAGAGCATGGCCAGCTGCTTGCACTGCCCAATGAAGTGCGCGCTGAGTGAGGGCACCACCCTCAACAGCGCAAACGACAGTAGTAGCCTCAGCCGCTGAGCCACCTTCGGGTAGCCCGTTGCGACCCCTGCTCCCGCTGTGTCCTCCCCCGCTGCTGGTGCGGAGCAACCGCCCGCTCCGGCGGAGCTGGCACCGCTGGCCTTAAACACACCGGCCCCAGCTGCACTGCCGTAGAAGGGGTGTTGAACGGCCTGCTCCTGCATCCACTCGAAGGCAGCGGCCAGGTCCATGCACAGCACGGCCGCAACGCACGCCGCCACCATCAGCTCTTCGTTCCCCGGAGCGGAAGGGTCCAGCGCCGCGAGGTTGGCTCCTCCCCAGCGGCCTCGTTGCCCTCCTGCTGCTTCTGTGCCTCCCTGCGCACCATCTTTGCCATGGATGCCAGGAGGGGCGCGGGTTGCCGTACGACAGCAGCCACGGCAAGTCGTACGAGCACTCCAGGCCACGGCTACTGCCACCACTGTCGCTGCCGTTGTTGCGGTTGTAGAGGCCGATCAGGTCCCTGAGCGTGCCCCTGTGCAGCACAAGGTGGCTCATCAGCAGCACGTCGCTGGATGTGCACGCACGGCCGCAGCGCCGCAGCAGGCGCTCCAGGCAGGGCAGGTAGCCGCCGGCCAGGGCGGCGGCCAGGCGGGGTGGAGGGGCGACCGGGAGGTGGTCTGAGGGCGTGGATCACGCAAGAGGGTATTTGCGCAGGAGGGCCGATACCTTGAATTGTCCAAGACGGGGCGCGCAGGAGATACAGGTTCCAAGACGGCCGATAGATTCGCCGAAAGGTGAGGGTGCGAAGGTAAGAAAGGTTCCCGCATGCACCCCCGTGGTTGCCGGCGCCGCCGCCGCTGGCATTGCTGCTGCTGCCTCCGCCGCCGCCGTGCTCGCTGCTGCCCCAGCTGCTGCTGCTGCATGTCATGGGCGTAATGCTGACAAGCTCTGGCGCCATGCCCACCAGCTGCAGGAGGCTGGCGCACGACTCTATGGCCCAGTCGCTTTTATTCACATCGTCACCCCCACCTTCAGCTCCACCTTCCCCTGCTCCTCCGCCGCCTCCACCGCCTTCTCCAACAGCGGCATCCTGCGCTGAGCCTGAGCCCTGCTGCTGCAAGGCCACGCTCAGCAGGGCCACCGTCACCATGGCCCTCGTAGCGTGCTCAAGAACGCCGCTGGGGGCGAGTGCGGATGCGCAGAGGCGCTGCACGGGGGTAAAATGACGGGGGAAATGACGGGGGAAATCCCTTCCTCTGGCGCCAATGGAGTTGGGGGCATACGATCCTTACTGGTCCACCACCGAATCCATGGTTGTGAATCTGAAAGACAGTGCGGATGCGCAAGCGCAAGACCGCTTCATAACACACTCCACTCCTCAAGAGAGGAGCAGAGGGACGAGCCAGCCGCCGTTGGGGGGGCCTGCCCCGCTCCAGGAGCGGGACGGGCGGAGGGGCGCCAAGGCCGAGGATGCTGATGCTGGACTGGTGCGCAGAGATTGGGGCGTACGGGTCGTGCCGAGCGATGGTGCGTATTAGGGTGCCCAGCTGCTCCAAGGTGGGAAGCCACTCCGCTACTCGGATCCGCAGCAGCTCGAGGAGCAGGCTGGAGCTCGCTTCGATGCCGCAGTCACCGATGCAGCCGCTGCCGCCGCCGCTGCTGCTGCTGGCTACTGCTGCATCCAGCTGCTGCTGGCGTATAAGGCGGCCCCCTGCCGCTGTCCCAGACTCGACCTGCTGCCGCTGCTGCTGCTGCACCCCCTGACCCATGGGTGCAGAAGCGCCCCAGCCTGGCCTGCGAAGCGAACCGGCCTGAGCCGGCTGTTGGCGCCAGGGCGTAGCGGCCGCTTGGGCGGCATCGCGCTTGCCAATGTGAGAATAGCTGCACTAAAGAATTGCTACTGGGCAACGCCTTCGATTGGCGGACGAAAGCCCGAAACTGCTCACAGTAACAATGACCACTACATGTCGACATTACTGTCCCTTTTTACGCTGCAAATACACTGAAAAACACAATTGCTGCCCGTGAGGAGAGTGGAGAGCGGAGAGGGTAAGGCCGGCGTCTCGGAGTCTGATGGTGCTTTTCGCAGTACTGCCTGGATCCGTGCGGCCTCCTGCTGCCCCTGCTGCCCAATCCACATGTTGGGCACCGCGGACGCGGGGGACTTCATGACGCATGTTTTCTGCAGTCATATGAAGCGAGACAGGTACGCCCTCCCCTGCAGTGGCCGCTGCGCTCTGCCACCTCTGTACGATTATGAGCGTCCACCATGCTCCCTGGCGTCCACCATGCTCTTCAAGACAACCACCCACAATGCACACGCAGCTGCACACTGACGTCCAGGAAAACCCACCGCCAAGTAGTGACATCAAGTCACACGCATTACGGCCAGGGCGCGCGCCCAAAGAACAGGAATGCACTGAACCAATGCGCGTGCAAAATGCAAATGCAACCCTCCATCCTCTACGGCCCACCAACAGGGAAGCAGCAACGTCACCTGCAGACGTGCACAAGGTTTCTAACCCCCTCCCTCCTGAGTTCATGCAACCCCGTACCCGAACGAAACACAGCAGGTACCCACGCACCATACGTGGTCCTCCCTCTCCATGTTCACACGTCACCCGTCTGAAACGAAGCCGTGCCGTGCCGTGCCCTGCCGTGCCCCGTCCACAGCACCACCTTTTTACCAAGCACGCCGCAACACTTTGCCGATGATTCCGTTGCCCGAACCCACTCGCTGCCCCAAGCAAGCGCCTCACATCCACCCAGCCGCTGCCCCCATCCCAGCGCCACCCAAGCCCCCATCAAGCCCCCCGCCCATCCCCATGCCCACGTCCATGCCCCCCATGCCCGCCAGCGAGGGCGTGTGGCGGTGGCGGCCGAATATGATGTCCCACAGCGTGGGCCCGTGGTAGTGCCAGCCGCGCTGCCGCATGATGAAGCCCACCACCTCCACAGCGGCCATGAGCACCTGCGGGGTGGAGACAGGTGGGCACCAAGGATGAGGATGTCGATGAGGATGAGGATGAGCACCACGATGACCACGTCCAGGCAACCAAGCAAAAACAAATCCTCTTACCCCATACCCTATCATACGCACCTCTATGAGGATGAGCACCACGATGACCACGTCCAGCCGTGCGAGGTGCTGGTGGGCGCTGTGGTCGGACCAGATGTCAAGCATGCGCTGCACCACCTGGTGGGGCGGCGGGGTGGGTAAGCATCAGCGTATGTTAGCAGGAGGCTTCGGGGAAGGAGGCTTCTGGTGGGCGCTGTGGTGGTGCGACTAGGTGTCCTGCACGCGCTGCACAACCTGTTGGGGTGGGTGTGTGGGTTAGCAACAGCGTGGGTTAGCCCCTCAGGTCAGTGACGGAAATGAACGCGAAGAGGCGTGTTTGTTGTGACTTGACTCACGGTAGGTGCCTAGCACACTGTTGAGCCCGGTACCACAAGAGGCGCACGCTAGGGCACGCCAAGAAGTTATGCCACGGTGACCACCTTGACTAACGGTCGACACAGTTGGCAAACAGTATGCTTTCAGGAGGACAGGACTGCACCGACACGCACACAAGGCATGCGTGAGCAAGTTCAGGCATGCATCCCGGGTGTTGGTCCGAAGCACCAGTTGTGCAGCCCGCACCACATACAACCAACCACACCACCTCAACACGAAACGTGTGCTGGGCATATCCAGCCAGCCCTTCTTTATGCCCACCGCAGCTGCACTAGCTCAGTTAACACCCCAACTTCTTCCGCCAAACGGCATGACCCACGTGCCCACACACACACACCATGAAGCGCGCGTTGAGCATGTCCAGGCGGCCCTCGATGTCCAGGTAGGAGCAGGCGCGCTCGTACAGCGTCTGGGCAGGGGGCAGGGGTGTTATGTTTATGCGAGGAGTTACGGAAGGGCGCGATTGTTATTGGCTGAGTGGGAGCACGCCTGCTCGTTCAATCTCTGGGCGGGGGGCCATGGGCGTAATGTTTATCCAAGCACTTATGGAAGGACTGCCCACCCGCAGCTGGTCTGGCGCGCCCCAGACGTACTCCAGCGTATAAGGCGTGGTGCCGGTCTGGTGAACACACAACCCCGACCCTGCCAACCGACGCATATGCATTCGTACACGCTTGCCCCACCTGCAGCTGGTCTGGCGCCCGCCAGAAGAACTCGGGCGTGTCGAGCATGGTGGCTGTGAGGTTGACCGCGGCCTTGAGCAGGAACACCTGGGGTTGGGCAGCGGGAGGGGCGGTTGGTGCATAAGTGTAATGCTTGAGGGGAAGCTGCGCCAAATGGGATTTGGCATGCCCAAATACCGCCGTGACCAGCACCTCATGGGAGTAACATGGAAGCTACGGATCACCGACACGTGTGGCCCCTGCCGCTCGGGGGGCGCAACATAACGCATTTTAACGCTGTACGTATGCGGACATGTTAACCCTATGCGGACATGTTCGCTCGTACCCACCTTGCCCATGAGCTGCGCCACCTTGCTGCGGCTGAGGGATATTGCGCCGCGCTCCGCCATCTCGCGGGGGATGTGGCGGACCTGGAGGAACAGAGAGGTACAGGGAGGGATGGTCGGGAGGGGTTAACCGCAAAGCGGCAAAGGGAGGGGGGAGGGTAGGCGGTAGGAAGACGTGCGAAGACTGGTCGGGGGGAAGGGAGCGTTGCAGGGGTAACGGAAGCGGTTGCCAGGTCATGCAGGGACCTCTGCACAGGAAAGAGAGCCACGAGCACTGTGGGTTGTGTCATGCAGGCGGTCGTGCGGATGGCAAGTGCGCACAGCTGCAGAACATCTGGGGGCAGGGGTGGAGGCGCAAGGGGATGGGTGGGCGCGGCAGCGGGCTACGCCATGGAGCGCACACGAGCGTGGGCGGCCAAGAGACAAGGGCTGGCCCTGCTGCACGTGCTACCAGGATACCCAGGTATCGCCCCGAACTCGTGGTTATGCGTTGTCAGCGTTGTTGACGTCATGCGCAGCCCGCACAGCCGCACCTCCTCCACCAGGCACACCATCTTCTCCTCGTACATGGACAGCTTGGCGGACTGCGCCAGCGCATGACTGATGGCCATCTTGACCTGTACGGCGATGCATGGTGTACGGCAACGGTTGAAGCCGGGCAGTTGAGCACAAGCTCAACGAGTGTGCACGGCAAGAGGGTGTACGGCACATGTGGTGTGCGTCAACTGGTGTGCAGGAACCGGCGGTGACCGAGACCACACACCCTGGCACAACATGGAAGCGGAGTAGCTGTTCCGCGGACCCCCGTCCTCCTCGCCACTCATGACCCCTGGACTGCAATTCCACCTGGTAATCCGAAGCCTTACCAATGAAGGTCTCCTTGCGCTACAGCCCTCCCAAACCCTGAGCTGTCATACATACACCGCCCAAGTTCTGTCCAAGACCCATTCGGCTTTTGTCATTAGCTTGGCTACATACACCGCCCGGGCCCAGCTTCTGTCCTCCGGCTTACACGAGGAAAGCCCCCGCTCTCTGAGTGTCCTAGTGTACTGATGGCCTGCCCCACGTCCCCACCCGGTGGCCCGTCGCCTGCCTGCTGGCTCACGGAGCACGTGGCACGTGGCAAATGGCACGTGGCAACCCCCTGCATCCCCCATGACTTTCCCCGCCTCCTCACACCGCCGTCCCCATTTGGTGGTACGCCGTGGCTCTTCATCCCCTTCCACTACAGGAACGGACAACCCACTCCCCGTCCGTACTCGCGACTTCCCCCGCCCCGCTGTCCCTGCCTGGTGGTCGGCCGCCTGCCTGCTGTTGATGGTGAAGGTGTCGTTGCGGATGTTGGGCGCCACCGTCTGGGAGTACACGAACAGCATCTCCTCAACCTGGGGGGCCGGGGGCGAGGAGCGGTAGGGCAACATGGGGTGAGAGGGGCGCGGACTGCAAAACCAGGGGCAGGGTCCAGGTGCAGGGCCGCGTGGGGCAGCGGGACAGGCTAGCGTGGAGGGCAGGGCGACGGGGCGGGGGGACGGGGGCAGAGGGAGTGCTGGCCTGGCGCAGCAGGCTGTAGCTTGTGCTAGTGGCATGTAGGCCCATTGGCAGGCACGCGATGTGTCCCGCCTGTTCGTTTCGCTCACCACCCGCCTCCCAGCCCCGGCCCCAAACCGCGCATTCATAGCCTAACGCGGCCGCATGCCTTCCTATGCCTATACCTGCCTCCCTGAGTCCATAAACCGTCATCACCGGTGCCCTGCTCCACACCACCATGTTAACCCACACCACAGCCCGGCCTGTCCTCTTCTGCCGCCAATACGGCCCCTGCACCTTTTCATCACCCACACCGTCCCCCAGGCACACCCCACCATGCTTACCCACCCCGGCCCCCTAACCCACACCGCCGTTAACCCACCTGCCGGTCGTCCTCCTCCACCACCTGCGCCGCCGCCCCCCGTGCCACCAGCACCCCCGCCAGCAGCTCCTGCTCCTGCGCCTCCGTCATGCCCCAGAACGCAACGATGCCGTACTGCGGAGGTTGATGGGGTTGCCATACAGTTACGACGTGTACGGCATGGTACAGCAGGCCGGGTAAACGTTTGCCAGGCAGCGTCAGGGTTAGCACCTCCTCTGAACGCGCTGCCCGCACGTTGCAGTAGCTAGGTACCAGTGCATGCAGGACCAGCGGCTCTGGTCACCCGCCTCAGGAGGCCAGTCCTGAGCAGGTGGGGCCCTGCCTGCCCCTCGACCCTGTGACCTCTGCCGACCCCATGATACCCCCTCCACGAGAAACATATACCTGCACCGCTACCATACTGTACACGCGCACGCGCGCACGCACAGGCACCCACGTCGAAGAAGAAGATCTCCCCTGCCGCGTCGAGCGATTCCCCATGCGGCGTGCGGACGTACAGCACCTGAAGGGGGACAACGGGGGAGCAGCCGCCACCGGGTGGCGGGTGTCACTGCAGACCCAGGGATGGCAACGCATGTACTGAGTCGAAGTAAGAGCTCGGAGCAACGGGGGCGTAGCGGGAATGGGTGCACCGGTGGTGGGGCCCCACCGGTCCTGCTGACCCTCTCGGGCGCATACGGTGTGCCGGCGCACGTGCAGGCAGGAACGCGTACATGCATTTCCGCACACCGTCCGGGTCGTGCAGCAGCCGTTACAGGTTAACACCCAGAGCACGCGTTGCTTCCTTCCCTCCCGTGTGCCTTGTCCCACCCCCATCAGCCCCATGACACGCACCCAAGGCGGATTGGGGATCTTGTGTGTTCGGGACTAGCATTCGCACGAGATTTTGTTGGCCTGGTGGTACAGGGCTATACACACAAGTCGCATGCTAGGTCCGCTGATGACCCCGTGTCGCTACCTATGTGTAGTGCTGTGCACGCACCTCAGGATACGCTGTGACGGTTGCGCCAGGCGTCCGCGCTTTGAGGGCCGCCTCTAGCGCCTTGCGGTCAAATGACTCCGCTGCCGTTACCTGGAGGCGGAAAAGGGACACGGATAACGGAGGGAACCCGGTGAGCCAAGTCCGGCGACAGGGCAGGGCGGGGCGGGAGGGCGGCGGACGCGTCGTGCAGGGATGCACGGAGTCCGAGGATGGGGCCCGGTGTGCGTCAGGCGCAGGTTGTGTGCAGTAGTAAGGACACGAGACACTGTGGTCACCCCAGCTTAGGGGCTGCGCTGGAGCCGGGCCCTTGGCCTCTCGCACGCCCGCGAGGGCCCCTTCCCTGGCCCCCGGCTTGCCATCTGCCCTGCCGCACTCCCCCAGCCCGCGCTACAGCTTCCATGTCCACAGGTCGCGCAATTGGCAAGTGCCTCAGTTGTCATGGCCCCGGCGGATCCCTGCAGGTACGCACCACGGTGATGCGCCCCCGCTGCACAGCTGGCAAGGGTGCTAGTTCGTCGTCCTTAAGCTCCGCTTCCAACTGCGCCGGGTCCTCCTCCGCGACCACCTGGGGCTTTGCGTTCGCGTCTGGGAGCGGCACAAACTTCTCGCGAGCCCTGAGCGGGGGAGGCTGCGACGGGCAGGCGGGCATGGAAGGGTTTGGGATAGGACTGTTGCGGAACTCGTTCTGAAAGCGTGGTCGTCATCATTATGAGTAACATTTGTTTTCAGTGTTTGGGACTCACCCTTGCATTCGCTAACGTGGCTCCAAGGACAGCCCCGGAACTGCTCGCGACAACACCGCTAGCCCTGCGCGTGGCATCTATGTTTGGACTTGTAGCCCTTCTAACGAACCTAGGTGCTACTGTGCCATCCTTCTTCCCGCTAGGCGGGCCCGGCCCAGCAGGAGCTGACATGGTTTGGGTTGGCTCTTAAAAGGCGTTCATGGAAAGCCGAGTAGGAGAATTGTCAGCAGCGCACTATGGATGAAACCTCAGTCCTTCGGCACGAAGAATGGCCGAAGTATGTCCCTGCAGCGTTTCATCAATCCTGGCACGTGGGGTACGAAATGCCCACTGCGCTGGGAGAACTGCCATAAGGAGCCGTTCTGGCGGTTGGTGCAGGGTGGCTTTGCGGGCTTTCCCTTACACGCGACTGAACAGGCTCGTGACCCTGGCCGTGTCGCACGCTGTCCGTGTGGTGCGCGCATGCCCCAGGGACCACGTATGCATCACTTTTGGGACTGCCCTGTTGCAGCTGACTTGCGTGCGCATCTTAGCGAAGTGTTAGGTTTGCAGCTGTTGCCTCGCCATATTTGGCTTGCGGTGCCTCCTGACACTACCACTCGGCAACCGGTGTGGGATGTGGTGTGCCTGGCCAGGCCAGGCTGGCCTGCGTTGCAGCTCTGGACCTGGGCCGTAGGCGGTTGTTTCGCTACCGTACGGGTGGTTCTGGTTTTTCTCCGTGCTCGTTCGTACCTCAGTCGAGGTGTTGCCTCATTTTTTGGCGCGTTTGCAGTCGTTTGCTTCGCTGGGCATTGCGCCCACTGCTTCCTTGCGTCTGGGCCAGGCGGTCGTGTGGTGTTGCGTGGCCCACCCGACACGGATTCGCCACCTGCGTCGCCTGCTCAATAGTTTGTACCTGCTCTTGCATGCGGTGTGCATTCCGTCCAGTGAGGAGGTGTATTGCCCTGTGGCCCTTCCAGTGACCTAGTTCGGTGCGTTGGGGTGTCCGTGCATGGCTGCACGGCACCCTAAGGGGAGGGGATGTTCTGCCCTTAAGGTCTTAGGTGTACATGGACCTGCATGCCTACACCCTGGCCCTCCTATGTAATTCTGCATTCTCAAAAGTCGCTTACGGAAACCCAAGCTGGAATCTTGTCAGCAGCGCTCGGTGATCGAGGTGTCAGTCCTTCGGCACGAACATTGGCTAAGGGTGAGCACGTTTCGACTTGCACAAATCCTGGCACGTGGGGTATGGTACGGGGCCAACAGCCCAACACCCTTAGCTCTGGGCAAAAACGCCGTGTGCTGCATGGTGCGCGGCTGTGCTGTTCACCAACGATAGAACTCAAGTGCTTAAAGACAACAGACGAAGGCAGCTGGAGGGGCCAAGTGCTGATGAGCAACCTGGAGCAACCACCCGTCCTCCTGCTGGGTGCTCATGTGCCCAACGAAGCCTGTGCCTTCCTGCCCGACATGCGCTGTGTCCCCAAGCCTGTGCTGGGCAACGGTGTATAATAAGCAAAAAAGAGCGTGGCAGTTTGAACCGTAAGCCTACTCCGTTACTGCCATCTGGCCACGTGCCAGGAGCGGCAGCAGCGGTAGGCAAGGGGTCATCCGGATAGCATGTGACTCTCAACGTCGGGCCTTGCACACGCTGTCCCGTTTGTGTGTCCGGGATGCTTCACAGCCAGCATGCCATGCAACTGTTGGTATGTTGTAGAGTTGCACAGCCTGCACTCACAGTACAGCACTTCCCCGGCCTCACGATAAGACGCAGCAACGGGATCGCGGCACCTGCCGCCAAAGGCCAAGAGTGCAGCCCGGGCTGATCCCTCTCGAAAAAGCAATATCCCGTGCGTCGTTCAAAGTAGAATGTTTCGCATGCTTGTTGACATGCCCACAAAGGCCCGACCTGCATGCCATCCCGACAAAGAGTGTATCCGCACATAGCAACGACAAGGTGTCACGCTGGGGTGTCCTGCAGCTGTAAGCAGATGGCTGTACATCATGCAGCGCACTGCACCCTTTGCGTCATTGTGGTATGAACAAAATCCTACAAGTCGACCGCCTACCTAAGCCTCAACCATGCCCATACAAGAGCCCATGCAACGCCCTGCCTGTAGTGCACGGCAACACCATGGGTAAGTCACACCTAACCTACCTATTCTCGCACTACGTACACCCGCCAAAGCAGGGCTGACAGCGCATGCGACCATACACCACTTGGACACAGCGGCAACCAGCAGCGGCCTACAGTAAAGGCAGCATGATAGGAACTAACCGGCCCTTTTCCCTCGCCGCCATACATGCAAGGTCGGAATCCACTCCCACTGTTCTTTACCGTCCAATGGCCCCCACCCCCGCCCCGGCCCCGCTGCCCTCGGCCCCCTCCTCCAGTTGCGGCCAAGCCGACGGCCTCAGCCACTCCCCAAACACCGAGGTGGCCACCACGCCGCCCCCCACCACTCCTCCCATGCCCCCGCTGGATACCCTCCCGCCCTGCAGCGGCGCCAGCGACACACAGTACGTTTCCAGCACCCGGCTGCGGCCCAGGCAGCCGCTGATCTCCACCGCATCCATCCGTGGCGGAGGACGCTTGTCAGCGGCGGCAAAACAGGACTTCAAGCAGCCGCAGTCTGGCAGCGGCGGCGGCTGCGCTGCCGCCACCGGTACCGACCCGGACGGCCCGGCATCGCCGCTGCCGCCGCCGTCAGCGTGCTCCTCCCCGTCCGGCCGCAGCAGGCTCAGGTGCAGCGACGTCAGCTCCGGCATCGCGGCCAACTGCCTGAGGAATTGCCGCAGCCCCGAACGCGACAGCGGCATGTGCGGTCCCGCCTGCTGCGAGGCCCCTGGCCCAGCGCCTGCTGCAGACGCCGCGGGTCCCTTTGACCCTGAGGCCGTGGCGCCCGCCGCTGCCGCCGCACCCGCCCGGGTCTCTGCCGGCTCGACGCTCCTACGCGCAGCTGCAGCTCCGCCGCCGCTGGCTCGTGCCGACGCGGCACGTGTGCGTGTTGCAGGCCCCGCAGCTCCGACAGAGGCGCTGCGGGCACTCCGCGGCCGCAGGGCGCCCGACGGCCCCGTGATGCCGCCCGTCCTCGCGGCCCCGGCAGCGGCCAACCGCATCTCCGCAGCCCGAATCTCGTCCTCCACCTCGACAACCTCGAGGCTCTGGAGCTTCCTCAGCATGATCAAGGGGCTAAGCACGATGGGCGGTGGGTGTACGACACACACGTGCGCCGTGCCGTTGCCACCGGCGCTGCCGCCAGCCGCCATGCTGCCGCCGGCCGTGTGCTGGCTCCCGCCCGTGGCCGTGCTCAGCGAGGACTTGCGCCTGAGGCGCGTGACCATGGTGTGTTGCCCCTCGGGGGCCACCAGGCGGGAGGCGGTGACGGCCAGGGCCTCGGCGGCGGCCAGCTGGTGCGGCTGGGTAGTTGGGGAGATGGAGAAGGGCAGCGGCCGCGGGCCGGCGTAGGAGAAGCACACGTGCAGGTGCTCCAGGGTGGTGCAGGAGGCCAGCGCAGCGAAGTCGGACAGGCTCAGCCGGGCGTGGCTGATCTGTGCGGTAGCAAGGAAGGAAGGACGGCGGGTACGCAAGGAACGTTAGCACGGTGTGAGAGAACGGCTTGTGTATCATGAAAGGACACAGGCACGGAAACGGCAAGCTAGGCTGATTGCTAAAGTACGTTCTGCATCTCTGGCAAAACCCCCGAAACCCTCACCTGCAGCCGCGTCAGGTGCGCCCCGCTGAGGTCGGGCAGCCCCGCCAGGCGCCCCCCGTAACCCCGCAGGTGCACCGCCAGCAGCCCCGGCTCGTGCCCCCCCGCGCCCATGTCCAGGCAGCCCCAGCGGTCGCGCGCCTCGGGCCCCGGCGGGACGGCGCAGCCCAGGCGCGGCACCAGGATGGTCCCGCCGCGGCTGGCGGCCGACTCGAAGGCCACCTCGCGGGGCAGCGCGTCCGCACGGATGGTGACGTGCACCTGGTGGACAGCGGCGAGGTGTGCACAGGGGAAGTAACGGATGAGAATGCTGGGACGTAGCCACTTAGGACAGGGTGAGGGGACGAGGTTGGGTCTGGATGGAAGGAGGTAGAGGCTCGTGCGAGGGGCGAAAGGCGGGCGGCCAGGCCGGGCGTATGGCCGATACCCGTTTGTTGTTGTGCCTGCGCACCTTGCAGGCGGGCGGCGCGGTGTGCAGGCTGCGCAGCTGCAGGTGGGCGGTCTGCGCGGCGTCGGGCGGCACCCGCAGGTCCAGCGTCAGCTCCTCCAGCTCCTCGCAGTCGGACAGCCACTCGCAGGAGCCTGCGGTAGGAAATGTTGTGGTACATGGTGTTGTGACGGAGCTCAACGGGGCAGGTAATGGGCGTATGGGTAATAATAATAATGAGGGGGGGCGGTATCTGGCGGTCACTGACAAGCCCCTACGGCCGCGCAACCGCGCGGGTCCGATCAGGGCAGGCGTGAGCAAGCGTGACATTCCCCGTCACTACACCAGTGTCTGCGGCTATTTGTTGATCACGGTAATGGGCTGCCTCTGTCCGTCGAACTCCTCGCAACTTGACAAACACTTGCTATCGGGAGGGCGCACAGGTGGCACATGGTGGGTTTGGAGCTGGCAACTGCAGTGGACATGGAGAAGACGGGTTGTCGGGGCCTTGGACCCTTTGCCCTTACAAGTGGGGTCCAGCTGCGTGAGCATTACGGTCGCCCTTGAAAACCATCGCGCATCAAGTCCCCACCGTTGTGCCCCTTCCTTTCCCTCCCGCGCCGCTCACCCAGCGAGCTGGCTGGGTCCACGGCTGTGCGTGAGGCGATGATGGCGGCGCGCAGGGAGCGCAGGAAGGGTAGGTGGCGGCAGGGGCTGAGGAAGTCCAGCTGGAAGCGCGCGCGGTCGTCCTGGACCTGTGGGTAGGTGAGTACGGCGAAGGGGAGGTTGAAAGTGATTTCCAGTGTGTGCCAAGTGGTTGCCTGAACCAGTATATCAGAGAGCTGACGCATGTGCATCTGGAAGGTGGGGCAGTGACGGCATGAACAGATAACGAATAGAACTAGTCACAGTAGCCTTCGGAGTGTGTTCCACTCCGACAACCTGCCCCCCGCTGCCTCCCCCACATGGCAGGCCTAAGGTGTGTGGACTTTACAGTGAACACTTCGTACTGCACGTCCACACGCGAGCCCATCCCCTCACCTCAAAGTTGAAGGTCTCGAGGCGGTGCAGCACTGTCAGTGGGGACAGCTCGGGAATGTTCCTGGAAGGGGGCAGAGACGAGGCCGGGAAGTGGCACACAGCTACTCACTACTCAAAGGTGTCGATGCATTGCCACTTCCACAGCTGGCAACCAATTCTCTAGCACACGACTGCCGAACGGCATTACGCGGTACCCACCAAAATGCTATGCTTCTGGCATCGCTTTACCGAGTACCATACAAGTAACTGCATCGCTACATGCTACGCACCACATCTTGTAGCGGATGCTGAGGTCAGTGAGCTGCGTCAGGCCGCCGATCAGCGCCACCTGCAAACGTACGGCACAAGTGGATACTTTTCGTACGGTTGACCATACTGGCGGCTGTTACATATATATGGCACAGCACGCCGCTTCTTCTTCCATGCCCTTCAGCTCTTGCAAACGCGACTGACTATACCCTGATAACTGGTCGGCATGCTCCTGCCCACTGACATAACTCTCTTTCCCTTGCCTGCCCTGCCCGGCTCCGCCCCGCCCCCGTTGCCCGCTAGCCCTGCACCCGGTCCCAGGCCGTGACGGTTCAGTCCGGCTTCCTCAGCGTCACATCCAAGCTAGCCCACCCCTCCCTCACTACACCACGCCCTTATCCTCCTAGCGCACGCCCACGCACCTGGTCCCAGGCCGTGACCGCAATGTCCAGCTTCCTCAGCTTCTGGAAGGCCCCTGCTCCCGCCTCCACCAGGGCCGCCACGTGGTTGTGCGGCGGCGGGATGAGGGAGTCCAGCCGCAGGGAGGTCACCTCCAGCAGCAGCGAGGCGAGCAGGCCGAGCGTCTGGAAGGACGGGCAAGGAAGGCTTGGATAATTGAGCAAGTGGGTGCGCAGGGTTGGTATGGATTGCCCTCCTCACCACCGCGCAAGCCAGGTGTGGCGAGTCCAACGCCGTGCGGAGCCTGACACGAGCATGCAACTCCGCCCTTGTGCCATACTGCATGATTGTGCTCCCCCGACTGAAAAGGGCGTGGCAGGTCCGCCCTGTAGGCCCTTGGCAGCTCGGTGGTATGACGGCCCTTTGCTATCCCCATGCCATTCGATGACAACACGCTCTGACGCCACACCCACCTCGTATGTGATGGGCAGCTCCACGTCGGCGTGCAGGATGGGGCTCTTGGGGCCCAGCTCGCTGAGGTGCGTCAGGCGGGCCAGCATGGGCAGCAGGTTGCGCACCGTGGCGGCCAGCTGCGCGGGGGGAATGGCCTCCTCAGCCTGGGGGGGAGAGGGGCCAGGCGAAACAGGGCATGGCAGGATCGGGTTGTCAGTACGTGGCAGGTGGCGGAAGCGATCCATGTCCCGGCTCCTTATTTTCATTCCTCCAGTGTTCCACGCACGGGACGGAGGGCTACTCCACACCAGCGCGCCTCTCGCCTGCCAGCGATTCGGGCCCACGCGCATGGCAAGCACATCAATTCCAGCCCACGCACCCTCCAGTTAGCCGCGCCCTCCATCCTTAGCTGCAGCTCCGTGCTAGTCATTTTGCCGCTGCTCAGCAGCCCCGCCAGGCCCCGCAGGCGCATGTCCCATGCGCGGTACTGCACCGGCAGCCAAGGCGCGGACTGCATGGGCAGCGTCAGGCGCAGGGCCACTGGCGCCTCGGAGCAGGCCTCGCGCAGGTCGGGGGTGGCGGCGCGGGCGTGGACGAGCGAGGCCTGGTCCAGGTGCTGGCACACCAGCTGGGGGAGAGGTGAAGAGGGCGGGTTGAGGAGCGGGGGAGTAGGGCGTGGGTTATAGCGGCAGGTTGCGTGGCTTTCGTGCAGTTCAGGCAGGCAGGGACCCAGAACACCGGCGACACCGGCGACTACGGTGCTGTACTACTGTCTTTGTAGGAATTCAGGCACGTTGGGGCCCCTCCTGGGTTGTGGGCCTGCTGTGCACCTGGACCTGCCTTCAGTGCTCTGAGCGGGAGCTCCGCGAAGGTGGCGACTTGCTTTGGCAGCCGAGGCCGCACTGCGCTGCCCTCCAGGCCCCCGGCTGGTGCAGCCGGCAGGCTCCCGTCCGTGGGCCGACCTACGGCAAGCGGCAGGCCAAGATATGCTCACATGCAACCCAAGTCTCACGCATACGGGTCCCATCTGGTGAACGGGTTGGCGAGCTGGCCTGAGTGGCTGAACGAGTTGCAGGAACTGGAATCTCGCACGTGCTGGGCAAGGTGAAGTCAAGGTTTGGCAAGGGTGGGCCCAGACAGCTCCACGCAGGTGCGCGAAGCCAGGGCAACTCCTTCTCTTGCCGTTGCAACGGTGGCCTACCCGCGGCGGGAGGCAGCGACATCCGCGGACGGAGGTTGTAATTTGCTCCAACAGGCGTAGCTGATGCTTGTCGACAGCCGGCCGACAAAGGGACAGCCATTGCCGAGGGCGCGGACTTCCGGGGCGCCTTGCCTTGCCCGCGCATCATAGGCTGCGGGGCATCGCTTGCTCTCTTTTGCCTTTTCGCTTTGCCTTGAAGGTCATCTTTCTCCTGCTGTTGTTGAGCGGGCTTGTCGCTCGCACCCCCCGATGCGAGCTGACCGCGCCTGAGGTTGTAGTGGCTGCTGCCGTGCATGGCTTGGTAAACAAGCTGAACAGATAGGCTTGTCAATATTCAGCCACGCGCTGCAGGCCCGCAGCTACTCGCCCGGCGCGAGACGCAAACCCTGTCAGGTCAGTCAATTCTGGCACATAAACAAAACAGAAAATGTATTGTGAAAAAGAGAAGAACTATAGATCATCACAGCTGCAGAGCTTTGCAACATCGCAGCTGGTGCTGGACGTCCATGCGGTGGCCCTGGGACGGGGCATGTTGTCCCCCGGCTTCGCACTGTGTCGTCACGCAACTGCGAACTGAACCTTTCACATTAGGTATCTTTGGCCTAGGTGGCTTTCGCTTAGATAGCTGTAGAAGCGTAAACGGTGCAGGTTTGAAGCTGCAGGTTTGAAAAATCACAGCTGCAGGTTTGAACATCACAGCTGCAGGTTTGAAGCTTTGAAGCACGCCCTGCCGCAGCCGAACGCCCTGCGCCAGGTGCCGGCTGTGGGTGCGCTAGGTGCACTGGGCCTGGCAAGTTTCAAGGGTGTGTTCAGCCCTGGAGCAGGGAGTGGCAACCCTGCTCAGCGTCAACATGCCAAGCGCGAAGCGGCATTGTTGCCAGGCGCAGGGCATACACCAACTAAGGGAGCCGCGGGCGCGCCCGTGTCCGTGCACCAAGCTGAGGGGGCAACGAAGGGTCGGCGTTCCCTGGCGACACAGCTGGACGCGGTATAAGGGCGCCAAGCTGCGCGGTTATGTACCCAAGGGGAGTCAATGTGGCGCCTCACACAATCAGTGTCCTGCGCCTCCGCACGGATGGGCGGGGGCGGCAGGTGTCTCGGGCGCTGGCCAGGCCAACGTCTGACAAACATCTTCCCTGGTCTCAGCAGCAAACTGTGTGCGGGCACATGCTGTAAGTCATGGTCTCGCATGACGGATGTGCATGCACGGTCGTTATGTGCATCAACTGGCAAGGGTTGAGTGCTGACAGTCCGGGCTCATGTCCGAGGGCCGTCTGGAGGAAAGCAGCCAGCGGATAATCTACCGAATCGCCCCACGTGGGGGTTACTGTGGCGCCGCCACGTGTCGTGTCTTGCGCCGCCGCATGGGCGGGCGGCGGCGGCAAGTGTCTCGGGCGCGTGATGTGGTGCATGCATGCAGGTTTGATGCAGGTTTGATGCAGGTTTGATGGTTGCATTCAGGTTTGAAAAATTCGGTGGCTGCTCCGGAACTTTTTTGAGGCAAGGACGCAGGAGCCCTCAACCTGTCTGCACGCGATTGAACATACATCAGGTTTGAAAAATTCGGTGGGTGCTCCGGAACTTTTGGTGGCACGGACGACTTGTCTGCACTTTATCGAACTTACGCCTGCATGAAAGGTATAATGGTTGCGAGCAACACCACCAGTGCACTGCCGGCTAACTGCATACTGGCCGCTCACATCATCACGCTGTGCCTTAGCGCAGTGCAGGGCCTTTGCGCTGCGAAAGGGAGATGCCTTTGTTTTCGTTGCGTTGCCAATTGAGCTCGCAGCAATTTGGGAGGAGCAGAGGAAAGGGTTCACGCGCTGAGCTGGCCCTTGCATGGCGTGAGCTAGCCCACGGCGTGCTGGATAACCTGACAGCGCAGCACGTCGGGCTCACAAGGACGGTGTCAAATTTTCCGTGATTCCATGGCGCCCTGCACTGTTCCTTGCACCCAACTTGTACAAGCAGTTGCCCATGACGCATGAGCGCAACTTGGTAGGCAGTGCTGGTTGCTACCGAATGGCCTGGCCTGGACTGGCCACTGCAGTCATCATATCCTTGTGCTACCGGTATGCACAACCACGCCATAACCACTGCCGTCCCAGCAACTCTACCTGACAAACATTGCAAGCTGCTGTACTCCCCCTGGGCGTTGCATAATAGCTGCCCGTCCCATGCCACATAAGCACGACCGTTGCCTGGGCGCCATCACAGTTACTAATGCGCAGAGTTGACGCAGCCCGCTTGCGAAATGGGCGCGCCCATAACATCGCCAGCAGTACTGTAGGCATAAGGTCACTTAGCGAGCAGTCGTCATTGCTCCAGTCAAGTTGCTCTGGAACGCGTAACAAAACCACGCTGAAGACGTTGATCAGACGGCAAACAAGGTGCAATTAAGGTTCTCCGTTGGGCATCGCTTGTGGAAAGAACTGTCCTCATTGGCCTCACTGTCCTCTCGCTCTTGAACATGTGCGCTCGCATCGCAGGAGTCAGTAACCACCGCTGATGACCAGAATAACACGGCAACGCTAAGCGAACATGCTACAAACCGCAACGGTGCATGGTTTGGGTGATTTCTCACGTGGCCCTGGCGAGGCCTGCCTCATGCATGGGATACCTATGCCCTGGCACCAGCTGTGCCTCCGTGCCACAGCGGACACCTTACAACGCCCGTCCGTTCGCCTTCGCCCGGCTCAAGGGCAGGCTACCAGCACAATTGCAACTCGTCAAGGGGACACGCTCTGTGCTACACTCCCGCAGCAGGCCCCACCTCCATGGCGTTGCGCTAGGTCGAACCCGCCAACAGCAGCAGGCACCCACTGCCACCGGTGGCGTAGCCTCGTCACCCCAAGGCGATGACGACACCTTTGGCCCCTGCGCTGGAGGCGCACGTCAAGGCAGCACCCACGGCTCCGGAACCGCCTCTTCCTCCAATTCCAAAGCCTCCGCTGTCGCTGCCGCCCGGCTGCTGCGTGGGGCGCTGGAGGCCGCGCTGCTGCCCCGCTTGGAGGCCATGGAGGGGAGGATCGTGGAGGCCGTGGAGGCCAGGGTTGCGCAGAGGCTGGAGGAGAGCAACGTGAAGAGGGGGGAGGCGATGGGGGAGCAAATGGCGGACATGGAGACGCGAATTGTGGAGGCCGTGGAGAGGAGGATCGCGAAGCGGATGGAGGTAAGGCGGGGAAGCCAGGAAGGCGAGGGTGAGCAGCAGTATGGGTTGTGGTGCCTCGGGCCCAGACCAGGGGACCCCTGGCCCAGACGCAAAGGCAGGCGGGAGCACAGACGGCGGGGCGCGCCGTTGTTTCGTGCAGTAGTCTGTTCATTTTTGTAAGGAAAGCCATCGCCGCCGTACATTCTTAAGATACCGTACAACGCACAGCTTCAGCTTCTGACTGACGGTGTGGTAGTCACGTGCTCTCATTTCAGCAGTAGCAGTGGCATGACCATATTTTTCGCCTTCGGTATTGCTGTTGCATGTCCGCAGGCTCAGGTTGCTGCGCTGCGCTGCGAGCTGCTTGTGGCGCTGTGGGAGAGGGAGGACGCGGCGAGGCAGCAGCGGGCGGAGGCGGCGGGGGCGGGGGCAGCAGGGGAGCCCGCTCTCGCTGAGCTAAGCCACCTCCAGCAGCAGCAGCAGGAGGAAGAGCAGCAAGAGCAGACGAAGACGCAGAAGCAGAAGCAGGGGCAGCAGTGGATGCGGCAGCAGCAGAATCAGGTGCAGGTGCGTGCTGGAGGAGGAGTGCTCGTGCGTGATGAAGGAAATGCATGCATGCACGGAGTTGAAACAAGCCTTATCAAGATTTTTTGTTTTGCGTGTGTGGCGTTTACTACCGGCATGGGGCGGCACAGCTGCTGGTGGTATCCACCGCAGTCAAGCCCGGCCTCGCCTAGCCCCAATCCAGCAGCAGCTGCAGCTGCTTGCAGACCAGTGGGCGCAGCTGCGTGCGGACCATTACGGGAGCTTGCACGTGGAGTGGTCCGTAGTGCGGCGGGGACCAGACTTGGGCATGGCAGCAAGGGTTTCGGTCCGCAGCTCCATTCGGTGGCGGTGGTGTGCGTAGACAGGCACAGGAACAGTTGCACCGCGTGCTGCGCGCCCATAGCAGCCTGCACACACGGTTAACCCCCCCAATCCCGGCCCCTGTTCCGGCTGCACCACATGCAGGCCATCTGCGGCCAGGCCACGCTCCAACCGGCTCGCCGGCAGCAGCCAGACCAGGCGATGCGCGCGCGACGACGACGCATGACCCAACGACGGATGGAGAATGATGATGACACTGATGTGATATGGGTAGTCGTTTGTTGGCTGATTCCTGGGTTAATGATTCTTTTCTGTGCAAACCCAGGGGTACAGCTCGCTTTGTGCCTAACCTGGTTTTGGGCGTATGGGAAGCTGTGTGCAGAGTGACAGAGGTTACCATGTACTGGCGTACGTGTGCATGCTTCTGTCGTACAGGCGCCTGCCGTACATGTCCTTGCGAGGGTCCCTGCGGGTCGTACAGGCGCGGAGCTGTTGGCACCCGATGAGTACCGTACCCGTACCTGATGTGGGCCGTGCCGGCACGTGCAAGTCTGTGCCGGTACATGGCTGCGGGGGTGTAAGGGGTAAGGGGTAAAGGAGGCCCCGCCGGTTGCCTTGGTGAGCTGCCCCGGGCTGCCATTGTGAAGGAAATGATCGTCCTGTTTGTGTTCCTGGGCGCTTGGGAGCTCCCCTGCCCAGGCCTCGCGTGCGCCCCTCCAGGAAGCTGCCCAATTCCCTGCTGGCCAGCCGCGTACAACTGAGCGGTCCTTGCCTGGCCGCCATCTGATATGCGCGCAGTGGATGCAGCCTGCTTGCACAAGGTTCGCGCCCGTTGCATCGCTGGTTAGCTGATAAACGGTACGAGTCCGCATCAGTCCTACCGAGGACCTACGGACAGTTCCTGCGGAAGGCCCCAGCCCAAACCACGCAAACAAAGACGCAAACAGGTACACATGCTTTGATCGTACAATAAGTGTCGCGTGGCAGACAATGCGTGTTGGGAGCGCTGTCGGCACCGGCCTCACTGCCCGCACATGGCATGCTGCCGAATCCTCGCGCTCTCGCGTACAGGCAATCTATATCATCAGCTAACGAGGGTCACTGTAATATATCGCCGTATAAAGCAGCATGCTGTTATCCGCAACACCGCGCGGTGCGGGTCCTTCCGGCCAGCGGCCGGTTGGGATCACCTGGGTCCGCGCCCGTGCACCACCGCCGACGATGCCAGCGGTCACAGTCGCCAGGAGGACGTACGCTGTGCTACACTCCCGCGGCAGGACACACCCCTTTGGCGGTAAGCTCGATCGCACCCGCCAGCAACAGCAGCAGCAGCAGTAGCAGCAGCGGGCACTACTGCCACCGGTGGCGCACCGGCGGCAGTGGCCTCATTACCGGTACCGAAAAGTTACGACGACACCTTCGGCCTCAATGCTGGGTGCGCACCTCAAGGCAGCACCCACGGCTTCGGCACCGCTGCCCACGTCAACGCCAACGCCTCGGCTGTCGCTGCCGCCCGGCTGCTGCGTGGGGCGCTAGAGGCCGCGCTGCTGCGTGGGGCGTGCCTGGAGGCCATGGAGGGGAGGATCGTGGAGGCCGTGGAGGGGAGGATCGTGGAGGGGAGGGGGGAGCATTGTGGAGAGGGTGGAGGCGATGGAGGGGCGGATGGCGGGCATGGAGACGCGGATTGTGGAGGACGTGGAGAGGAGGATCGCGACGAGGATGGAGGTGAGCTGGGGAGGCAAAAAGAGTGAGAATAAGCAGGGGTATGAGTTTTGGTTCCGGACCGGGAGGCAGACGCTGCAGGAGGACAAACGGAAAAAACGCGCCGGTCGTTTTGCAGTCCAAGCGCGCTCTTATAGGAAGCCGCTGCCGTGCACTCTGAACCGTCTGTTGCACAGCTGCAGCTTCTGACCGTTCCGGTAGCACGCACCTGCTTCGGTTTCCGCGGCAGCAGTGGCCTGACCATATTTTTCGCCTTCGGTGCACGGGGCCGAACGCTGCGGCACGCAGAGCTCGGTCCGCCGTGGCTACGTCTTGGCTGATCAGCGAGGGCTGCAAGTGGCATCCGTTGCCAGTGGTTTGCATGAAGGCCTCTCCTCAATCCTGGAGTTGGATACTGATTAGGCATACCGGTATGGTGCATGACGGGGGCCAAACAGGTTGGGCGGGTTGCTGTGCTGTACGTGCGGACACACTACTTGCCGCGCATGCATGTGCCGTACGTGTGCTTGAGCTGCAGGCTTGCAACGTGGCGTGTGACAGACGTACGGGTGACGCACAGCGTGATATGTCATCCACGGGCTGCGTATTATGTTCATCCTGGCTGACGCAGCGTGTGCGCCTTGTTGATTGTTTTGCGTGCGCTGCTTTTGCCAGAGCCCCTGGCTTGTAGAGCCTGGTGGGAACTGGGAAGGGCCAGGAAGTGCAAATGTGCAGGGAGGTCGGTGGCCTAATGCTCCCGGGTGGTGCCCGTTGCACTGTGCGTTGCGAGTACTAGAGCTACTAGTGTCGCCTGGGCGTTGCAGCGGTAGCTGCTGTGGTACCGGTATGCACCAGGGTTGGTTTGCCCCGCGGTACTGTCGTACACTGCCCGTGGTCTGCACACGTGGCTGAGTCGGTTCCTACGGGTGGTCAGCAGGTGTGGCCGCCTCATGGGCACCATGTTGGGAGCCACATGCCCAGCTGATATGGGCAACTCGCGTGCCGTGCCGTGGCTAAGAGTGACTGCTGGGATGCAAGGGGTGAAGCAAGGAAGACGGATCGATTTGGCCGCAAGCCTGCAACGTGCATTGGGCTGCTGACTTCCTTTGGGTCCTTTCTTTTACTAGGCCGGCTAGCTTGCCGTGCGTGCTTACGCTCAGGTTGAAGCGGGTGGCGCTACGTACAGGCTGCGTGCCTGGGGCAGCTTACGGACGTGCTTGGACCCTCGCCACGCAGTCCCAGCTGGTGATGCCTTCCTGCGCCTTCCCCATGCATACGCTGCACGCACGCCGCACAACAGTCGCCACGCCGCTGCATTACGGCATGCGTACGGTGTCTACGGCACTTCGCCCCACCCAGTTGCACCGGCTGTGTTGTCCGTGCTAACAGCTGATGGCCCTAGGCGTAACGAAGCCAGCAAGCCACTGAGCCAAGCCTGCACGTGTGCCGACAGTGCGTGCTGGCTTACCTATCGCACATAGGAGGTCGTACACTGGTCGTACATGCACTTGCCGTACACGTGGCTGCGTCCTGCACGCGTGTGGGTCGCACAGGCGTAGCTAGGGCCACTGGCGCTTCACAGTCGTGGCGTTGGTAGCCGCATGCCCAATAACCGCACCTGATGTTGGCAGGCTTGCTGGCACGTGCCGCCACATAGCTACTTAGCTAGTTGACCGGTTGCCTACGTCTGCCTATGTGAGGAACTTGGCCGCTACGTGGATGGGCTGCCCCTTCTTTTGGCGTGTATCCTCCTGTCTGTCCATCCGGGCGCATGGGACCTCCCCTGCCCAGGCCTTTCATTCCTGGGCCGCCCGGCTGGTGCGGGAAGCTGCCTTGGTGCCCTGCTGCGCATGCCACGTAAGCACGACCGTTGTTTGGGCGCCATCACTGTTACTAATGCATGCAGTCGGCGCAGCCTGCTTGCACAAGTCACCAATTATTGTAGGCGGTCTGCTGTGTATTCCTTAGTCCCAAGTGCACCAACGACCTATCGACAGTCTCCGCGGGCGCCCAGCCCCAAACAAAGCCAACGAAGACATCGGCCAGGTGTGATTGATGATTATGCACAGTAAAACTGCTTTGTAGATTATGTGTGCGGAAAGCACTATCCACACACGCCTCCATGGCATGCTGTCAAACACGCTGTCGACATCTCATGCGCTCGCGTTCAGGCAACTTGCTACAAGAGCTGGCGAGGATCACTCCAGGACATAAATTCATAGGATAATATGCTGCAATCCGCAACAGCGCGCGGTTTGGGTCCGTCCGGCCACCGGCCGCTCGGGAGCACCTGGGGCTGCTCCCCCCTGGCTCCCACGACGGGCTGCTCCCGTGCACCACAGCTGACGGTCACAGCGGCCCAAGTCGCCAGGAGGACGTACGCTGTGCTACTATCCCGCAGCAGGCCCCACCCCTTTGGCGGTGCGCTCGATCTCACTCGACAGCAGCAGCAGCAGCGGCATGCACGCGCTGCCACCGGTGGCACAGCGGCTGCATTGGCCTCCACGCCACATGGCGATTGCGACACCATTGGCATCAGCGCTAGGGGCGCTCCTCAAGGCAGCGGTCATGACTCCGGAACTGCCGCCGCCGTCAACGGCAACGCCTCCGCTGTCGCTGCCGCCCAGCTGCTGCGTGGGGTGCTGGAGGCAGCGCTGCTGCCCCGCCTGGAGGCCATGGAGGGGCGGATCGTGGAGGCCGTTGAGGGAAAGAACGCGCAGAGGTTGGAGGCGATGGAGGGGCGGATCGTAAAGCGGATGGAGGTGCGGTGGGGAAGCGTACGGGGCTTAGGTAACGTGGAGGGTTTGCGCGTTCCATGCGGGCCCGGATCGCAAGGCAGGAGGGAGGGCGGACGGCAGGGCGCCGTTGTTTTATGCCACACGTCCACGCGTGCTCACGAGGGCAGCCACCACCGGGCACTCTCAGGACACCGCATGGTGCGCAGCTTCAGCTGCTGACGGTAGCTGTCTCTCCCCTGCTCTCAGCTGCCGCAGCAGTAACATGTATGGCCTGGGAAAATGAAGGCCGCTGACATGGGGACTGGGGGAGCAGTTTCGTTCGCGGGGACCCTGCATGGGAAGGGAAGTCTAGGGCCCCAGCTACAGGACGCGTGTGCGTACTCGCCTGGACAGGCACGGGTGCCTTACATAATTTGCTGCGCACGTGTGGCAGCCTATCCAACACCACACCTTACCGCTCCCGTCCACTTCCCCCACTGCCCGCCGTGCAGAGCGGTATGCAGGCCCAGCGTGCCGCGTGCCAAGCAGCGGACGCATGGGAGCTTGCCCTGCTGACGCATATCTGGCAGTTCATGAAACTTATCAACAAGTGTTTGCTGTCTTTCGCTGCGTTTGCTAGGGTGATCACGTTCGAGAAGTGGGCCGGGTCCTTTGGGCTGCTGGGCCACGTGGCCTTTACCGCCATCGCTTGTTATGCGTTATGGCAGATGTGGACTAAGTGGTAGCAATAGGCCCAAGACTGGCGCACCCAGGGTTATGCAGTAGTTCAGGTGTGGACTACGTGGTAGCATGCATGGATGCGAAGGCTGTGGCATGCAGAGCTCGGTCCGCCGTGGCCGCGTGACGCTGATGAGCAAGGGATGAAATCGTCATTCATTGCAAGTCTTCATGAAGGCCTTTCCTCCGTCCAGGGGTTGGAAATGACTGGGCAGATGGTGCATGACATGTCGGACAGAGGTGGCAGGGGGGCTTTCTTGTGAGGTCATCATGCGTGCAACGCTGCAACCAGGTGTAACAACGTGTAGTGCAGTTGTAATGTAGTGATGCAGGATGCGGGAGCCGCGCGGAATACACGCGCCTGTTGCAACATGGCACGCATGTGCGTGCAGTGAGCCAGGGAGGTGCTGAGCACGTGGCAGTTGGCACCCTCCCCCACAACTCATACACGCGCCGCAGCCTGTGCTACATGCGCTCATGCAAGGCGACCGTACGGACAGTACAGTACAGTGTCGTGACAGCCGTGGAGCATGTACGTCCTGGATGCCGTACCGTGCCGTACCGTACTCAGCTCCACTCCTTCGCCCTCCGCGTGATCCGTTCGAAGAGCTAGTGGACCCAGTCCTCATTGCGCCACCGTAAGCGCGCAAATGTGCGGACAGCCACGCTGCGTGCCTAGTGGGTCGTAGGGCTTTCGCGTTTGCCTGGTTCAGCCGTGGGATCTCCCCTGACGCCCCAGCAGATGCTGGCCAGTGCCACGTATGCAAACTGACCAGTCGGCGGGGACGGCGTTGTTCAGGTCCGCTTATTGGTAAAGGCCGTAACAAGTTCGTTGGTACTCGTTGGTACTCGGTGTGGCGCCTAGACAGTAGTGTCGTCGCATGCGCTCGTTGCGTGCGAAGCTCTGCTACTCTAACCATTATACAATTATATAGGCCGAACAAAGGGGCCAGTTGTGTCGTTCCAGCCAACTTACTGTCCCAATTTGCCGTCCCAGCCCTTGTCCGCTGGGCTGGAGCCGCTCGCGAGTTATAAGCGGGTGCAGCCTGAGGACTACAGTTAGGTTCACAAGGCTGCCATGCTGAGCGCCGCGACAGCGCGTGGCCTGGGTCCCGCTGGCCAGCGGAAGTTGGGCGGCAGGGGCTGCCCCACGCAGGCCCCCCACCCTGGCCCCACCCCACCCAAACCTCAGCAGCGGATCGCAAGGCACCATGCAGGCACGGCAGGGACGCCAACACCCCGTACCTGCCTGACTACCAGTTATAGTACACCTCCGCCTCCATATGCCGCCGGCGTCATTGACAGGGGCGTGTCCAGCGGCGCGCTCGGCCCGTCTGCACCCACCCCCGGCGGCCGGCCTTGGCCTTCCGGTCTTGGCCTCTGAAGCAGGTCCCCTGTAATGGGTGCCCGTGGAAGAATCCAAATCGCAGCAAGCACAGCGGGCCAGGCAGCATCGCAGCAGCAGGAGGACTGGGCCACTGAGGGAGCTGCAATTGGTGGGCGGTCCTCCTCCGCCTCCGCCCCCAAAGCCCCCAACGCCTCCGCCGTTGCTGCCGCCCAGCTGCTGCGTGGGGCGCTGGAGGCCGCGCTGCTGCCCCGCCTGGAGGCCATGGAGGGGAGGATCGTGGAGGCAATGGAGGTGAAAGTCGCGCAGAGGGTAGAAATGTGCATTGTGCAGAGGTTGGAGGCCATGGAGGGGAGGATCGTGGAGAGGATTGTGGAGAGGATCGAGGGCAGGGTTGTGGGGTGGACAGAGGCCACGGCGGGCAGGACCGTGGAGGCCACGGAGGGGAAGGTTACGGAGGCCCCGATGTGCCCTGGGTGGGAGGCACGGAGGAGACTGACTGGGATAGGATAGAGAGGACCATGTTGAACAGGATAGAGGGTTGCTTCACGAAGCGGGGGGACGGCATGGAGGGGCGGACTGCGGAGAAGATGGAGGGGCGGCAGCAGCGGGAAGAGAACGTGGCGGCTCACAAGGTTGCGCAGGAGGCGTCACTACGGGTAGGTGCTTTGGCCAAGCCTACAGCCATGCCGGTGTTGGGTTTTAACCAGCACCCTGTTTGTATCCTTCCATAGCGTAATGCTGAGGGCATGCCGGCCGGGGGAAATGTGCATGTTGGGCAAGTATGTGGGCTGAAGGGGGCCCGCGGCTCGATAGGGCGTGCGTGTGCATGAGGAATGTGAAGGGTGTAGACGCGCATGGTGTCGAGCTCCCGTGGCAGCCTGCGCTTTCGAATAAAATACTGACTTCCCTCCCCTGTCCCAACTGCACGTCATGCAGGCCGAGCGGCGGCCGGCACACGCGTGGCTGCCAGCCCTGCTGAAAAATGCAGCCGCGGCAGCAGCATACGAGCTCACATGTGCGTGCACTGGCATGTCCGTTGCCCTGATGTTAACGGTGGACATGTGGGACATGTTCCTCTCGCTGTTTTACAAGCTGATCTTTTGCGCTAATTTTACCTTCAAAACTGTATGGCATTCTCTGGATCCTGTGACATGGACACAAGCCATGGCTGGGGCACGCAGGACGGGGTCCGCCGGGGCAACGTGTTGACTCAGCTATGCGCATGGTACCGGTTGCACGTGGATTGCATGAGAAGGCCCTTCTGCCGCCCCTGCCGTCCTGTGGTCGAGAGTAGACGTCGTTTATTGCGCAAAGCCACTTACGAATGCCGCAACGGTCTTGGACGGGACTAGGTCTTGGCGGAGCGATGATGTGATGTACCGGCATTGTGCATGCGGAAACGCAAAGAGGTTGGCGGACTGCCATCGTACGTGAGGACAAATATGCCTGGCGTGTACAGCGATGCCGAGTGTGTATGTAGCCAAACTAATGTGTATGTGCCGCATAATAAAGAGAGGCCACGGTTGCTAGCTCCCGCAACACATGTGTCTCGTACACTTGCTGATATGCGCAGCGCGTGAATGAGGGCCCGTGAACAGGTCCCCAGAAAGGGAGGAGGCAAACGAAGGTCGGTGGCCTTCTGCTACTAAAGAGGCGCCCACAGTGAGGTTGTTCATACTGAAGCTGGCGGTGTGGCCTGGGCATTGCGGCGGTAGCTGGTGTGGCGCACAGGGCAGGGCAGGTTCGGCGTTGGGCCTGCTGCACAAGGGTCGACAATGCACACTACCCGTACTTGATGCGTACCGTACTGGAACCTTTTCCCTGGAACTATGAGGGGGGCCTGACGTGCCGCGGTTGTGGCTGCTTGCTTGCTTTCTTGGTGCAAGGGGCAAGGAGGCCGCTGGCCACGACACGGAGCGGGCTGCTGCTGCTGCTGCTGCTGCTGCTGGCTGTGGATCTTCGCTGTTTTGTTGGTGGCGCGCTGGTGCACATGGCGGTATGGTACAGGCTGCGTGGTGCAGCGTACAGGTACGTTCCGGACCGTGCATTATCTGTACATGGTAACTGTCGATGGCCCCTGGTGTACCAGCAGGTCGTAGCGTGGTACCGGTAGTCCGGTACCCGTACTGCGCACATACGCCACGTTATGTGGTGGGCTCCGCTGTATCTCCTGTTGCTTCACTTGCTTGGTTTGCCGCAGTACGGTACTGCTGCTAATCAGTTTGCGGTCCTGTCGTACGTCGCCTGGATTCCTGCACATGTGGCTATGTCGGTGTTGGGCACCGCCTTCTGTTGATTGGGCACCAAGGGTGGGCGCCTTTTGGGCACTGCGTTGGGCGTCACGTGCCCAGTAAGTGATGTGGGCAACCTTACTGGCACGTGCCGTGATGTGACTGCTTGGGTGCTGGGGGTGAAGCAAGGAAGACGGCTCAGTTTTGCTGTGACGAATCTGGCCGCAGCGCGAATTGGGATATCCCAGAGCAGCATAAATGCTGTTCTGGGTCTTGCCTCTCTACTGTGAGGTGGGTTACCGTAGTGGCACAAATATAATTTACAAAAATAATTGCTCTGGGGGCTTTGTCAACAGAAAAAATTAATTGTCTGAGGGTCTGTCAAAAAGTGCAATTAATTGTCGGCTCCCGAGGTGGCGCCAGAAAAGGCCCAGAAAGCTTGCCTAAGCCCCCTGCCGGAGTTGTGGGTGCTTGCCAAGGCCTTACAAGGTATTTTCCTGCTGGTTCTGCGTGCCTTGGCACTTCTAAGGGCCATACGAGCCCTGTTTGGTGGGGTTACATGTGCCTGTCAAAACGGCAAATTAATAGCTGGGGCCCTTGTCAAAAACGCAAATTAATTGCCTCTCGTCAAGCGTGTAAATTAAATTTGTGCCACTACGGTAGGTTGGGTCTCAGGTGCGCAGCTGCATATGGCCATGGCGCTACAGGGGACAGGCTGCCTTGGGCAGCTTGCGCACATGGCCGCCCGCTACGATCTTCCAGTTCGTGACGCTTTCTCCATGCACAAGCTGCACGCACGCTGCACAGCGGTTGCCGTGCCGCTGCATGCCATTGGTTGGTTAGCTGTTGCGCAGTAGGGTGACGCAGGCGGCCTGGATCATGTGTCGGTCTTGTAGGCTTGCAAGGGGCCTGCGGATCTACCAAATCGCATGTTACAGAAGTCATGTGGGAAGGCACGCTGTACCTACCGTACTGTCAAAGGTTTGCAGTGGCACCGCACGGGGCGCTGAGCACCCCCCTACCGGTATGCATACACCAAATGTACTGGCGTGTATGGAGAATGCGGTGCAGCAGGCGGGACACACCACTACTAGAAATGGCAAGGGCGGTTCCTGACGAGATTTCACTTTTGCTACCTTATGCGTGCTGTAATGGTGCAGGGTGCGTGCGGGACCTGGAGAACACAACCCGCGCGCCAGTGTTCCGGTCTTCTTTGGCGGAAAATCCTGACCGCTCATAATTTTGGAGCTTTCGGGTCTGGAAATCCTGACAATCGTATTTTTTTCCAGGATTTCTGCGCCAATCCTGGGGACAAAACCTCTCGAAAATCCTGATTCGGTCAGAATTCTGCCTTGAAAAATCCTGACAGCAGCCCAAATGGCCGTCATAATCATGATAATCCTGGAAGACCGGGACACTGCCGCGCGCATGGCCACCGACGCACGCGGGGCATGTGGCAGTCGGTTGGCACCCTTCCCTCAGGCCTCAGGCTTGCGGTGAGGCCCAATGGTGCACTCTGGTGCAACCAGGTGCAACCTGGTGCAGCATCTGTTGCATGTGCGCTCGTGCATGACACCTGATGACACCAACTGTAACTGACAGTCAGGGGAGACAGTACTGGACAGGCAACCAACACAGACCGACAGCCTCATACAATACTGAGCCCAGCTACTGCTGCTTGGGCTGCCTGTGCGGGTCTGTACCGTATTATCCGTGCAAACACCTGATGGACCTAGGCGTCACGAAGCCACTGTGCCAAGCCTGTGCCAAGCCTATGGCAACGCTGCCTGATGGGTACCGTTCCCCTTGGCGCTGCCTGCTCCAGCCAAGGGAGCTCCCCTCGGCCAGTGCCACGTAGGCATACTGATTGACGGCATTGCAGGCTTGCTTAGAGGTGTTGCTGCAAAAGGCCACATCAGCTACATTGGCACTAGGTATAGTGTAGACATCAGATGTCCCCTTGGGTCGCACAGTCAAGGGTCGTCGCGGAGCCTTGGCACAGAGACACAGACGCACGACCAGCTTGCTGGGGAAGCTCCGCTACGCTTTCAATTGCTCTAAATCCATACACTGCCTTGACTGGTAATCGAGGCCAGTTCCGTCGTAAGCTCCAGCCAGCCTTTTGCCGTCTTGTCCGCTGGGCTGCAGCAACTCGCGAGTCGCTAACGTCTGCGGCTTTAGAACTTCAGGTTAGGTCGCAAGGCTGCCAATGCTGGGTGCCACGACAGCGCGTGGCCTGGGTTCCCGGCAGTTGGGCCGCAGGAGCTGCCCCGCCCCACCGAAGACTCAGCGAATCGCAAGGCACCATGCAGGGAGCCCCACGGCAGGAACGCCAACACCCCGTACCTTCCTGACTACCAGTTATAGTACACCTCCGCCTCCATATGCCGCTGGCGTCATTGACAGAGGCGTGTCCAGCGGCGCGCTCGGCCCGTCTGCACCCACCCCCGGCGGCCGGCCTTGGCCTTCCGGTCTCGGCCTCTGGAGCAGGTCCCCTGTATGGGTGCCCGTGGAAGAAGCCAAGTTTACGGGCGAAGCGGCAATGGTGCTATGGGTCGGCGCGCTTCGTCCCCTCACCCCGACTCCGACTCCGCCCCCAAAGCCTCCGCTGTCGCTGCCGCCCGGCTGCTGCGTGGGGCGCTGGAGGCCGCGCTGCTGCCCCGCCTGGAGGCCATGGAGGGGCGGATCGTGGAGGCCGTGGAGGGGAGGAGTGCGCAGAGGTTTGCCGCCTTTGAGGGGAGAAATGCGAAGATATTAGAGGCCATTGAGGGGAGGATTGCGGAGCGGTTGGAGGCTATGGAGGGGCGGATTGCGGAGAGGGTAATGGGTATGGAGCAGCGGAAGGAGGACAAGGCGGAGGCGCTGCTGGCTGCGGTGCAGGTCCAAGGGCAGGAGCAGCGGGAGCGGGGCCGGGAGTGGGGGCAACGGTTGGCGGTTGCGCTGGCTGCGCAGGAGCAGCGGATTAAGGAGGCATGGAAGGTATGTGGGTTGGGTTGTGGAGGGGGAGTGCATGTGCGTGGGTGCGGAGCGAAGGGGAGCGGTGGAGTGGCGAGGGGAGGCGTGCACTGCTGGAGTCAGGGCGCGCATGCATGCCGCAGTGCCGGCTGCCCACTGCTGGCGTACTGCCGTTGGCCTGAGCACCACGCACAGCGTACCCGGCACCGGCACCGGTGTAGCCACGTGGTGCCTGCTTGCCGTATCCACAGCGCTCCCAACCAAATTGATGACATGTTGTGGGGCGTTTCCGCCAGCCCAAGGGTAGTTTGTCGCTCAGTCCTGGCGTCTGCGTGCGCGCGTGTTGCTTGATCGCGCAGGCGGGGGCAGCTGCGGCGCGCTCCAAGTTCCACGAGGCGGTGGCGCAGATGCAGCAGGGAACAGGAGGTCAGCAGCAGCAGCGGCAGGAGCAGCAGCCTCCGGTGGCGGCGGCAGCTGGGGAGACTCAAGCCGATGTGAGTCGGGTGCACGTAGTCATGGCCAACTGCCAACTCATCAGGCGTGCACGAGTTGCCTGCCGGCGGCCCTGGGGCTGCCCCCGGCCCGGATGACACGTCCCTGCGCAACATTGTCCGAGCTCATTGTGAAACGCTGAAACTGCGCACGGGTGTTTCACCTTGCATCAGGTCAAGTGTTGACCGATTCAGAGATGATGCACCCCAGCATGCGAGGATTGGGGTCAAGCATGGCGCCGCACGGTCCGGCAGTCGAGTACTGCTTGACTGCACGGCCCTTGCACTTACAGGGCGCACAGCACCCAGCAACTTGCATCCCGGCTTCCCGTTTCGCCGGCCCCAACCACCAGCCGGGGTGCACGCGCACTGACCTGTCCACCGCTGCCATACCAACCTCGCCTGTGCCCGGCGGCGCGCAACGAGCACGATGCACCGGCTACCGCCGGTGGCTGTGCCTCCTATCATGGCCTGCCATGAAGTAATTCCGTGGTATGCCGACGGACTACGTTCCTGCTGCAAGCCGTTGCGTACTCTCCTCCAACCTCCACCCTGTCCCCGCCTCATTCCCCACTTCCCTTCGCAGCCTTGACATGAGCCCACCGACTGCGAGCCGGCATGGGTGCGAGTGGTGCGCGCCCTGGGCCAGGTTAACGAGTTGGTGCTGTTCGCCTTCATGCTCTTTTGTTTGTCGGTAGTCTGCCCCTTCCTCTTTATCTGGGTGATCGCCATGGCGTGGGGAAGTGACAAGTCCCTCGCCTTCAAGCTTTACGCCACAGTGATGGGGGGTTGCACTGCAGGCGCGTTGCCCTTAGCGGCCTTGAAATGTCTGTACTCGTGCCTGTGAACGGCTGCTGCTCCCTGCATTGCACCGGCTGCCGCCTTCTCACTGCACCCCGCTGCTTTCCAGCTGGTGAGCGTAGCACAGTTGGTGGTTGGGCAACCAGGAATAAAACGAACATATATATGTGCGTGCTGTGGGCCGGTTGTAGCGGCATGCGGATGAGCTTAAGAGGGCGCGAGGAGGCAAGGTGGTGTTCCGCGTATAGCTAGGTCCCTTCCATATGCGGAGGTGCTTACAGGCGGCGTGTTGGCATCTCGCAAGCGCCAGTGCTGGCGACGTGGCGAACGCCAGTACCATTTTGACCGTTGCGACTCCGAGCACCGACATTTGGTGCATGTGCACACGGGTCTTCAACCTGCTGCAACGCATCACAGGCAGCAGGGCCTCTTGCACGTGTTGGCAGCTGGTGCTGCTGAGATGCCGATGACTAATGGTTGTTGCAGCTGTGTGTACGGTATACAGCTGCACGTGGCAAGAAGAGGCTGGGGCACGTGGGGGCCTGTGCCGGGGCGGGGAGTACGTTGGGGACTGGGGTGCGCTGGCCGTGCTTGGAACGGCGGTCTACAGGCGCATTTCCTATGCATTATTGGCACTCTGAGGGACAATGTAATAAATGTATGGTCAACGTCGAGACTACGGTATGCCGTCGGCTGTAATCACATGCTGTATGTGGGAGGGTCCGTGGATGCTGTTCCCGGACGGTGGCTTTTACAGGGCGCATGGGTTAGGGCAAGCTGGGAGGGAGGCACCGTTGCAAATGTACCGTAGTTGACCAGCAATGACCGGCAGACCGTACCGTATCGTACTGCAGTACCGGTATCTTGGCAGGTTCACCTGTCCGTTTATGACTGTTAGCAGCTGTTAGGTGCGAAGGCTGCGTGTGCAACCTGCCCCGAACGCATTTGCCCGTTTTGCCGCCCCTTGGCCGCCCGTCCTGCTCGTGGCGCCGCAGTACGTGTTCAACAATGCCAACGCCAACCAGCGGTGAATTTCTAGCCGTGATGCACATGCAGCTATTTGAAGCTGCGGCCAGGGAGGGTGCCGTTCGTTTGGGTATGGCCTGGGGCGGGGTAGCGGCACCTGCTTCCGTGCCACACGTGGCATCGCGATGACAGTACGGCACGTAACGTGCTTCGCATTTGCTTGCACTTGGTTCATACACCGTTTGTGGAGTATATAGATTTTAGATAGTTCGCAGGCCTGGGAGTCGATCTGCCGGAGGGCGCGTCTGTGCTTTCGGCATTTTCGGAGTAGCTTGCGGACGCGCGCAGGCAACTGCGAACGTCCGTGTCAGCTCGTCACACGCCTTGGTAAGCTTGTTTACCGCGCAAGGTTGTTCTGTGGTAACGGAAAAGTAGGCCGGGCGCGTCATTAACGTTCGGAATTCCGCCCAAACCCTTGTCTGCTGCGCTGCAATTCTATGGTCTACGGTGACCTGTAGCAACTGTATCTGGACCAAACGAGGAGATACAAGTGTCAGAGGAACAGCCATGTCGAAGGCCGCAACCGCGCGTGGCCTGGCTTCCTGCGGCCCGCGGCCATTGGCTGCTTCGCCCGGCTTCGCCCCGCCGCACCCTCCACTCCGCCCAAGTTACCGCTCCAGGGCACATACAGCTGCCTGGCCCATTACGCCTCCCTCCCTGCTCCCCGGGGGATTTGGCTATCTGCCGTCACGCTCAGCCGGCATTATCGTCGGCTCTCCAGTCCGTGATGAGGCAGCTACAGCAGCCCCCGCCCCTGTGCCCCCACCGCCCGGCCCCTTGGCTGCCTACCCGGCAAAGCCCACCGACGAAGCTCACCTCTGCCTCCTCTGACTGGTTCGACCGGCAGCTTGTTTTCGTCTCGGGCCATAACTGGCAGATCAGTACAGCTGCAGACATGTGCTGCCAACGCATCACCGGCAGCAGCGGCAGGTGACAGCGGCAACAGCAGCAGCAGCGCCAAGGCCGCCTCCCACGCCCCCACACCCAACGCCTCCGCTGTCGCTGCCGCCCGGCTGCTGCGTGGAGCGCTGGAGGCTGCGCTGCTGCCCCGCCTGGAGGCCATGGAGGGGAGGATCGTGCAGAGGGTGCAGGAGAGGATTATGGAGAGGATTATGGTGATGGAGCGGAAGGAGGAGAAGGAGGCGGCCCGGGAGCGCCAGCTAGCGGCTGCTCTGGATGCGCTGATGGCTGTGGTGCAGGCGCAGGCGCAGGGGCAGGCGCAGGGGCAGCGGGAGCGGGGGCGGGAGCAGCCGGGGCAGGGGCAGCCGGGGCAGGGGCAGCCGGGGCAGGGGCAGCAGGGGCAGGGGCAGGGGCAGGGGCAGCTGGGGCAGCAGGAGCAGGCGAAGGCGGAGGAGCGGGAGCGGCGGACGGACCAGGGAAGAACAGAAGGTGATTGGCGCTGGGTCGTGCGTACATGTGTGTGCCTGATGCGTGGGGCCGGAGAAGTTGGAACCGGAGCTGAGCCATCACTTGGCAGGACGGGCGTGCAGTTGGGGGCTGGCCACCTTTTGGAAAGGCAGGCAAGGCAAGCACGCAAGCATGCAGTCGAGCAGCTCTGCGTGTGGGAGTCCCACCGAGTTGCGTGCCGTGTCGTACACGCTTTCTTGCTTTGTCCCAGCGCCACCCGACCCCCGGGCCTGCCTGGCTCTCCTTCGGCCATGCACTGAGATATGCCGCAATGTGAAGGGCAAGGGCCGCGTCCAATACGCATACGCGTCCAATACGCATCACCAAGCTCCTCAGCCACGTGTCGCCACACTTGCTAATCTGGGCATCGAGGGTGGATTGGCTGCAGTAGGCGCGCGCGCTTGCAAGCACGTGTATGTCCTCTTGGTTGGATGGTTCATGTACTGACAGGGTAGGCGCACAATGGGCAGCATCTGACACCTTGGCTTTCCGTTTGACTGCCCCCAATCAAGCAAGAGGAAGCTTGCGCACGCACTGGTCTGTGCGAGGCCCCCAAGCAACCAACGCAATGTCCCACTTGCCTGCCGGCGCGCAACGGAGCATGCACGCATCCACGGCTGCCGGTCCTGCTGCTCATGACTGCTACCTTCGGCATGGCCTACTACATGCTGTCGTGCCAATGCCCTCTTATAACCCCCGCCCCCGCCACCTCCTTCCCCTTCGCAGCCTGGAGCCAAGCAGGATTGCCCTGAGCCGCCGTTGTTCATCATGGTTCCGGTGGTCCTCATCTGCACCGCGGTGTACATGACTGCGCTCGTCAGCGCGGTCGTCTCGTTCTTCTGGACGATCTTCGGGAGCAGCGGCATGGCAATGGCGGACCGGTGGTGGACAGCCGCGTCGTACGGTATCATGGCAATCCTGATGGCCCTACTACCCTGCGGTCCTTATCTGGGAAATTGCAACAAGTAGTTAGCCCCTGTGGCCTCCCATCGCTAAATGCGCAAACGCCTGCTGCTGTCCACCTAGGAAGTGTGGCCTATGGATATGATGACATTGTCCGTACGTCACCGTGTGATATGCTGGCCCGCTGGGCGGGTGGATGTAGTCCTGAGCGGATGCGACCTTAAAGAGCTTATCACATGATGGTTTAGGGCTATCTTGGCTCCAGTTGCAGCAGGGACCCTTGTACTCCATGCAGGTTGTTGGTGTCGTGCCCGTGCTGCGCCGGGCCAGGTTGCGCGCTTGGCCATATATAGGCCAATGGATCCGTCTGTGGCATGTGGCCGGTAGCACCAGTCATGTGCGTAGACCGTGGAGGTCCAGTGTAGGAAGGACCTAGGTCAAGCACTCAAGACCTGGTTACGGCCGGCCTGCAGTGCTGCTAAGATGTAGCGTGGTAATATGTTGCAGTCAATACGTGAATGACTCCCATGTGCATGGCGAGGGTAGCCCGATCACCCTATGGGGCCTGTGTGTGTCCCAGGTAGGGGGTGAGTACGGTAGGTTGGGCTGGCCGTGGGTAGGCAAGCGGTACAGGAGTTCATCCCCCATGCCTAGTTGGCACTCTCCGAAACGTTGTAAGCTTGTAACGTGTGTGCGTGCGTGGCCATCAGCAGGCAGTGTCGGTGCACGGTGGTTCCTGCTGCTACCGGGCAGAAAGCAGCGTGTCGCGGGGACGCTGTTCTGGGCCGTGGCTGGCAGGAGCAAGTGCGTGGCAGGCTGCAGAGCTTGATGTGCAGTGGCCAGCACGCAGAAGTGGTGCGAGCAGGTGCGAGCCGGTGGAAGTCGTGCATGTGGAGTAGCCGAGATTACAGCAGCATACTGCAGCCACTCAATGGGGCTGCACGCTGCATCCTTGCTGGGCCATGTACCGGTGCCGTGCTGCCTTACCGTACTGGACTACAGGTACAGGCGCCGGGCGCATACCTCAGTGCATGTGTGTATTACCGGTACCTGCTGCCCAGTGCCCACACGTACGGGGAGAGGACGGCCGGCAGGGGCCACCACCGCATCACGCCAGCAGGGTTAGCAGGAGCCATGACACGCACGGTCAGGCAAATGTCCGACGCTTTCGTTTCATTCCAGGCTGTAAGGTCACCGGAAATGAAAAGACATGTTTGTCAGGAAGAGCCAAGCCCACCACTGGCCCCCACCGTGAAAGCGGAGTCGCCGACCCACGGGTCCAGAATCAATCACGCTAGTCCGAGATCGGTGCGGGGCCATTCCTCATCACACAGGCCTTGAAAGCCTATCAATAAACATGTCATGCATGACTGAACCCTTGAACCGGCAGCCTTTCGGAGCAGCGGCCGTGCACTTGCCGGGGCCGCACCACCGGCTGCCTGCCGCCGTTGCAGAACCACGCGGCAGCTCCCTGTGTCATATAAGGCCCTCCTTTGTCCCTATGCCCAGCTGCAAAGCAGGTCCGACAGCCCGGACCACTGGCATTCCCGGCGACTGGCCCGGTTTGGAGTTATAGACTGGCACGGTAAACCGGGACTGCGCATGCGCAGTGAAATGCCCCGTGTATCCGTACTGCGCATGCGCAGTGCGCACAGGGCGTCGCAGTGCTCTGTTGTGGCCCATACTCTGTATTTTGGTAAAACAACTGATTTAAACGACTCTGGCATTAAGGTCCGGCAGAAAACCTGGCAACCCAGGCGAATCAGTGCCTGTGTTAAGGTCAACACAATTCATGCGCAAGGTGAACAAGGACGGTCTCCTCGCAGTATTTAGCTATCGGTCTCGGTGTTCCGGTCTTATCTGGCAGAAAATTCTGACCATTCATAATTTCGGAGCCTTCTGGTCTGAAAATCCTGACGATCGTACATTTTCCAGGATTTCTGGGCCAATCCTGGGGGCAAAACCTCTTGGAAATCCTGATTCGCTCAGAATTCTGCCTCGAATAATCCTGACAGGCAGCCCAGATGGCCGCCAAAATCATGATAATCCTGAAGACCGGGACACTGACAAGGAGGGCCAAGAGTCTCTGCGCATACAGCTCAGATTTACCCACTAACTTGTCACGCCATACTGCCGAAGTCCGTGCGCCAGAAATCGTTGCTTGAAGAATTTGCAGGCTCTGCGCACTGCAGGCACGGTTTTCCGTACCCTGTGTGCGCAGCCCTGCTCATGTGGGTAAGCAGGGCTAGATATCAGTGCGCATCCGGCTCAATGGTTGTTGTATGAAGTAAAGAGATTGCAAGCACCACTCAGAGGCTTAGTACTGCTCGCTCTGCACACACCTAGCACGGATTTCCGTATCCCATGTGCGCCATTGTGCTCTGGTGGGTAATCAGGGCGGGGAGTCACAGCGCATCCGGCTCACTGGTAGTCATATTGGGTATCAAGAGTGTCAACACAACTCAGGGGCCTAGTACCTCCGGTGGGGCAAGGATTGCCTGCGCTGCGCACTGCAGGCACGGATTTCCGTACCGCATGCGCAGTCCCGGTTTACCGTGCCAGTCCATTACGTACTGCGGTTCCGGAAGGGGCGGCATCGGCCACGCACAGCCCCGCCCCAGCCTCGTATGTACCGGTATGGTTGTATAACGGTACCCTACTCTGCATGTCCTGCACCAGCCGTACACGGCGTCAAGGGACTTATACGACGTTGCGCGTGCACGGATCTGTACTGCCGTATGGACGCTGACCATCAGACGCTAAGTTGATTGATGAGGCGGAGGCTGCCGATTGCGTAATTGGGGGCGAGGGGTTGTGAGGCCCGCAGTGGGAGAAGCAGTTGTGCTGGCCCGTACTTCGTTCGTTCGTTGGCTACTGACCCATGTATGCATGTATGGCAACTGATGGCAATGAGGGTTACCCAACTGCACTAGATGCTGACGCTCTTATCTTGCTTGACGCACGTGTGTCAGCTACCATGTACGTACACTGTCATGGTACAGCGTGCCGCTGTGTAACTCGTGCCCGAACGCGCATGCATACCACCCGCAGTGCCTTCATCACACGCACATGCGCCTACGTGACATGTGAGGGGCGAAAGCGGACACGACTTTCATACGACTTTCAGTGTCTGACATACGCACACCTCTCCGTCCGTACGGCAGTCAGCAACTCGGCCACCAGCTTTTGCCTAGGTCACTAACCTCGCTCGCTCCCCAGTAACCGCGCATGCCACTTCGGGTTAGACTAGAGTCTCGTCCTCGCAGCGTGTTTGTACCTCCCATCACCGCACCATTCAACACCTCTCGGTACGGCAGTTACCTTCAATCCTGCCCAACATTGCAACTTGCAGTCGCCTGCAGTCGCCCTTGCCACTGCGCACAGCTGCCATGCTACAGATGAATGCTACGTAGCATGCCACCCAGGGGGAGGAAGCAGAAGTTACAAGAGGGGCCAAGGGAGGCGTATGCACCTCCGTCGGCAGTTGAACCAGGATTTGGGTTGAACGGCCCCAACCCCCTGCTGCATGAGACCAAACCTGCTATATATTGTAACACGGGGAATTCCACTCCCCAAGTTAGCATCAGCGTTTTCACGCGCTACATCTGGTGCGATGATTGCATGGAACGAAAGTTCTCCAGAACCCTGGATCAATCCGGGATATTCGCTCTCCTTGCATCCATTGCTACATACCGGAACCCTTAGGAAAGGAGTTTCGCAAGTTGGGGCATGAATCGTAGCGGACCAAATGGGGAAAATACTGCCGAGGTACGGTGAAGATGATCATGCATAATCCTACGGGGTTCCCACGGCAGTCTCGCGCGGACGCTCGAACTAAGTGGGGAAGGATGTAACACGGGGGAATTCCACTCCCCAAATTAGCATCAGCGTTTTCACGCGCTACATATATCCTGTCAAGTCAAGAAGCATTTACCGGTAAAGTTATGCAGATGCAGATATTGGTGGCACAATTCCCAGGGTAGTTGGGTGCTGTCTAAACTTGCGGGTTGGGGCACGGGCGGCAGGGACGCACGTGGCCTGGGCGCGGGTGGCGGCAGCTGCGCCTGTGCCATTTGTACGTGTCATCGGCGCATCACAGTGACTAAACGGCAAGACAGATGCCTGCTGCTTGCTCTCCGCCCATGCTCGGATTTGGTGCTGCTAATGATATGACTATATTCATCAGCTCATAGACTTGAGAGCCGGCCTGTCAAAGTGCTCTTGACGATTCCTCCGAAGCGCGGCGGTGTCACTTGAGAAACGCAAACGCCCAGCGAAGCCGTCCATAAATTACGTAAGAAGGTCTACCGCGCGTGACTTCCTGTAATTTCCTGTGACAGGCGAACGGACACGCCTTCGTGAAAGTTCCTCACGGCTACCAAACCTTTGCGTCAGCTTGCGTGCTGCGGCGCAAACCCCCTTCCAACTAACAACAACTTTCTTGTATGCACGCAGAAGTGCAAGTGTCAACCGAACGGCCATGTTGAAGGCCCCAATCGCGCGTGGTCTGGGTTCCTGCAGCCTGCGGCAGTTGGGCTGCTCCGCCCCGCCGCACCCTCGCGCTTGCCCCCGCCCCCACCATGCACCTGCAACTGCCTGGCCCACCCCCCTCCCCCAATACCCCCCTCCACCTCCTTCAATACTACCCGCCGGCCGGGCTTGCTCCACTCTCTATGTGACTCCACCTGCTGGCGACTGCGGCAACCGCCGCTCCCGGCCTGCCCAGGCCGCCCGGGCCGGGATTTCCGAAACTGCCGCCTCCGATCCCAACGCGTTCGATTCCAACGCTTCAGCTGTTGCTGCTGCTCAGCTGCTGCATGAGGCCCTGGAGTCCATGGAGGGGCGTATTGTGGAGAGGCTAGATGAGCAAGGGCAACAAACAGAGGATGAGGTGAAGAAGATGGTGAAGGTGAGGCGGGCGGCGGATGGAGGAGCACGAGGGTGTGCCTGGTGCTGCCTGGTGCTGCTGCCTGATGCTGCCTGGCACTGCCTGGTGCTGCCTGGTGCTGCCTGGTGCTGCCGAGGTTTATCCGCGTCAGGAAGTAGGGTGTATGTCCATCACCACGGCGGGATGGAGCCAGAAGCTGCGTGGTTGGCTGGTTGCCTTGAAGTACGTACCGGCAACCAGCGCCGCTTCAATGCTCCAACCCCGTGCCGACTACTTGCGCACCCTAGCTTCATCCTGCCTGCCTCATGGCTGAAGGGGGCGTCTCTGCTCAGCGTCAGCTGCTCACTCATCCGCGCGCTCCTCCAGCCTCGCTCCACGCCTTGACAGAAGCTAGCGTTCTCGCTCAGTCCTTCCCCTCTCCCCACCTGCCACCATCTGCCCCCCCGCACCGCCCCCAGTATGAGGTGGCGGCGCTGCTGCCCCAGATCGCCACGCTGCTGCGGCAGGAGCTGGACGCAAGACGGGTGTCGTGCGTCGTGGGCGCGCAGCAGGCGCAGGTATGCATGGTGGCAAACACAAAGTATCATACACAACAAGGATACAGGCGACAAGAATCCTAGCGGCGGTATGCTTAGCTTGCTGCCTCTCAGGTGGACACACAGCTGACGGCTGCTTGCCAGTCAGCAGCATGTGCAGCAACTGACGTAGCAGCAGCGGTGCGTCGCGTCGCGTGCACTCGCTCCTTGTAGCTGCACTGCACAGCGCCGTGCAATATGCTCCGCAGGGTTTAACGGCCCCGACAATGTCTCTTTACTTGTACCTACGTTGCGTACCGCAATGTCCGTGGAGCGCATGGCCTGGCGCGCACGTCGATCCCTCACGCCTGCTATGCTGCTGCGCTGGTCACGCGCCTCTCACCGGCCGCCCGCACGCCTCCGCCCCTTCCAGCCACCGAAGCTACCCATGCCTCACTTTACCTGCTGACACGGTCCCCGTGCATTTTCACGTACCATTCGTTTCTACGCCATCCATCCCAGGCCACGGCGAAGGCGGGCAGCGTGGCAATGGGCTCAGCGGCGCGAGGCATGTGGGCTGCGGCGTGGTCTAACCCAGCAGTTTGGAAAGTCTGCATGGCATCGCTACTCGTTTTGGGGTCTGCACTGGCAACCGCAATTGGTATGGGCATTTTCGGCCTAGGGGTCGGCGTAGCGCTCAAGTCGCTCACGTGGTCGTTACGCCTCATGGGACTGCCTGCGGCGGCGGACCTCATGAGCAGGGCCGCAGGGGCGTAAGCAGGTGGCTTAGCCTCCCGCATGCAGCTGCCGGCGGGCGCCCTGCTGCTGGCTACCAGACCGTGAGGTCGTGCAGGAATCAAGGATTAGAAAGCTTAACATAAAGCTTTTCTTGTTCGTGAGAAGGCTACAGGGGCTAGGACTTCGATCCCGGCAAGCACATGCGAGTGGGCGAATGCACGGCACCTGCAGGGACTCACCTGGGGCCATAGTTGTTCAGTGTTCGCGGGTAAGCGTACCGGCACGGTTGCGTGCGTGGCTGGTGTTGGTACAGGCTTTGGAGGCCAATGGGTACGTAGCCATGCCTTCGCACGGTACCGTAGTAGTGTACGTTGTATGTGCTTTGGGACAGCTTGCTTGGTTATGTACCGGTATGGTTGTATAACGGTACCCTACTCTGCATGTCCTGCACCAGCCGTACACGGCGTCAAGGGACTTATACGACGTTGCGCGTGCACGGATCTGTACTGCCGTATGGACGCTGACCATCAGACGCTAAGTTGATTGAGGCGGAGGCTGCCGATTGCGTAATTGGGGGCGAGGGTTGTGAGGCCCGCAGTGGGAGAAGCAGTTGTGCTGGCCCGTACTTCGTTCGTTCGTTGGCTACTGACCCATGTATGCATGTATGGCAACTGATGGCAATGAGGGTTACCCAACTGCACTAGATGCTGACGCTCTTATCTTGCTTGACGCACGTGTGTCAGCTACCACGTACGTACACTGTCATGGTACAGCGTGCCGCTGTGTAACTCGTGCCCGAACGCGCATGCATACCACCCGCAGTGCCTTCATCACACGCACATGCGCCTACGTGACATGTGAGGGGCGAAAGCGGACACGACTTTCATACGACTTTCAGTGTCTGACATACGCACACCTCTCCGTCCGTACGGCAGTCAGCAACTCGGCCACCAGCTTTTGCCTAGGTCACTAACCTCGCTCGCTCCCCAGTAACCGCGCATGCCACTTCGGGTTAGACTAGAGTCTCGTCCTCGCAGCGTGTTTGTACCTCCCATCACCGCACCATTCAACACCTCTCGGTACGGCAGTTACCTTCAATCCTGCCCAACATTGCAACTTGCAGTCGCCTGCAGTCGCCCTTGCCACTGCGCACAGCTGCCATGCTACAGATGAATGCTACGTAGCATGCCACCCAGGGGAGGAAGCAGAAGTTACAAGAGGGGCCAAGGGAGGCGTATGCACCTCCGTCGGCAGTTGAACCAGGATTTGGGTTGAACGGCCCCAACCCCCTGCTGCATGAGACCAAACCTGCTATATATTGTAACACGGGGAATTCCACTCCCCAAGTTAGCATCAGCGTTTTCACGCGCTACATCTGGTGCGATGATTGCATGGAACGAAAGTTCTCCAGAACCCTGGATCAATCCGGGATATTCGCTCTCCTTGCATCCATTGCTACATACCGGAACCCTTAGGAAAGGAGTTTCGCAAGTTGGGGCATGAATCGTAGCGGACCAAATGGGGAAAATACTGCCGAGGTACGGTGAAGATGATCATGCATAATCCTACGGGGTTCCCACGGCAGTCTCGCGCGGACGCTCGAACTAAGTGGGGAAGGATGTAACACGGGGAATTCCACTCCCCAAATTAGCATCAGCGTTTTCACGCGCTACATATATCCTGTCAAGCCAAGAAGCATTTACCGGTAAAGTTATGCAGATGCAGATATTGGTGGCACAATTCCCAGGGTAGTTGGGTGCTGTCTAAACTTGCGGGTTGGGGCACGGAGCGGCAGGGACGCACGTGGCCTGGGCGCGGGTGGCGGCAGCTGCGCCTGTGCCATTTGTACGTGTCATCGGCGCATCACAGTGACTAAACGGCAAGACAGATGCCTGCTGCTTGCTCTCCGCCCATGCTCGGATTTGGTGCTGCTAATGATATGACTATATTCATCAGCTCATAGACTTGAGAGCCGGCCTGTCAAAGTGCTCTTGACGATTCCTCCGAAGCGCGGCGGTGTCACTTGAGAAACGCAAACGCCCAGCGAAGCCGTCCATAAATTACGTAAGAAGGTCTACCGCGCGTGACTTCCTGTAATTTCCTGTGACAGGCGAACGGACACGCCTTCGTGAAAGTTCCTCACGGCTACCAAACCTTTGCGTCAGCTTGCGTGCTGCGGCGCAAACCCCCCTCCAACTAACAACAACTTTCTTGTATGCACGCAGAAGTGCAAGTGTCAACCGAACGGCCATGTTGAAGGCCCCAATCGCGCGTGGTCTGGGTTCCTGCAGCCTGCGGCAGTTGGGCTGCTCCGCCCCGCCGCACCCTCGCGCTTGCCCCCGCCCCCACCATGCACCTGCAACTGCCTGGCCCACCCCCCTCCCCCAATACCCCCCTCCACCTCCTTCAATACTACCCGCCGGCCGGGCTTGCTCCACTCTCTATGTGACTCCACCTGCTGGCGACTGCGGCAACCGCCGCTCCCGGCCTGCCCAGGCCGCCGGGCGGATTTCGAAACTGCGCCTCCGATCCCAACGCGTTCGATTCCAACGCTTCAGCTGTTGCTGCTGCTCAGCTGCTGCATGAGGCCCTGGAGTCCATGGAGGGGCGTATTGTGGAGAGGCTAGATGAGCAAGGGCAACAAACAGAGGATGAGGTGAAGAAGATGGTGAAGGTGAGGCGGGCGGCGGATGGAGGAGCACGAGGGTGTGCCTGGTGCTGCCTGGTGCTGCTGCCTGATGCTGCCTGGCACTGCCTGGTGCTGCCTGGTGCTGCCTGGTGCTGCCGAGGTTTATCCGCGTCAGGAAGTAGGGTGTATGTCCATCACCACGGCGGGATGGAGCCAGAAGCTGCGTGGTTGGCTGGTTGCCTTGAAGTACGTACCGGCAACCAGCGCCGCTTCAATGCTCCAACCCCGTGCCGACTACTTGCGCACCCTAGCTTCATCCTGCCTGCCTCATGGCTGAAGGGGGCGTCTCTGCTCAGCGTCAGCTGCTCACTCATCCGCGCGCTCCTCCAGCCTCGCTCCACGCCTTGACAGAAGCTAGCGTTCTCGCTCAGTCCTTCCCTCTCCCCACCTGCCACCATCTGCCCCCGCACCGCCCCCAGTATGAGGTGGCGGCGCTGCTGCCCCAGATCGCCACGCGCTGCTGCGGAGGCTGGGCGCCAAGGCGGGTGTCGTCGTCGTGGGCGCCGCAGCAGACGCAGGTATGCATGGTGGCAAACACAAAGTATCATACACAACAAGGATACAGGCGACAAGAATCCTAGCGGCGGTATGCTTAGCTTGCTGCCTCTCAGGTGGACACACAGCTGACGGCTGCTTGCCAGTCAGCAGCATGTGCAGCAACTGACGTAGCAGCAGCCGGTGCGTCGCGCGTGCACTCGCTCCTTGTAGCTGCACTGCACAGCGCCGTGCAATATGCTCCGCAGGGTTTAACGGCCCCGACAATGTCTCTTTACTTGTACCTACGTTGCGTACCGCAATGTCCGTGGAGCGCATGGCCTGGCGCGCACGTCGATCCCTCACGCCTGCTATGCTGCTGCGCTGGTCACGCGCCTCTCACCGGCCGCCCGCACGCCTCCGCCCCTTCCAGCCACCGAAGCTACCCATGCCTCACTTTACCTGCTGACACGGTCCCCGTGCATTTTCACGTACCATTCGTTTCTACGCCATCCATCCCAGGCCACGGCGAAGGCGGGCAGCGTGGCAATGGCGCTCAGCGGCGCGAGGCGCATGTGGGCTGCGGCGTGGTCTAACCCAGCAGTTTGGAAAGTCTGCATGGCATCGCTACTCGTTTTGGGGTCTGCACTGGCAACCGCAATTGGTATGGGCATTTTCGGCCTAGGGGTCGGCGTAGCGCTCAAGTCGCTCACGTGGTCGTTACGCCTCATGGGACTGCCTGCGGCGGCGGACCTCATGAGCAGGGCCGCAGGGGCGTAAGCAGGTGGCTTAGCCTCCCGCATGCAGCTGCCGGCGGGCGCCCTGCTGCTGGCTACCAGACCGTGAGGTCGTGCAGGAATCAAGGATTAGAAAGCTTAACATAAAGCTTTTCTTGTTCGTGAGAAGGCTACAGGGGCTAGGACTTCGATCCCGGCAAGCACATGCGAGTGGGCGAATGCACGGCACCTGCAGGGACTCACCTGGGGCCATAGTTGTTCAGTGTTCGCGGGTAAGCGTACCGGCACGGTTGCGTGCGTGGCTGGTGTTGGTACAGGCTTTGGAGGCCAATGGGTACGTAGCCATGCCTTCGCACGGTACCGTAGTAGTGTACGTTGTATGTGCTTTGGGACAGCTTGCTTGGTTATGTACCGGTATGGTTGTATAACGGTACCCTACTCTGCATGTCCTGCACCAGCCGTACACGGCGTCAAGGGACTTATACGACGTTGCGCGTGCACGGATCTGTACTGCCGTATGGACGCTGACCATCAGACGCTAAGTTGATTGAGGCGGAGGCTGCCGATTGCGTAATTGGGGGCGAGGGGTTGTGAGGCCCGCAGTGGGAGAAGCAGTTGTGCTGGCCCGTACTTCGTTCGTTCGTTGGCTACTGACCCATGTATGCATGTATGGCAACTGATGGCAATGAGGGTTACCCAACTGCACTAGATGCTGACGCTCTTATCTTGCTTGACGCACGTGTGTCAGCTACCACGTACGTACACTGTCATGGTACAGCGTGCCGCTGTGTAACTCGTGCCCGAACGCGCATGCATACCACCCGCAGTGCCTTCATCACACGCACATGCGCCTACGTGACATGTGAGGGGCGAAAGCGGACACGACTTTCATACGACTTTCAGTGTCTGACATACGCACACCTCTCCGTCCGTACGGCAGTCAGCAACTCGGCCACCAGCTTTTGCCTAGGTCACTAACCTCGCTCGCTCCCCAGTAACCGCGCATGCCACTTCGGGTTAGACTAGAGTCTCGTCCTCGCAGCGTGTTTGTACCTCCCATCACCGCACCATTCAACACCTCTCGGTACGGCAGTTACCTTCAATCCTGCCCAACATTGCAACTTGCAGTCGCCTGCAGTCGCCCTTGCCACTGCGCACAGCTGCCATGCTACAGATGAATGCTACGTAGCATGCCACCCAGGGGAGGAAGCAGAAGTTACAAGAGGGGCTAAGGGAGGCGTATGCACCTCCGTCGGCAGTTGAACCAGGATTTGGGTTGAACGGCCCCAACCCCCTGCTGCATGAGACCAAACCTGCTATATATCCTGTCAAGCCAAGAAGCATTTACCGGTAAAGTTATGCAGATGCAGATATTGGTGGCACAATTCCCAGGGTAGTTGGGTGCTGTCTAAACTTGCGGATTGGGGCACGGAGCGGCAGGGACGCACGTGGCCTGGGCGCGGGTGGCGGCAGCTGCGCCTGTGCCATTTGTACGTGTCATCGGCGCATCACAGTGACTAAACGGCAAGACAGATGCCTGCTGCTTGCTCTCCGCCCATGCTCGGATTTGGTGCTGCTAATGATATGACTATATTCAGCTCATAGACTTGAGAGCCGGCCTGTCAAAGTGCTCTTGACGATTCCTCCGAAGCGCGGCGGTGTCACTTGAGAAACGCAAACGCCCAGCGAAGCTGTCCATAAATTACGTAAGAAGGTCTACCGCGCGTGACTTCCTGTAATTTCCTGTGACAGGCGAACGGACACGCCTTCGTAAAAGTTCCTCACGGCTACCAAACCTTTGCGTCAGCTTGCGTGCTGCGGCGCAAACCCCCCTCCAACTAACAACAACTTTCTTGTATGCACGCAGAAGTGCAAGTGTCAACCGAACGGCCATGTTGAAGGCCCCAATCGCGCGTGGTCTGGGTTCCTGCAGCCTGTGGCAGTTGGGCTGCTCCGCCCCGCCGCACCCTCGCGCTCGCCCCCGCCCCCACGCGCACCATGCACCTGCAACTGCCTGGCCCACCCCCCTCCCCCAATACCCCCCTCCACCTCCTTCAATACTACCCGCCGGCCGGGCTTGCTCCACTCTCTATGTGACTCCACCTGCTGGCGACTGCGGCAACCGCCGCTCCCGGCCTGCCCAGGCCGCCCGGGCCGGGATTTCCGAAACTGCCGCCTCCGATCCCAACGCGTTCGATTCCAACGCTTCAGCTGTTGCTGCTGCTCAGCTGCTGCATGAGGCCCTGGAGTCCATGGAGGGGCGTATTGTGGAGAGGCTAGATGAGCAAGGGCAACAAACAAAGGATGAGGTGAAGAAGATGGTGAAGGTGAGGCGGGCGGCGGATGGAGGAGCACGAGGGTGTGCCTGGTGCTGCCTGGTGCTGCTGCCTGATGCTGCCTGGCACTGCCTGGTGCTGCCTGGTGCTGCCTGGTGCTGCCGAGGTTTATCCGCGTCAGGAAGTAGGGTGTATGTCCATCACCACGGCGGGATGGAGCCAGAAGCTGCGTGGTTGGCTGGTTGCCTTGAAGTACGTACCGGCAACCAGCGCCGCTTCAATGCTCCAACCCCGTGCCGACTACTTGCGCACCCTAGCTTCATCCTGCCTGCCTCATGGCTGAAGGGGGCGTCTCTGCTCAGCGTCAGCTGCTCACTCATCCGCGCGCTCCTCCAGCCTCGCTCCACGCCTTGACAGAAGCTAGCGTTCTCGCTCAGTCCTTCCCCTCTCCCCACCTGCCACCATCTGCCCCCCCGCACCGCCCCCAGTATGAGGTGGCGGCGCTGCTGCCCCAGATCGCCACGCTGCTGCGGCAGGAGCTGGACGCAAGACGGGTGTCGTCGTCGTGGGCGCCGCAGCAGACGCAGGTATGCATGGTGGCAAACACAAAGTATCATACACAACAAGGATACAGGCGACAAGAATCCTAGCGGCGGTATGCTTAGCTTGCTGCCTCTCAGGTGGACACACAGCTGACGGCTGCTTGCCAGTCAGCAGCATGTGCAGCAACTGACGTAGCAGCAGCCGGGTGCGTGCGTGCGTGCACTCGCTCCTTGTAGCTGCACTGCACAGCGCCGTGCAATATGCTCCGCAGGGTTTAACGGCCCCGACAATGTCTCTTTACTTGTACCTACGTTGCGTACCGCAATGTCCGTGGAGCGCATGGCCTGGCGCGCACGTCGATCCCTCACGCCTGCTATGCTGCTGCGCTGGTCACGCGCCTCTCACCGGCCGCCCGCACGCCTCCGCCCCTTCCAGCCACCGAAGCTACCCATGCCTCACTTTACCTGCTGACACGGTCCCCGTGCATTTTCACGTACCATTCGTTTCTACGCCATCCACCCCAGGCCACGGCGAAGGCGGGCAGCGTGGCAATGGCGCTCAGCGGCGCGAGGCGCATGTGGGCTGCGGCGTGGTCTAACCCAGCAGTTTGGAAAGTCTGCATGGCATCGCTACTCGTTTTGGGGTCTGCACTGGCAACCGCAATTGGTATGGGCATTTTCGGCCTAGGGGTCGGCGTAGCGCTCAAGTCGCTCACGTGGTCGTTACGCCTCATGGGACTGCCTGCGGCGGCGGACCTCATGAGCAGGGCCGCAGGGGCGTAAGCAGGTGGCTTAGCCTCCCGCATGCAGCTGCCGGCGGGCGCCCTGCTGCTGGCTACCAGACCGTGAGGTCGTGCAGGAATCAAGGATTAGAAAGCTTAACATAAAGCTTTTCTTGTTCGTGAGAAGGCTACAGGGGCTAGGACTTCGATCCCGGCAAGCACATGCGAGTGGGCGAATGCACGGCACCTGCAGGGACTCGTACATGCGGTTGGGAGCTTGGGCTGTGGCGGCAGTTGGTGGTGAGGCAGCATGTTGAGGCAAGGAACTGGTGGCCATGGGATTGCGCCGCAGTGTACCGTATGTTGCGTGTACCGTATGTACCGTATGTTGCGTGTACCGTATGTACCGTATGTTGCGTGTACCGTATGTATTCGCCAGCCAGGGTCGCGGGGGGTTTTTTTTTGGCTTCTGTCGCCGGTGTCCCTGCGTGCTGGGTGGCGTGTCTGGGGGTCGGTTTTGTGCTGGTCGGGCGGTTTGGCAGGCTGTCTGTCCTGCGTCGGGGTGCTCCTCCTGGGCACAGGGTGGGGTCGCTGTTGCGGTTGGGAGGCGGGGTCGTGTTGCTGGTCTGTGGGGCTACTGGAGCCTGGTGGTCTGCTGGCTTTGTGGCCTTCTAGGGCGGCCCGTCTGCGTGTCTGTCGTGGGCGCCTGTCTCGGCGCCTGCCCGCTGGGGTTCTGTTGGTGCCTTCTGCGTGGTCGGGAGGGTAGGTTGGGGGTTGGGGGGCTTTTGTCGTTCCGTTGCCCTTTCCCTGATCCCTTCTGTTTTCTTTTAGACTCCCCTTGCCCTTGGTGTCTTGTTCTCTTCTCCCTGTTCTGTGGGTTTTTGGTTTCAGGTCCTCTCCTTCTCTACGTGTTCCTTTTTTGCAGTCCGGGGTGCGCTGGGTTTGGACGTTTTGTGGTGTTGGTGCTTGCCTGTGCTGGTCGGGCTTTGAGGTCCCGCTGGCCTGTCCTCTCCCGTCTCTTCACCTGTAAACCTTTCCACAGAAAAAAAAAGCCTGAGGGCGGCCTGTGGCACGCTGAACAGCCATAGAGCAGCGCATGCCCTTCCAGGTGCATACTTGCAACCACCGCCGCGCAGGCTCAGGGGCACTGTTGTCAAGGCTCTGCACTAGATGCTGACGCTCTTATCTTGCTTGACGTGTGTCAGCTACCATGTACACTGTCATGGTGCAGCGTGCCGCTGCTGTGTAACTCGTGCCTGAACGCGCATGCATACCACCCGCGCGCGCAGTGCCTTCATTACACGCACATGCGCCTACCTGACATGTGAGGGGCGAAAGCGGACACGACTTTCATACGACTTTCAGTGTCTGACATACGCACACCTCTCCGTACGGCAGTCAGCAACTCGGCCACCAGCTTTTGCCTAGGTCACTAACCTCGCTCCCCAGTAACCGCGCATGCAACTTCGGTTTAGACTAGAGTCTCGTCCTCGCTGCGTGTTTGTACCTCCCATCACCGCACCATTCAACACCTCTCGGTACGGCAGTTATACGAATGCTACGTAGCATGCCACCCAGGGGAGTAAGCAGAAGTTACAAGACAGCTGCCTCGTATCCGGTTCCTCCTGGGCAGAAGGGTGGTTGGGAACCGCGACAGGGGTGCTGCGTGTCCTTTGTGGGTGCGTCTTGTGGAGAAGCTATGTGGGGGCGGTACCAGGCTGTGGTAGGGTGAACTTGAGGGCTGGCATCTTATTTAAATTTCACTATATATTCCAGTTTCCAGCCCGCGGAGCGGAAAATTTTGGAGGGATTTAATTGCCAGCGACCAAAGTTTTGCCCACTACTCATGGCTAAATAATTGCCGGTTCACTATTTATCCCACATGCCAAAGGCGCTATTTTGTGGGGCCTGCCGGGCCCCTCCCCCACGCGCTGCTCTGCGGCAATGCCCCCTGGCCGTAACATGCTCCCATGTTGTCCTCTCATTCAGCACATGCCTTCCTAGCGCACACCTGGCCGGTGTCGCCGCAAAAGAGCTACAGCGATGGTAAGTCAAGTACCAGGGAACAGAGCATGGGGAAGTTTCCGCAGTCATGCAACCGGATACCGTAGGTGAGAAGTGCACTTTGGGGGCAGGATGCCCGTACGGCAGGCAGCGGAAATTATTTCCCTCAGTGGCATCCGGGTGCAAATAATTCCGGGTTCACTAAAGACACGGCCCAAAGGGCCCGGCATTTAATCAGATCCGACGTATCGGCTTGGCGGAAGATGCCAGCCCTGCCCGCGCGTCGTGGCCTGTACCTCATGGAGCTTGTCGCTCCTGTCCGTACAGCGAGAGGGGTGGGAAACCCCGTGTCCCTACTGGCCGGGACCAGCCCTTTGTTTTGAGCGGGATGGGTCTGGGCTCTGAAAGGGGACCAAAACTGTAAAACCATACATACATAGATCTGAGGCCCAAGCAGGGCAGCCAGGCCTGGCCGCCTTTGTGTACGAATGCAGTTGCGGGGTTGCCGCCTATGTGTGCATATAACGTAGCTACAACGGCTGGATTGGGCTGGATGAACGCATTCAGTGGCGGAGTGCCGGTACTTATTATGTGTGTCGACAATGCCAGACCATGCCTGCCATGGCCAGGGGACCTCCCCGATCAAACCCGCCAGGACAGGGAGCTCCCCTGGGCGCAAGGCGAGCTTACGCATGGCAGCTACCAGGACACCGTACCGTGCGCAGTACTCGTGAACAGCCACCCTCAGTAAACCCGGTCCCCAGGCCCGTTTCAATGATTCAACCGGTTGCTGGCTGCATGCTAGTTCCACCCAACCAGTCCCAACCCCCCTGCCCAACCCTGAGAATAGCGCGACCTTTCCCCACAACGGTATCCAGCTGGCGGACTTCGGGGTCAGTACTGGTAGCTCGCCCCAATGTCGGCCGCCTCAACTTCGGTAGTGCTGGCCAGCGCGGTACGAGGCTGCACGGCCCACGGCGACGGCGCTGTTGCTTCCTGCGCATCTCCAGCTCCAGCTCCCATGCTGATATGTCAGTGGACTCGCTGGCAAATCTGGGCAAGCTGACATGCTAGCTGACCGCTGGCAAGCCCCGGCATCCTTGGTGACTGGCACCGAGACCAGGAGACTCAACATGAGCCGCTGCTGCGCGTGCGCCCTCTCGCCAAGGCTTACATGTCCGTGACGCGTGCCGCCGCTCCGTCCACACATACACACACACACACATGAGGACAGGGCAGGCCGCCGCCGTCCCCGGGGGTCCTCACGTCCCCTCCAGGGTCAGGGGCGTCTACTTCTTGGCGGCGGGGGCGGGCTTGGTGGCGGGGGCCTCCAGGTGCAGGCCCTGGGGGAACACACCGAGGGGCCAGGGGAGGCAGGTGGGAGGGAGCGAGCCGTCGGTGTCAAGCGGCGTCCTTGCAAGGCTTACGCAACAAGCGCGTGTGTGCGCGGCGGGTCTGAGCATTGCGCATGTCTGCTGGTTCGGTCAATGCATTGGCACCGCGGAGCCGGGGTCCTTCCAGCCATCCCTATGATCCGCCCCGTTCCTTCTACCTCTCTGTGCCGCCAGACTCCCTCGCGCCCGGCAGCCTCCCTTGTTTCATCGTTGCCACATACCCCAGCTGCGCCTCGCGGTATGCTCGCATGCAGCACACAGTAACCCTTACACGGCCGTTCGCCCCCCTCGTTCGTAACCACTCACCGCCGCCAGCCTCTCCTCGCGGCGGGCGGCCTTGCGCTCGCGCGTCGCCTTGTTCTTGGCGCGGCGCGCCTCGAACTGGTCGGCGATGGTCTTCTCGCGAACCTGAAACATAAGAAAGGCATCATCAGCAGCACATATGTAAGTCAGCGTAGGAGCGTCAGCTTCCAGCCTTGTACGTGCGTGCGCCTAGCTTAGCTGCCACGGCGTCCGCCCCCGTGTTCGCCAGTCCTAGAAGGTAGAGCACACCCACACTCTGCTTCGCACCTCGGAAGGGCCCCTGGCCACCCTTTGCCCGAACCCCCCTTCCCTGCAGCTGCTAGCCTGTCCCACCCCTGTCCCCATGGCCCTTCGTCCACCCGCCGCGCCGCCGCTGCTGACGAGTGGACAAGCTCACACGTTGGCTTCCACAGCATCCACGGTGCCGCGGTCCTTAGCGCACACCCCGTCGCCGCCACCCTTGCCCAGTCACCCCTCTCCTCCTTTCCCCCGGACCCATGCCCCCCTATGCCCGCCCCGCCCCACTCCCCTTCCCCATGGCCCCACCTTCTCGGCCTTGTGCCCCCGTCTCCGCCCTGGCCCAAGGCGCCCTCCTCCCTCCGTCCCCAACCCGCTTGCGCCCCCGCCGCCCCCAACCCCCCTTGCCTCGCGCCCCCCGCCCTCCTTCCCCCTGCCCCCACCTTCTCGGCCTTCTGCTTGTGCACCGCCTCCATCAGCACGCGCTTGTTCTTGAACACGTTACCCTTGACCTGCAGGGGGCCAGCAAGGGCGCGGGTGCCGCAGACGGTTAGCACGCTGATGTCAACTAGCAAGCAAGCCATGGGCGTTTACGGCTTGTCGGAAAACGTTGCAGCCTGGAGCCCCCTTCCGAGCTGTCCTGTGTCCTGTCCTTTCACCGCCTGCTGACCAGTGAACTGACGTTCCCCATGCCCAACAGATCAGCGAGCCCAATATGGCGCCCCGGCCCTCCATGTTGTCCCCCAAGCCTCCGAACGCCGGTGGGCCGACCACAGCCCCCACCCCTGAACCACCCATTGGCCCTCGCCTGAGTACCGGCCCCGTCGAGCGCCGCCGGTGTCTTTTGCTGGCGCTGGGTGCCCCGGCGACAGCGCATGTGACGCACGGAACAGAGACCTCCCCAGCTGCGGTGTGGCCCCCGCGCAGGTCCTCAGGGGTGCGAGAAAGACTGCACGGACCCCTCTGCAAAAGCCACCCTCCCCTCTCCTCTGCTGCGCCGCGGCCCTGCTGCGTCCGCGCGCGCTCCTTAGCAGCCCAGTTCAGCTGCGTCCGCGCCGAGCGGCGTTCCAGGCGTGATTCCGCTCCCGCAGTGTGCGGGCTACAGACGCAGCTTCTATCCTGTACCCTTTACCTACACGCCCACGTGTGTCCGCACACGCGAGCCTTTTCCGCTCGTGTCCCAACAGGTCATCGGAAACCTCGACCTCTACCTGCCCTCACAGTTCCGTTTATGTGAGCGCCAGTGCCGCACGGCTCCACGCAGCCCCCACCTTGTATGTACAGCTCGTGCTACCAGTGCCGCGCCATTATCATGCGTTGAAGTCCTACCTTCATGTACAGGTCGTGGTAGAGGTGCTTGTCGATCTTCTTGCTGTCGCGGTACTTCTTCAGCAGGCGGCGCAGCACACGCAGGCGGCGGATCCACATCACCTTCTCGGGCAGGCGGGCCTCGCGGGTACCACGGCGCTTACCTACGGGGAGGAGGGACAGAGGCACAGCGGTGAGCCAGCGCGCTAGCTGAGCGTGCCTTGTTGTGTGTGCATGCCAGCGCCAGGCGTGCTGCGCGGCCTGTTGCCACTGCACACACGGCACCGGACGCCCAGCAGCAGCAGGGGCCAGGGGCGCCCCACGCTCCGCCCTGCAGGAGGGAACACCCCGGAGCCAGCCCCGCCGCCAGAACCGCCAGACGTGCTGCATGGAGCGCACAACGGTGCGCAGCCGCATGCCAGGTACTTCGCCAGCTGGCGCCGATCTGCATCTGCTGCCGCCGCTGCTGCTGCTGCCCATGCACCAAAAATGCCAACCCTGCTGCGCCGCTCGCTACTGCATATGCTGGCGAAGGCTGCAGGCCAGGCACGTGGCATTTGACACCCCCTTCTCTCGTCCAGCTGCTGCAGCTGCACCGGCGCCCCACGCCATGCGCACCCGGCCGCCTGATAAGACACCTACTGCACTGGTCCGTGTAAGCCGTGTCCCCGCAGCCCTGAAGCGGGCATCCCATTCCCTTTCGCGGACGCTGCCACCCCCCACGCACGTCCTGCTCTGCTGCAGCCGCACGCTGCGTCAGGTTTACCCAGCGCACGCCCGGCAGCCCGCCGCCTGCCCAGCCACAACGCCCAGGCCCAAACGCCGTGGCTGCTGCCGCCTGCTGCCAGAGCCGCCTGACCCGCCTCGTTGCCGCCGCACCCGCCACCAGCCCCGCTGTCGCCGCCTCCACTACCTCCGCTGCTGCTCCGGCAACTGCTGCTACGGCAGTTCACCGCCCTGCGGCCCGGTGGCTTCGCTCCTCCAAGATGCATACTGCCGCCATGCGTCCGCGACGGCGCACGCCTACTCGTTCGCCGTGCTGCCGAGCTGACCTCCAGTCGGTCCTGCGCCCTGGCCGCTGACTCCTTACCCATCGCCCCCTTCAGCATGTGGTCCAGGCACATACTATGCACTCAGGCAACATACGACAGGCGCGTCACCTGCGCCACACGACATGGCAATGCAGGGTGCAGGTGCAGTGCCGCCGTGGTACAAGCGCAGGACCTGGCACGGGCGCCAGGACCCCTACCCCTACCCAAGCCACCCCCCACGCCTCCCCTCCCCTGTCCCAGCGCGCCAGGTGGTACCGCCCCCAGGCTCCTGCTGCCGCTGGCTCTGGAGCAAAGATAGCTGCAGAGCTCCCAACCGCGTCGCTCCATAGGAGCCGCACTGTCGCGGCTGTCCAATTAGCGATCCCGCGCAGGCTCCGCACGAGCAAGGCAGCTCCGGATATCCGGCTGCTCGCCAATGCCGAGAAACCCGAGCCTGCTCACGCTGGACCAAGTCCCAAGTCTGCTGTTTCCCGCTCTATCCTGGCCACAACGCACCGTAGCCGGTGTGGCGGCCCTTTGCCTTCGCCTCCGCGTTGCGGCGAGCGCGGTCGCGGGAGTGGATCACGGGCTGCTTCCTGAAGATGAGACCGTCCTTGATGAGCTTCCGCACGTTCTGGCCTGTTAGCAGAGGGCATCCCGAGGCGCAAGGTGGGCACGAAATACTTCATGTGTCAAAACGCCCTGGAGAACCCGTGCCATCTAGGTCATTATGCAGTACTGAAGCACTAAGAACCGCGAGGAGCGAAGCTTTTCGACCCAAAACAGTCTGGGGCTATGTTCGGCGGCACCGCCAAGACGAAAGTTCCCTCGAGCTGCTGCGTCCATATAATTGCAAATACGCCGGCCATCGCCAATAGAGTTGGAATACTGTTTATTGGTTGTCCCAGCCCAAGCTCCGCCTGCCGCTGCCCATCGCGCGCCGCCCCCGCTATCGCCACGGCAGCCCAGAGTTTACGCTTTATATACAACTTTGACTCACGAGAGTTCGCCATGGAAATCTCGTTGGCCTCATTGGGGTCCAGCCAGACCTTGCGCAGACCGCAGCCCATAACCGAAGCGGCAAGCCGCTTCTGAAGCTTTAGGGACACCATTTTTGCCGCTGTTGGCGTCCAACGGCGGGGAGCGAGGAAAGGGCTGGGCCCAGCGCAGAGTCGCGCTTTGGCGGCTCTCTGCCACCGTACCGTACGGCAGGCTGCAAGGAAGGCTAATTTGCAAAGGTAAACATAGAAATGAATAAAATCTACAAATGTGTAATCGCTAAGTCGACAGCAGGCGTGTATGCCCACTGAACCACGGTCCACTTGACTGCTCGAGCACCCTTCACCTACCCTGTGCCCCTGGCCTGCACGAGCACTTGCGCCGAGGGCTGGCGTATGCTGTTGGGACAATACTTGTAATGCAGCACATTTTGTGCGTTTCTGTATGCCCAGCGTTAGCACAGGGCTGGAGACATGGACATGCACTGAGGCAGGCAGAGGGGTAGGCGGGCAGGCAAGGAGCTGGCGTGGCCCGGTGTGGCCTTAATTGCCGTAACATGCCACAGACCACATGGCCATGGGATGGCCAGTGCAGCGCACAGAATGTGTGTCCAACAGGAGTTACCGCGTGGAAAGGCTTCCTGGTGGAACAAGTGTTGCAGCGCGTGCCTGCAGCTCCGTTGCAGGTCATAAGGCACAGAAGCCCATTCGTGCTAACCACCTCATACCTGCTCATGTCCAGTCAGCAAGTATATTGGAGGTTGAGAGACTAACGGCCCAAATAGTACGGTATGATGAGAAGGGGTGCCCGGTGAAGATGGGCAGAGATGGGTTCAGATGGGGTGTGCCTGGGTGTGCAGCGTCAGGGTCATCAGCGCATGCCTGTGCAGCGAGGGGTACGAGAACCCGTGCTCCCGACGGCCGGGACCAGCCCAAGGTCCGTGCTGGGACGGGGCTGGGTTCTGGGACTGAGAGTACCAGAACAGTAGAACTGCAGGCGCATCCACATGCACACCGCTGCATACAGAGACAGCAACAACTGAGCGAAACACTCGCTCGACGGGCTCTGATTCCGCTCTATATCAACCGCTAAAAGGCTTACAGGTAAGGAGACAGTAAGGGCAGGGCCAGCGGGAGCTTATAGCCTCACTAGCATGGGCAACAGGGGCCCACGCCCAACGCCGCTCTCCTCTAAAAAGGGAAGCAGTCCAAGCACCAGCTCTGGCCGCCTATACGTTCCGTTGCAATGGCACCACACCGGGTACCAGCTGGCAGTGGAAGCGGTACAGTACGGTAGATACGTTACAATTCACGCTGGATGACCGAAGGCGAAAGCATTGCGCCTACCGTAACGGATGTCGGTACCTGCAGGGGCTGCACCTAGCAGTGGTTTTCACCCTTGCGTTCATGCGCACACCTCCCAATTGTGCTTTCCACAGCAGACATCCTGCACTCGGTGTATACACGACAGCACAAGCATGTCGGTACTGGGCGACGGGCCCCACGGGATGAGAAGACCTCATCAGCCAACGTGCGGTGCCGCACGGCACGTGTCTCGAAACATGATGCCATGCCATGGTGCTACGGTACTCCTGGGCCTGCCTTGACGCGTTTTCTTATGTATTCACCAACAGATTTATGGTTGTCCTCATGGGGCGTGCAGTGCGCCGAGCACCGATCAGTAAACCACCCAACTGCTCGCTCCGCATCATGCCGCTCAGCCCGCTTGCACTGGCAACTGTGCAGTTATAAACTTTAGGCGTCAGGTAGATTTAACCGTTATGTGTGTCCCGTTCGGTGATACACGCTCCAAGCTATAAAGTGTCCTCTGTTGAGGCCTTTTGCCTACTTCAAGCATTGGCAGTTACCTTATATCTTACATACAATTTGTAGAGAGGAATATACATAGCGGCTATCGATCCCTTACGCCTGGCCTCGTGAAAAGGAGGGAAGGTGCGTCCGCAGCAGGCAATACGCGAAATGCGTTGCCGACAGCTACACAATACGCATATGACGTGGCGCGGGCTCTAGCTAGATGCTCTCAAGGGCTTTCAGGGGCAAGCGTCTGCTCTGGGCTCTTCAGGGTGGCGCCTTTCTTGCCACAGGCGCAATAACACGGGCATGGCGGACGTCCGCCCGAGCTCTCCGAAGCCTGGGAATGGAGGAAAGAGCAGCAGCAAGCCAAAGGTGCGGCGCGGACGCGGTTAGCCCAGCAGATTCCTGGCATGTCACATGCCATCGGCAGCGTGCTGGCGAGTCCGGGGTGCGAATAAGCTGTCGGGCAACTCGAGTGCAGAATCCGGCACATGATGCAATATGGGCATCCATCACTATGTCACAGTGTCTTTCTTCCTGACCGACGTAGGCAGTAGCTGCCTGATCCGCATGCTGCATGGCATTGGCACAGGAAGCCCTTTGCGCCAGACTGCGCGCCCCTTAGTCCCCGTACAACGCCTTGCCTCCCTAGCAACGGCCTAAAGCGGCACAAGAGTAGGCGCTTATCTGCTTTCACAAAGCATATTGAAACTACTCCCTGGCACAGCGACACACCGACAAGCTGCCCTGCCGCATTGGCTGCACTGCTGCGTACTGCAGCCGCACACTCACCACAATACCCTGCCTGCATCACGTTGCACGCCCGCTTGTCGTTCATGCCAAGTTGTCCAAAATTAGCGCTGTCAACGGGTGTTGCAGGGCCTGCTGAAGGAGCAGCTGGAGCTGGTCAAAATCAAACTGGTGGATGGGCGCACCCGCTACAGCATCCGGCCAATCGACGAGACCCTGTCGTTCGACAAGGTGCGGTGGCTGGAGGTTGCGGTGCGTCGTGACACACACCACCACCACCACCACTACATCCACCCACCTGGAGGGGCCCCAGCTGATGCCCTTTTTGATGCTGGCCCAGCCGGTTACCAAGTCCGCCCGGCCGCTCACCAAGCGCTATCTAGGCCCCGCCCTGCACGACTCATGCAACACAGCCTCGGGAAGGGACAGAGGGCGTTGGCCGAAGTTTACCGCCGTGCCCACCCGCTGTAACCGACCCTTGCCACAGGGCTTCTACGTATTCGTCCGGGCGCTCCAAATGCTCAAGAGCAGCAACACGGGCACCGTCGTGGTGAGTATAGTGACTGCAGATTGGAAAGGCATCCGGAGGAGGAACTACGGCATTGGGGGTTCCTTCCCTTCATGAACAGCTGCACGCGCACAGGCGGGCATGCTTGGCATACCGGTAGGGTTCTAGCTCGGTACCAGGCCAAGGGGTCGCGGGGGCATGGCCGTCGCAACGGGCAGCATGGTGTTGCGCGCTGTACCCCTGCAGCTGTGCAAACATAGTACGCAAAGCGGCTTTGTGCAGCGGGCGAGGTGACATGATGGAAGCAGCAATAGCAGGACTGGGTGGGGTGGCATTTCTTGGCCATGGGCGTGGATGGGAGCCTGCGGCTGGCTGCTGGAAAGCGTGACGCTCGGAACCGCGCAGCGTCCCTACTATAGTTTTGCGGGACGGGCCGTGCGGGGTTGTCACAGCGTCCATGCGTGGAGCGAGGCCGACGAGTGGTAGCTGGGCGTGCACACGGGACCAGGCCAGTGCCTGCCTGGCCTGATGCACGCGACGTCAGGCCAGCTGCCCGGGATTGCGGCCCTAACTGAGGTGCGGCAGCGTGCGTGCATTACCACCCGTCCAGCCATGCATGCTGCTGTCCACAGCACGTTGCTGTGGCTTGCTGTGTCACGAGTATTATCTCTCGTGCACCTGCCCGCCCGCTGTGCTGCAGGTGGGCGTGGCGGGGCCGTCCGGGTCGGGCAAGACGGCGTTCTCGGAGAAGGTCAAGACCCTCATGCCGGGTGAGTGGGCGTGCGGGTGGGTACGAGGGCGGGTGCGCATCGCGTGGGTGTCGCGTGAGCGCGAAGAAGGTGTTTGTAGGTGGGGTGGAATGGGTTGGGGTCGAGTGGCGTGCGGCGGTTGCAGGGCGGCGCGCGGTGAGTGAGAGAGGAGGCAGGAGGGCGGATTGACGTGGAATGGTAGCGTTTGGGAGGTGGGAGCAGGTGGAAACGGGGATTGCGGTGGCGGGTTGGCGTAGGGAAGGGCGTAGGCCGGGCTGCAGCTTGTGCAACGTCTTGTTGCGTGTGCACGCCTTGTGCCTTGCGCCTGCGGGGTGCTGCCATGGTGCTGCTGGTCGTGTTACCGTTCATGTTGGTGCGACGGAGTGCCATTCGTTTGCGTTGTGATGGCGGAAGCGCAGGGCAGGGCAGGCTGCCTGTGCCAGCCGCGAGGTGCGACGGGGCCACCCATCCCAGGACGTGGCGGCCTGGCCACCAACCTTGCCGCTCTTTGTTGCATCAAGGGGCGCCCACACACACCCACACGCAAACGCTTGTCGCCCGCCCGGCCAGGTGTCGCGATCATCTCCATGGACATGTACAACGACGGCACAAAGGTCATCGACGACAACTTTGACGGTGGGCTGGACGGGTAGGGGTCAGTTGCAACGCGGGGGGACAGCGCCGACCTGCCCATGCGGCATGGCAATGGGCTTGGGGTTGCCCTGTGAATGGTCAAGCGCTCAGCATGTGAGCAGACGTAACCCTCTAAATCCCGTGACCTGTCCTGCACTCCCTGGCTCTTGCGCAGACCTCCGGCTGACGGGTTGTGACCGGCCGCTGTTTTGCAAGGGTGGTCCCTGTCCCATCACGCAGGAACCCGCCTCTGCCCCAAGCCAGGTACCAAGCCCAGTACAGTCTTGTCAACCGGTTGCACGTTCCGCTGCGCCCCTTGTTCGCAGACCCGCGGCTCACCGACTATGACCTGCTGCTGCGTAACCTGGCGGACCTGAGGGACGGCAAGGAGGTCGAGGTGGGCTGGGCCCGGCATGGGCGTGTGTGGGCGCCGGTGTGCGCGCGTGTGTACGGTCTTGGGCTTACCGGCACACGCGGTACGGCAGGGATGTTGAGAGGTTGGGCAGGTGCTTGCAAACCTGCGCGTGCTCGGCGGTGGCCTGTTTTGCCGGCGCGCGGTGTTCACCTAGACTTCAGCCCCTATCCTACCTGACCACACCCATGCTCATGGGGCAGCAGGAGCCTCACCCGTTGCCCGTGTGCCCATGCACCACCGGCCCCTGTCTTGTAGATCCCCATCTATGACTTCCGCACCTCCCGCCGTGTGGGCTACCGCACACAGCCCGTGCCGGAGGCGAGGGTGGTCATTGTGGAGGTGCGCTTGCTTGACTCCAGCAGTAATTCATCTTCGGACTTGTTTGCGAACTAGGGGCGCAGGGCTTTGGCCAAATGCGCGCCACACGGAGCCATGCACATGCGATGCTCAATGCGTGTGGCTGTGCCGTGCTCCACCAGCATCCACTGCGGTACGCAGCAACGCACCTGCCACCCATCGCAAGCTCTGGGTCCCATGCAACGGTGCATTGCCTGCGCAAAAGCTTACGGTCCTTCATGCCGCCAATGGATGTGCAAAAGCATGCTGTATTTTATGTGGTTTTTGCTGAAGTGCGGAAGCATACCGTCCCTTACTTGTTGCTGCACTCAGGGCATTTACGCGCTGTCGGAGCGGCTGCGTTCGCTGATGGACCTGCGCGTGTCCATCACGGGGGGCGTGCACTTCGACCTGGTTAAGCGCGTGATGCGGGACATCCAGCGCAGCGGGCAGGGGCCCGAGGAAATCATTCAGCAGGTGGGCGGTGCGGTGCGGGGTGAGGTGGAGCGCGGGTGGAGGGGGCTGCGGGGGCGCCAATCGATCGATGGGGTCAAGGCATGTGGGCGCGGCCACGCGAAGGAAGCGGCGAAGCGCGATGCGGAAGGGTTCCACGTTGCTAGGCTGGGAGGGGAACAGGTGGTTGGGGACACGTGTGCGACAGCAGGTGGCGTGGCGCCAGCGGTCAAGAGGTGACACGCCAAAATAGTAGCGCCCATCATACTCGGCCAGGGTGTTGTTGTCGTGACGGCTGGGTGGGGGCGTGGCGTGGCTCGGCGCCAATGGCAGCCCCAGGGTGTGCACATGCATAGGCACGGACACGGGCACATGCACCGGGCACAGGCACCGGGCACAGGCACCGGGCACAGGCACCGGGCACGGGCACCGGGCACAGGCACCGGGCACGGGCACCGGGCACAGGCACCGGGCAGGGGCACCGGGCACCGGCACCGGGCACGGGCACCGGGCACAGGCACCGGCACGGACACGGGCACATGCACAGGCACGGACACGGGCACATGCACAGGCAGAGGCACCGGGCTGCACCGCGCTGCGCGCCTTGCTGTGCGTAGCGCCGGGGGCCGGCCTTCGGACATGGAATCTACGTATCTGCCGCGTCGTTACCCACATGCCGCCCTGCCACCCTGCCGGCCTGCTCCCAGATCACTGACACGGTGTACCCCATGTACAAGGCCTTCATAGAGCCGGACCTGCAGACGGCGCACCTCAGGTGGGGGCAGCGGGGTCAGGCGGTTGGGGGTGGGGGGAGGGGGAACAAGAAAGCAGTAACGCGAATAGGTGGTATTGGTTGTAGCAGTAATGGTGACTGTAAGCTATTAGCGACCCACTGAGGTATCGGTCGGCCGTTCGCTCCAGCTCCCACAGCATGCGCCGGCAGGCTGGCCGGCGCGGGAGGTCCGCGCAGCAACAGTAGCGTAGTCTAAAGCGGCTGAGTAGGTCGAGTAGTGTGGTCGGCCCATTGGCCGGTAGCTGGGCTGAGAGATGCGCGTGCGTGCTCTAAGCTTCCTGGCCCCGGCTCCCACCCAGACACGTAGCCAGCACAGAAAAACTTACTAATCGCAACCCCGGACTCACCTAGCGGAAGCATGCGCGGGCGGAGCGGCGCGAAGTGGGGGCAAGAGGCACAGGCGCGGAGTCGTCAGCAGCGGGCAGTGCAGGAAATAGGGCATGGAATGCACATGCGGCGAAGATGCGCGAACACCTAAGATGGGTAAGAGGGAACGGCGGTTTCGGGAGGAAAGGCAAGGGTGCAGAGTACACACAGGGCAGTACGGCGTACCGTACTACCCCAGGTGGGGGGGGGGAGGGTGTTCGGCGGTAAAATGACAAAGCAGCGGGGTACCGCGCAGGGACAGGGACAGGGCCGGGGCAGCGGTGAGCCGCAGCGGGAATGGTGAGGGGCAGGGGCAGCCATGTGGGCCTGTGTGCCTCGTTTGCCTCCGATCACGTCGTGCAGCTGCCTGCTTCCTTCTGCTGCGGTCCGCGCAAGGTGACCGCATACTGGCATCCTGTGTTTCAATGCACTGGTCCAAGAACTGGTCCATGATTAATAGCAAGCATGCTGTTCGCTTGTGCCCAGCCTTGTCCGTTCCGTTTGCTTTGTAGTGGGTCCCTGCCGGCTGTCCCACCGTCTGCCTTGCCATGGAGAACCGGCCCGCGTCCGCACGAAACGCGGCTTGTTGGTTGAACAACGTCGCTCTGCGTCGCACCCCGCAGGATCGTCAACTCGTTCAACCCCTTCTCCGGCTTCATGAACGCCACCTACATTCTAAAGTCAAAGAAGGTGCCCACCCTGGAGCAGGTCACAGCCGCGCTGCAGGTGAGGGCTGTGTCCTGCACACCAAAGTAATGCCAAGCCGTTGCTGCGTGCACTGCAACATGTAAGAATAAATCATGCCTCGCACTCATACGGCCGCTTGTTCCGTGAAGCTCCCTTCCCCCCCTTCGTTTTGGCCCCGTCCTCTCGGCCCCAAGGCCCTGGGCCCCGTCACGGAGCGGCGGGAGGTGGACATCTACGGTGGGTGGCAACACTGTCTTGCGACGCTTTGTGTTCGAGCAACAAGCACGCGGTAACGCTCTACCCTGCACCTGCTGCACGCCCAGCTCACTGGACACCTTGCGCGCTCAACGGTTCGCCCACAGGCTTCCAGCTGCAGCTGCACCCCTGCTGAGAACCCGAATACGTCTCCTCTCTGCTCCATGAGTGCACATGCATCCATAAGTACTGGGCATGACACCCTGTCCGCGGCTCTGCGTCGCCCTTTTGGCCCCAGACATCTACCTGCTTCCGCCTAACGAGGACCCCGAGACCTGCCAGTCGTGGCTGCGCATGCGCAACCGGGACGGCCGCTACAGCCTCATGTTCGAGGAGTGGGTGTCGGAGGGCCCCTTCATCATATCGCCGCGCATCTCGTTCGAGGTGGGCTGTCGCAGTGATGGCGCAGGTAGCTAGTGTGATGACCTGTGCTTGCTTCATCCTCCAAGGCTGCCGATAAGCCGTTATCGCCTCTCTTGCCGTACACTTAACGGTTACCTGCTTCTTCCCCACAGGTTGGCGTCCGCATCCTGGGTGGTCTGATGGCGCTGGGGTACGAGATCGGTGAGCGGGGCGTTGGGGTGGGGATACGCGTGAAGTGTGAGGACACGGTGTAGGGCGTCAGGGGTGCGGGACCGCGAAGGCCGGGAAGGCAGAGGCCCAAAGTTGAGAGGGAGTGCGTACAGCTGCGCATTCGTATAGGGTGTGTGTGAAAAGGCGCCGTTGTGCAGCGGGCGGCTGTACGCTGTGGCCGCCTGGGGGCACTCTACTGATTCCTTGGCTTCGAGTTCGCTTGTTACCGCAACGCCCAACCCTCCCTTTCCTTTCGTCAGCTTCCACTCCCTCCTCGCCCCGCTCCCTCTCGTTCTGCGGTTAACGCCGGCCCTGCCCCTCCGCCCCCCAGGCACCATCATGAAGCGGACCAGCATGGTGCTCACTGCGGCGGTGGCCGGCGCGGGGAGCGCGGAGGGCGCGGAGGAGATGCAGGCAGGTGCAGGTGCAGGGGGAAGCTGTTGGAAGCTGTTGGAAGCTGGCCGGTGCCCTAGGGTTGTAGGGCTGTAGCAGGGCATGCACATGGACCGGGCAGGCATCGCGGCACTGGCGCGCATGCTGACCCTCCGGACCATGCGGAAGGGAGGGGCTGGTGATGACCTAGCCATTGCCGCCGGCCTGCCTGGTGGTAGTCAAGCACGGCGGTGCGGAACGGCGCCGCGAGACCGCATGTACAGTGGTTTAAGGAATGCACGACCCTGTAAGCAGACGGCTCCGGCTGCGTCGTTGCGCGCTCTCACGTCCGTGCAGGTCAACGTGGACGGCCTCCGCGGCCTCGGTCATTTCGTGGTAACGCGCTGACGCGCTGACAACATTGTATCAGAGCATCTCTCCCCTTTCTTCCATCTCTTCCAGGGCAAAGTTACATAATGTGCGGTACTTACCATAGTATGCCCACCGCGCCTTTCTTTTATCCCCTCTGCAGGTCAAACTGGACGACGTGGACGGCCTGGGCCGCTTCGTGCAGATCCTGGGCCGCGACCGCGACCGGGTGGCCGCCCTGGGCCGCGAGCTGGGGCTGGAGGGCAGCTACATTCCGCGGTCGTACATTGAGCAGGTGGGCTAGGATACACGTGTGCTACGGTGTGTGCATGGACGTGGGTATGGTCGGCAAAAAGGCGCATACGCCGCGAGCCGGGGCGGAAGGGCAGCTGCGTTCCGCGTTCCTACATTGGGCAGGTGTGCCTGTGGGGATGAGCTGGTAAGGGCACGCGGTATGGTGAGGTGGCGGAACGCGTTGTGTCGCACGCTGGGGCTGAGGCCACACAGCCCTGCAGTGCAGCGGTTCTAAGTGCAGGTGCCTCTACCTGCACGTACAT